>CM042147.1:61446708-61471708 GCA_023376005.1 Doryteuthis pealeii | reverse complement strand
GAGGGAAAAAATCGCATTCCTTCATCAATGCATTAACAACAAGGTCTGTCCACCCTTTATAAGATTCCGAATTGTAAAGGCCAAATTACAATTAGGGTGGAATATAGAAAGAATCTTTTTACAAGAATTCATTTCTAAATTCAATAACAACCTTGTTAGTTTAAAAAATAGATATCTCGGTTTATGGCTTGAGTCCATTGGCACTTTGTCCTTTTTTGACAAATTACGTTTTTCACGTTACATTGCTTTGATCAATGAACGTAGCTCTACTCGCCTGAATCTAAAATTTCAGAGACAATTGAAGCATCTTATATTTAAAAGGTATGGTTGCTCAGTCGACCCCAATATTAGCAAGAATGTTTTCAATTTGTCCTCTTTACAGCTGTCTTCTTTTGAGCTATCTATTTTAGCCCATGGAATAGACTTTAATATCCCACCCTCAAGTTTGAAGAGGGTGGATATTTACGCTGAATTTGAAGTTCTGTATGCTCAATTGAACAGACTTAAATTCAGATCCGTGGACCATGCTAGTGACCTCAAGGCACAATTAAACAATATTGCCCACGCTTATGCCGGAACCCCTGTTTCCCGTAATGAATCCCACTGGAAAAGGGAACACCATCTTGCTTTGAAAAATCTCAAGAAAAATAAATCAGTCATTATTACCAGACCTGATAAAGGTGCTGGAGTGGTCATCTTAAATCACGATGACTACGTTGATAAAATGGCTACCATATTGGATGATTCAACCAAGTTTTTGAGGCTTGGTCCGGTGGACACTTGTGATCGTACAGTGTCCATCGAGGCCAAGTTTCAGAAGAATATCGTAAAGTGGGTCAAAAGCGGCGTCCTGTCCTCTACAGTTGCCGAAATAATTAGACCCACTGGCTCTATCCGACCACGTCTCTATGGTCTACCCAAAATACATAAAGATAATATACCATTGAGACCTATTTTATCTATGACCGGTTCATCGCAACACAAGGTTGCGAAATGGTTGGCCCAAATGCTAGAGCCAGTTCTGGACTTTTACAGTAACTACTGTATAAAAGATTCTTTTGACTTTGCGAAGTTCATCCAAAATTATCCTAGTACAGATAATTTTATGGTATCCTTTGATGTCTGCAGTCTTTTTACTTGTATTCCCATTTTGGAAACAATTGACATCTGCACTGATTTATTGTACCGCAGCCATTTGGCCCCCCCTGATATACCAGAGAGTACATTTATTGAACTGATGAAATTTGCCACCACTTCTGTGGAATTCAGTTTCAATGATATTATGTATCGACAGATAGACGGAGTTAGTATGGGTTCTCCTCTGGGTCCGTCACTGTCGAACATTTTTATGGGTTTTTGGGAGAAGAAAATTATGTCTGATCCCAATAGACCAGCGGTATATTTCCGCTATGTTGATGATACATTCTGTCTGTTTAAAGGTGCTGAGGATGCTGATGCTTTTTTCCAGTCTCTCAACAGTTTACACCCGGCCTTAAAATTCACCTTAGAAAAGGAGAAAGATATGATGTTACCTTTTCTAGATGTATCTGTTTGTAGGATGCCGTTAGGGTTTTTTACCACGGTATACCGCAAACCTACATTCACAGGTCTATATACCCGTTGGGATTCATTTTGTCCCACTAAAAGAAAAATAAATTTAATCAAGACCCTTACACATAGGGCGTTAATGATTTGCTCTGATTCCAAATTGGATGAAGAGATTAAATTTATTTCTGAAACTCTCTGCAATAACGGATTTCCCCTAGATATTGTAAAATCCGTTATTCAACATAAAATACTCGACTTTAACAAAATTAAACCTGCTACTGTCGAAAAATGTCCGGTATACCTACGTGGTTAGGTGATATATCAGAGAGATTTTCAAGGCAAATTTCCCGGTGCGTACAGTATTGTTACCCTTCCTCTAATCTACGTGTTGTTTTCAAAACAAGACCTATGTTGGTACCCAATTGCAAGGATGTTCTTCCCCCCCACCATAATAGCTCCATTATTTATTCATATAAATGTATTTGCGGTGTGCAATACATAGGAAGAACAAACCAGCGGTTGGATGCCCGCATTAAGCAACACGTCCCCACCAAGATTAGAAATGGAACCGTCGGTCCTAATGATGCACTGAGAAACACGTATGGCTCCTCTATAGGCGAGCACCTAATATATAACCCTAATTGTGCCAACTTATTTAGTGTTGACTGGTTCTCGATTGAGAGCAGATCACACTCTTTCTATCACCTCAAAATATTGGAGACACTATATATTTTAACCAGTAAGCCTTCTCTTTGCAAGCAAAGGGAGTGCTTACTTGGTTTGAATGTCATCAACATTTAAATTGTCTCCCTCTGTTTTGAGGTGTGGAAAAGGAGAAGAAAAGAGAAATTGTCTTATTCTTTCTTGCCTTTTTTTTTTTTGTACTTGACCTATTCTATTTTATTTTTTATTATCCTCGATATTTAGCTCTGTTGAGTGAGGATCGAAACATGTCAGCTGACAACCCGTTTTTACTCTCCCTTTACCCCCTTCTATAGTATAACAAAGAAGAAAAATATTTAGTTCTTATTTTTCTCCTTATAATGAATTTGTTAAGAGGTCTATTTACAGCAATAATAAAAATTTTGTACCCCCCAAATTTATATATATATATATATATATATTATTGTAAGGGTTTCGCGCGTGCTTTATGTATTTGTTTATTATATATATATATATATATAGGGTCATACACAGTTAATATATAAATCTTAAACTATTATACAATTATATGTGTGTATATATATATATATATATATATATATAATATATATATATAGTGTAATAATTTAAGATTTATATATTAACTGTCATTATATATCCATATATGAACTATTATTCCGCTGTTTTCCTGTTTAGAAAAAATATGGTAGCTAAGTTACCAACTTTCTAAACCGGCAGCCAGTGACTGACAGTTCATATATATATATATATATATATATATATATATATATATATATATATATATATATATATATAATATATATATATATAGTGTGTGTGTGTGTTTCAGAACTTAAGAATTCAATGCTATGGGAATAAAAACTATCGTTTATTGTTTGGTCGATTAAGTTTAGATATGCAACTCCACAACAAAATGGACCCAAATACATCAACTTTTGCACAACTCGTATTGAAAATGTCTGTAAATATAATGTAAGTAATAAATGTAAATATATGAAGATTATCGAAACGATATGGTTTTCTGTCTTGGCAAAATATTTCAACACAATGACTCAACTCGGAACCATTCACTCGGGGATGGATGTTGAACAACATTTTGGGGATACGATCTTTGATATAGGACTACACTTATAGTGTGTGTTTGGTTGGTTTGGTTGGATTTTCCAGCATGTCAACCCTTGGGTTATTTTTGCCTAAGACGTTTGTTTTATTCATTCCTGTTGGCTTGTCAACCTTTTTAAAACTCATTTCAACACATTATTAAAGTCATTCTTCTTAAATCTATATAACCCATAGATGAAATTCTAACAAATACTACCATGTACAGGTAGGATAAAACTATTAAGTAAGAGTTGGGATTGGCGTAACGGTTATCGACATGGCACTGGAATTGGCCTAGACTGGGTACTTAGCCTTGGCAGGACAACTAGTCTATGAAAAGGACATTGAATTGAAACCCTCTGCAAACCCGTGATGGGTCAGCATGGCAAAGTAAGGCCCATTACTCATTGTCTTACAGAATTTGAGAAATGCAGTGACCTGTGAAAAAGGTTGATATAATGGGGTTTCATTAAGCTATTTTTGAAGGTTTTTTGTTGTTTGTTTTGGTGGTTGGTAAGATTTTTCTGCACGTCAATCCTTGTTGGGTTATTTTACTCGAATACGTTTTTGTCTTCATTCCTTCTTGTTGGGTGTTCAGTTTTTTTAAACACATTTTTAACACATCTTTAAAACTCGTTTTTTATCTATTTAACCCATAGATGAGACCCTAACAGGTACTACCACTCCGGATCAGAGTGGAACTGGGATTAATTGCAATGAAGGCGTAATCCATACTCCCCAGAGCTTCAGATCTCGAACCACACCACTAGATGCAGTTTAACGTCAATCCCAAAACACTAAGCCCTTCAACCACCGCCTTCGAGCACATATATAATAAGACGGGTTGGGAGTTTATCATAAGAGCAATACAGTCGGGACAATCATTTAACTGCTTGGGCTTGACATGACCAAACGATTGATCTTACTATATGGTGTTCTTCGACCGCCCGTCTGGCCCAACTAAGGGCCAATGTGAAGTGTTATTCGTCATGGACTGCTCAGCTACCAAGATTCCGTCTTTAAACACCACATTTTATCACCCACGGTTAACAGGTGGCCCTATTTGGGGATGGGTCCTACCCTCTGCTGAAGTGCAGTCGACATATTCTTCAGCCCCAGCCGACAGGACGGAGTGTGTGTTCGCGTGTGTATTCGAGCTGATAATCCATAATCTGATAACGAAAAACACCTGCGTCGCTTAAAGTAAGATGATATTAGCAACTTTATATCTAGTGACATTACCTACGTTGAATCATGCCACCTGTTCATGAGGACACTATTTAAATAAACCATTGATTATGTAACCATTAATTTATCAAACCATCTATACATAAAGAACAGTTGTGTGTACCTGTGTGTGTATATATGTCTGGAGGAAACTACAAAAATAAAACAATTAACAACAAAGTTCATATATATATACACTTTAACTATCACCATATCTTGTTCCTTGAGGAAAAATAATGAAGATTGTATTCATATTCGTGAAGATAATAAAAATTAAATTTAAATAGTAACAGCATGAACTTTTGCGTTTAATATTTTAAATTTTATGGTTTTTCTTTTCAGAGTAAGTGTGCACTTTTTTTTTTTCTTTTTGTTTTTGACGCCATACCAGTTCGGATCAATGCAAGGTCTTTTTTACGTAGGAATTTTAATGAGACATCCTGTTAGAATCTAACTCATGATTCAGTAAAAATGTATCTGCGAGACTAACTTCCCCACCTCTACCCAGGTGACGCCGGGTAGCCGCTTTAGTACATACATATATAAAAGCCGTTGTGTATATATATGTGTGGGTAAGTCCGGTGGAAACTACGAAAATAAAACAATTAACGACAATATGAATATATATATACACATTCACTATCACCAGAGCTTGATTTTTGTGCAAAAATAATGATTTTATTTATATCTGGAAGGATATTTAAAAATTAGGATTTGAATAGTAAGAAAAGGGAAAGTCATTGGTTGCTTTTTCGTGATTAGAACTTAAATCAATTATGTAAAACCAAAACAATCAATGGATCTGAGAGACTCACTTTTTATTATACCCACCACCCAGGCAATGCCGGATAGCCGATTCTAGTTAATTTAATAAAGTACCAATCTAATAAACAATCTATATATTAATACTCGTCTCCCCAAAAAGTACGACCGTTATCATCTAGCAACACCCTCTGGTTAAAAATGAGACCATTCAAATGGTCCAAGATGAAATGCAAAAATGTAAATCCTGATTATCTGGTGTTGGTTATTCGCTGAATTCTTATTCCTTTTTAGTGTTATGACTCCAGATAAATAATGGACCATTCCGTTTTTATTATAAAGAAAAGGAAAACGACATGCTGAAATATAATAAGAAAGAAATAGAGAGAGAGAGGGGGGGGGAAAGAGAGAGAAGAGAGGTGAATTCGTTATTTACCAGTGCCTGAGGCGCCAAAAAAGGCGAATGCCGACGGAATTTTTAGCAGTTTTTAGACCTAGCTTGGGCATCACCCACATTAAACGGCCTTTTGTCACATATGGTTTCGTGGGTAGTCAATGAATACAGTTCGCTCGTACAGTGCAATGAGGTGACATGGGGAAAATGATTTACGAGTAGGATACGGCATAGAGAAAGTAAAAGAGCATGATACCGGTGTTGAGAGAAAAGTCCCGTAAAAAGTCGTGGCCTTTTAATTCAGAAACACTATTTTTATCACAGTGTCCAGCTATCATGATCCTGTGTTATACTACGCTAGGTCTTTGTAAATGTCTTCAGAGATGTGGACATATGGCGCCACTCGTTGAGCAGCGGATAACAAGCAAACTAGTTCTATTGTAATGTCTTTGATCCTCACTGATTTCCCATTATCTTAGCGTTAGCTAAGTTTGGTAAATATATATATACAAAAGCGATCTTAAATTCCCATTCACATAAACATACCAGCCTGTCAGGGGTACATTTATCTGTGAACACAAACCATCTTTCCCAGCTAAAATGGTCGTCATGCATAAACTTACACTTATATTAATTTATAGTCTTTCTAATTTTGGTTTTGCCGGAACAAGAGTACAAAACTGTTTAATGCTCAACCTTTAAAATTTCCACAGACTAGTCTATTTTTTTTTCTTTTGCGGTGCTGACGTATCAGGAATTCTTATCATTATTTGCCAAACACAGCCTACACTGTCAGACACCGTATATGATAACAACGGACTTTATTTTTTGCAAGGATACAAAATTGAAGGCGTGTATTTTCAGTGACCAGAATGGCTGATGTTTGTAAGTAGGCGCGGCCGGAACACACATCTGGGGATTGGCTGATACGGTAAAAAGGCCTCGATCATCGTTATTAGGTTCGCGCCAAAATGCCTTTGATCCAGTCGATGAGCGGGAAAGAATTTTGTGCGGTTGGGGAAAAGATGAAAATAGATAGAAGCGAGAAAATGGACTGAGCTTAAAGAAGGTGTTGTTAAAGAGGAAATAAATGGAAAAGGAAAGAAAGGGAGGATGATACACAATGAGAAAGAAAGAGAAGGGAAAACGAAAGAAAGTTAGAAGGAGAGGAAGGGAGAAGGAGAAATAAAGAACAGGAGAAAAGGAAAGAAAGGAAAAATGAAAGAATAGGAGAAGGAATTAAATGGAGAGAAAGTGAACAGAAAAGGGCAGGGGATGAGAAAGAAAGGGGAAAGGAAATAAAGGTAGAAGGAAAAATTTAGATGGAAAGAAAGAAATTGAGAAAGCGAAAAGGTAAGAAAGGGAAAAAGAGAAAAGGAAGAAAAAGAGAAAGCAAAAAGAGAAAAGGAGAAAATAAAAGAAAATAAGGAGAGAAAGCGAGACGTAAAGAAAGGGAGAAGGAAAGAAAAGGAAAAAGAAAAGGAAGAGAGAAGACGAGAAAGAAAGAAATGAAAGAAAGAAAGAAAGAGAGATGGAAAGAAAAAGAAAAAGAAACAAATTGAGAAGGAAAAAAGAGAAAAGAAGACATAAGTGAAAAGGAAAGAAGAAAGAAGAAATAAAAGCGAGATGGAAAGAAAGAGAAAAAGAAATAAAATGAAACAGAAAGAAAGGAAAAAGAAAAAAAAGGGAGTAGGAAAAAAGGGAGAACGAAAGTAAGCGAGGTTGAAAGAATCTGAATAGGAAAAAACGATAAAAAAGAAAGGAAAAAGAAGATAAAGGGAAAGAAAAGAAGGGTGAAGGAAAGAAAGCGAGATAGAAAATAAGAAAAAAGAATGAAAGTTAAAAGAAAGAAAGAGAAAAGGAAAAAAATTATAAAAATACAAATAAAGAAAGAGAGAAGGAAAGAAAGCAAGAGGGAAAGAAAAGAGGGAAAAAATGAGAAAGAAATAAAAAGGAAAAGAAGAGTCAGAAAAAAGGAAAAAATGGAGAAGGAGGCAAGTTAGATGGAAAGAGGAAAAGAGAAAGACAATGAGAAAGAAAGAAAGAAAGAAAGAAAGGTAAGAAGAAAGGAAATGAAAAGGAAAGATTGGGGAAGGATTGAAAATTAAAAAGAAAGAGAAGAGAAAGGGAATAGCAAAGAAAGGGGAAAACAAAGAAAATGAGAAAAAGGGAGGTAAAAAGAAAAAATTGAAAAAGGAAGAAATGGAAAAGAAAGGAAAAGGAAAAAGAAAGGAAATGAGAAAGAAAGAAAGAAAGAAAGAAAGAAAGAAAGAAAGAAAGAAAGGGAAAAGCAAAGAGAGTTTGAAAGAGAGGAAGGGATAAGAAAAATATAGAAAAGGAAAGAAAGAAAAATGAAAGAAAAATGAAAGAAAGAGAAAAGAAAAGAAAGAGAGATGAAGAGAAATGGAAAGAGAGGAAGAAAGAGAGAAGTGGAGAAAGTGAGCTGGAAAGAAAAATAAGAAAAAGGAAAAGGGAAGAAAATTAAAAAGAAAGAATAAGGAAAGAAAGAGGGGGGAGAGGGATTTAAAGAAAAAGGGAGGAAGTGACGAAGGCTTGAGGAAAAATAAGATGACGGTAGTGAAAAGAAATGATATTCGAGAAGATCATGCAAAGAATCAAAAAGAAAAGTGAAAAAAAGGAAAAGAAAAAGACAGTAAATTAAAAACAGTAAATAATTTTAAAGAAAGAAAAAAAAGAAAGAAAGAAAGAAAGACAGAAAAAAGAAAAAAACAAAGAGAACAATAAAATAGTCGAAAAAGGAAGAAGTCAAGACAAAAGAAAAAGGAATTTAAAAAAGGGAAGGAAATAAAAAAGGAAAATTAAGAAAGAAGGAAAGAAAAAGGAAAAAATACTAAAAAGGATAAGGTAATGCTGTAAAGAAGAATTGAAAATGTAAAAACATGGGGAAAACAATAAAAAGAAAGAAAGAATGATTAAAGGAAGAAATAGATAAAGAAAGAAAGAAAGAAAGAAAGAAAGAAAGAAAGAAAGAAAGAATAGGAAAATAAGAATGATGTAAATAAGAAATCTAGCAAAGGGATTAAAGATGTGAAAAAATAACAGAAAAATTGACTGAAATAAATAAATAAAGAGAGGGTGGAGGAAAGAGAGACTTAGGGAAGATTCCTTTTCGATCTAGTTTAAAGAAATAAAGAAAGAAAGAAAGACAAACAGAAAAAGACGCAAAGAAGGAGGTGAGAAGATAAAATCGAAGATAAGAAAAATGGCACATAAAATGACCAAAAGGAAAAAATCTTACAGAAGATCATTCCTGTTACGTAAGTTTAAAAGAAAGAAAGAAAGAAAGAAAGAAAGAAAGAACATAAAGAGGTAACAAAAAAGTGAAAAAAGAAAAAACTGAAGATATGAAAATAATGAGATGATTCATTCATTCAAGAAACTGATGGAAAAATAGAAAAAAAAGAAGAAAGTAATCGGTGATTATGCATACATACATAACTATATATATATATATTATATATATATATATATATATATATATATATATATATATTACATGGTAATTTTTGTGACCCTGGGTTTCATGTTTTTATGCATTCAATGTATAAAAAGCATGAAGGCTGGGTCATAAAAATTCCAGTTATATATATATATATATATATATATATATATATATATATATATATATATATTACATTTGAATTTTTGTGACCTAGGTTTCATGCTTTTTGCTTCATTATTAGCGAAGTAGTCATACACACCACACACACACACACACACACACACACACACACAGATATATATTATATATTATATATATATATATATATATATATATATAATTTTGCTAATGATGAAGCAAAAAACCTGGTCCACCGCTAACTCACCAAGTGAGCTGGTAAGAGCTATATATATATATATATATATATATATATATATATATATATATATATATATATGTAAACATCCTTTGTTTTTTCAATATATCATATTCACACTGTCGGATTAATTTCCATTTTATTTCATATATATATATATATATATATATATATATATATATTCGTACGTAATTGTATTGAAAGAAATATAGAATAAAAGATATCTCATAGAATGTTATTCAGGGAAATATGGAAGAAAATTATGAAAAAGGGACGAACTTTCATGAAAATGAAGAAAACAAGATTAACGAGTTGAAGAATTTTTTAAAAAACATAGAAAAAATTGTTTATGGAATAAAAGAAAGAAAAAGAAATCCGAGCAGAGAGTATAAAACTAAAAGGAATCTATAAAGGAAAATTATACACCTAAGTTAAAAGATTTTTTTTAATAGAAAGGAAAAAGAATCGGACAAAGGAAAAGAAAAAGGAAAAGAAAATTGAAAAAGAAAAGAAAAGAAAGGAAATATAAGCAGAGAGAATAAAAGAAGGAATTTTACAGACAAACTTATTCTCGAAGGTTAAAAGTCTTTAAAAAAGAATGAAAAGGATAAAAAAGTAAAATGAAGAGACAAAGAAAAAAGAAAAGAAAAAGAAATGAAAAAGACAAAGAAAATAAAAAGATAAAAAATTGTAATGAAACAAGAAAAGAAAAAAGAAAAAGAAAAAAGAAAGAAAATGAAACAAGAAAAGAAAAAAGAAAAGAAAGATGATAAAAGTAAAGAAAAAAGAAAAAGAAAAAGAAAAAAGAAAAAGAAAAAGAAAAAGGAAAGAAAAAAGATGAAAACGAAAAAGAAAGAAGAAAAAAACGGAAAAGAAAAGAAAAAAGGAAAAAAGAAAAGACAATAAACAGCAAAACAAAAGAGGAAAGAAAAAAGAAAGAGAAGGAAAAAGAAAAGAAAACACAAAAGAAAAAGAAAAAGAAATAGAAAAGAAAAAAGAAGAGGAAAAGGAAAAAGAACAAGTAAAAAAAAAGAAAGAAAGAAAAAATGCAAAAAGAGGTGTAATTAACTAAAGATAGATATTTGGAAGAAAGAAAGACCATTGGGGGCAAAATGGAATTCTCTTTGTAAATTAGAACAGAAAATTCCAATTTTCTTCCTGTTATCACTCAGCTTCCCCTCAGTTTGTAACCTGTAAAAAAATCACTACACATAATTCCAACTCCACACTCTCTCCATACTAAGACTGATATACGCATAACCGTATGTGTATAAAGATACCGTTTGGTATTTCTTTTCCTTTTTCTCTTTCTTTTTATCTTCTTGGGTGTGAACAACATCGAAATAGAAACAAGATTGCACAATATACACGTTTTTATCAACGCCTACCACGACAATTCTTTTCACAGTAAAACCAACAAAGAAAAACGTCTTTAGATAAGTTTATCTTAAAATACAAATACCATTGACGTTTCTCCTTTCAATACCTCTTTTCACAATGGCATCTCTTTCAGAAATGTTATCAGAAAAGGAAGAAATATCAACAAGCGACAGAATATTCAAAAAGAAGAGACTTTCGGAACTTAACTAGTCCCACCCATAAAGAGGGTTGGTTAGCAATAAAATTACTTCATACCATCTTACGATGTTTTAATTGCTGACATATTGTCGGTAATAGTCACACTGTCTGTCATGACCATGTCACTAAACAGGCCGGGTCCCTTAGCGTTGGCAAATATAATTAAGCAATATAAACTACCGATTCTTAAGCGGCTATAGACATGTTCAGTACATAGATGGTATGCAACTATGAGCTTGCTCTGTACTTAGATGAGTGACTACTTTACAATTACATGCAAATTATTTATATTAGATAGGAATAGATAGTAATAGACAGGGTCCCATGTATATATATTTACCAAAACTCTCCGGTATGGACAGAGTGTGGCACAAGGCCAATTTTCAAACGGGGAACGCATTCTTTATTTGATGTTCGATAACTTTTTTGTCTCGTTGCTAATGGAATTCATAGGCTTCTGTATATAGGCTTTCTATCGGGGGAAGTTGGAAAGTCACTCGAGGTCAGTTTGAAGCCTTGTTGGTGAACAGTGTTCAGCTCTTTTATGTATGATTTCCTTGCTGCTCCATATATGTAGCAGTAGTAATCTAGTTTGGATCTGATTAAGAAGCTGTAAAGTTTGATTCAAGTGGTTTTGTCGGTGCCCCCAATCAGCATGAGCTGGAACGCTGAAGAGCTGTGCGGCTTTATTAGGCTACAGACCCCATCAGAGGCGAAAAGTGCTTTACTTTTTAAAATCCGTCGGATGTAAAAGATGACTCAATAATTTTTACGTAATGATTAAGATAAAATCACAAAAAGAGTATAGGTACTTTTCGCACATAGATTTCTTGGTTTCATAATTGATTAATTAAGTTTTAAATGAGTAAAATACGTAAAAGAAAATACTGCGAAAGTAACTATACTCTTTTTGTGATTTTATCTTAATCATTACGTAAAAAATATTGAGCCATCTTTTACATCGGACAGAACTGAACGAAAATCGCTTTGGTACTGTGGCCTATATGGGATTTTCAGGAATATAAAGTGAATTATATTGTCCCCGTAAGGGCATTGTTACGTTACTGATATCATGCTGATAAGTGTGCCCCACAAACGCCTTGTGCACAACATGAATACAACCATATGTATTTAAGTGTATTATATGCCGTTTGGGATTCGGACAATAATTTTTATTTTCTGAAAAAATCGCATATTAAAATTATAGTTTTTATAATTGTCTTATCTTTAAATTAGATAATGTTAAATCAAAATTCTAATTCTTTCATTTTACCACATTTACGTGTCCTACTAGAATAGGTTAATATTACTAACTTTTATAACAGGAATTACAAAAAGTAGGTAAACCTTAAACTACAATTTCACAAAATATTTAAACCATTAAAACATTTAAATTTTGCTTGTTTATTTGTCTGAAATTTTGAGATGACGCTTGATGTGTATAATTTTGATTTTTCAGACTGTTGTTCTCATCTATATTGTAGTATGTAAAAACACAACGTTTCGGCCGTTGTATCCTCCGGCCTTCTTCAGGTGTTCACCGTGTATCTGAGCATAGCAATGACCCAACCAGGAAAATCATTTTTAATAAGTTCACAGTTGATCAAATAAATCGTCGATGAACTTTTGAAGATCTCATTCAAATGATGACGTCATTGTTTTTACACGCCTATCAATGCGCCACGAGAAGCGTCACAATCATTTTAAAATGTTTCCTGCACAACTCGAAACGTAAAATCCAATGACATCAGTGATTTTCGATAGTTTTATTTTTTAAAGCAATTTACTCGTAAAAATTAGTTTTAAAAATTTTGATTTAGCCTTTTCAATGTTTGGTTCCCATATTATGTTCACCTCTATACTTGGTCTACTCAAGAGGTTACTACAGGATAACATATGAGAAGCCTTTTGAGACGTATTCTTTTCTTATGTTATTTCCTATATATTATTTTAACTTGTTTCTCATTTGGTTGACGTGTATCTTGTGTCTTATGGGAATTATTTCTAAAGTTTATTTACCTGCAATACCTTTAACATTAATGTGCATATAATTTTTTTCGTCCTGTCGATGGGGCTTAGAATATGCTGACTGTATCCCCTGCAAAGAGATAAGACACTCCTCTAAAAGAGGGGGTGTCCTTGCTATAATACTAAGCTGTATCTGTGAGTTTCCAGTTCTGGAGACCTGGAGAGAGTGGAGTATCTCTTCATTGCCACTACTCCCAGGTTCAGTCGGAAGTGGTAGTACATGTTAGAGTACCATCTATGTGTCAATTAGAACCGTTCGAAAATATTCTTATTTGATAGGACTGTGTGCATAAGAAAAACTCTTAATAAAGAATTATACAATAAATGTAAATATGAACGTACAATGAACTGAGAGAGGGATCACGTGGAATCGGTCTACCAAAAAGTACAAAGACAACATCAAGAGAAAACTGGGGAACTTGAACAGTTGGCAAAACACAACTAGAGGTTGAATCAAATGGAGAAAACAGATTCGCATAGTGTCATCATCGGATACGATGGACAACAAGTAGTAGTTGTAATAGGAATAAAAAAAATTATACAATAAACGTACAATTAATGTGGTTTCCTAACCTCTAGGCATAAAATAACCATAGAACAGTTCACTTGCCGTTAAAATCAGTCAATCAATACACAAAAAAAAACTATTTATACTAAAAATAACCAGTCTAGAAGGAAAACTCTGAATTCAAACCTGTTAAACCCCGCTTAAATTGACCTTGTGTCGCATCCTGCTCGTATAAGCGTTGGTATAATATATATATATATATATATATATATATATATATATATATATATGGTTTCAAGTATTCCTATATAATACAAATATAGATCCCTAACAGGCACTACCACTCCAGATCTGAGTAGACCTGAGTAATGGCAATGAAAGGGTACTCCACACACCAACAGATCTCCAGAACATAAACCTACAGTTCAGTGTCAGACACCTCAGACACCAAGAATATCTTATAAATTTTTACTATATTAGTTTATTGTACCCCTTGAGATTTTTTAAAAAATAACGAAAGTTATTGCCCAACCCTAGGTTAATGATTCAGGGAATTAAACTATATACCATGTCGTATTTGGTGGGCGTCCCATCGTAGTATAATGATTAGCAAGTTAGTCTCGCAGATCGATTACTACTGAATTGCGAGTTCGATCCTTGATACTCCATAATTGCAACATTGTGTCACATCCAACACGTGACGAACGGGTTGGGCAGAGAGTTAGTGTAATGGTTTGCCCGATAGTCTCTTAAATCCATTACTATTCGATATACACCCGATGCCCTATACTTGCGACCTTGTGTCACATCCTACCCGTGGTGTACGGGTTTGGTAAATGCTTACCTTGTCGTACTTGGTGGATGTCTCATTATGGTGTAATGGCTAGTAAGTTAGTCTCGCAGATCCATTACTACTGAATAACTAGTTCGATTCTCGCTGGATGCACCATAATTGCAACCTTACATCCTACCCATGGAAAAGGGATCGGTTTAATACCTACTCGTGGCGAACAGGTTGGGTAGAGAGGCGCCCAGTCGTGGTACAATAATTTGCAAGCTAGTCTCTTAAATCCATTACAACTGATTAACGAGTTCGATACTAGCCGGATGCCCCATAATTGCGACCTTGTGTTACATCTTACCCTTGGCAAACGGATTGGGTAAATACCCACCCGTGTCGAACAGGTTGGGTAAAGAAGTGTCCTATCGTGGTGTAATGGTTTGCAAACTAGTCTCACAGATCTCACATTCTACGCATGGTGTACGGGTTGGGTAAATACCTACCTTGTCGTTCTGGGTCTTGTTTCTAACCATTGGGTTACGTTCATTCTCATGTTATAAAAACTGGAAAACTGTTAGTGTAGTATAAACGTACTGACCGAAAATTACTCACTTGAATAACTTAACCCAAATTTTGTTGAATAGAGAATTGTTTTAAGGTCGATGATTATGTTCGGCTATTTTCACACATCTAACATTTGATGGTATAGGTCAGTGGTAAAGTGCCGGCTTACAATCTGCCCTACATTCATGTCTAATCTCTTGGGTATATTTGATGACGCTCCTTGTTGTGTATTGCATTCACTTACGTCATTACAATCATCAATAGCGACGTTCCGTCTGACTGCACCCACCATGCAAATTGTTAAATTTGTACCCCTCACGGATTTTCTATAAAAACGGTAAGGTGGTGGTGGTGGTGGAATGTAGTATTTGAAAAATTATTTACACTGTAAATTGATGTTTACATGCAACGACAAATATAAAGACAGGTTTGTTGGCGGATTTTTAAAATCTACCCAAAATCAGATATCCATCCAATTTCAATAAAAATCTATAGTATTTATTCATTCATGAGTAAATCTATTTATGAATAGAGTATTTGTAATATTTTAGAGGGTATCAAAAATGTTGTCACTTGATCCCAGCCAATTCAGAGGTTTCGTAATTACTGAATCGTTGCGTTAAGTTTGCCTCCTTTGTAGAACAGGATCCTACAGAAGTGTCTGACACTAAACTGCATCTGGTGGAGAGGTTTCTGTTCTGGAGATCTGTTGGTGTGTGGAGTACCCCTTCACTGGCATTACTCCTAGGTCTACTCAGATCTGGAGTGGTAGTGCCTGTTAGGGATCTATATTTGTATTATATAAAAATACTTGAAACCATATATATATATATATATATATATATATATAAGAAATACTTGAAACCATATATATATATATATATATATATATATATATATATATATATATCAACCCCTCCGCACGAGCAGGATGCGAAACAAGGTCAATTTCTTAAGCGGAGTTTAACAGGTTTGAATTAAGAGTTTTCCTTCTCCTAGACTGGTTGCTTAGCCATGGTTAAAGAGCCCAGTCTACCCCGCTATTTACTCATAGCTGGAGGGAGAGTTGGATTCATACCTTTCCGAAGGGTATTAGCGCCATGTGAAATGCAAACAACTTTGTCTAGGAATTGAACTCGGGTCGACGAGTCCATTTCCCCCGACTCTAACCATTAGACCTCACGCCTCTAAATAAACCATATATCTGTGTACATTGTTTGTATTAAGTATAGTTTCTTGAAGCTTTAATTGTTTACTGTGGAATATCATTACAAGTTACTTGAACATATATAGCCGTGTGCAAACAAATGATCATTATTCAATAAAATTGGTTACTTGAAGCCATATAACTGCCATATATAGAAATTATTAATACTAGCAAATATATGCACCCTCCGGGTGCAAGTATTTTAGTTAAATTTTATAATAAAATATGATATTAAATTAGAAAGGCTAATGAAACTGAATAAGAATGTAGATAAAAAGATTTTGAACAGAGGGGGTATGATTGAAAAATAGAACAACTTTGAAACTAACTCTTCCATCATTTTCCGTTACTCCCGTCTTTCATTGGTAAATTTTCCTAATTAAACTGTTTAGTTAAAATAGGAAGTAAAGAATAATATTACAGTTATTTCTTCTTGTTAAGGGATTTCTCTTAAGATTTATTGAAGAGATTTTTGCTCATATTCAATAAGATAAAACCAAACAATTAGAAATCGATAATACTAAGCATATATTTATTAAAATCAATTTTTTAGATCAATATGCAAATTAGCCTTCCCATTCATACTGTAAACCTCTATTTTGTTGTATATATAAATACAATTGCATGTTATTAGTATGTAGATATGGTCAACAGTGTAAGTAATGTAAAACAATTTTATTAATAATTGAGGTTTAAATAAAAATAAAATCATGGAGAATATGATGTTAATAACTTAAGGAATTGTGACTTGTATAGTAATATAGTTTCGGTTACAGACAGACAAACCCACAATCTCCATTATAATAAGATTATATAGTTGAGTCATAGTTGGTGTGTAGTTTTTGGTAGCAGTTTGGTGAGTAGTAAGTTAGAACAAGTAAAACGATTAGGTTAATCTATAGAAGAGACTAACACACTGTAATCTGAATCCATGTAAGGTAACTCCAATTGAAACGGAGGGAAACCAAAAAATTCCTTTATATGGGCGTGGGAGGGTGAATAGGGTTTTCACATTGACTTGTGCTGACAAAGGCTTTTAATTTGAACGGTCGAAATATTTGTAGCTTTTATCATTTGAGTTTGCAATGTCGCTGCTTTCAGGGATGCGACCTGACAATTCCGGAGTCAGGTCAGGATTGTTATTGGAGCCAATATGATGTTGACAAACCTGAAATTAGCAATGATAATAGTGCATCACTGATGACCTTCCTTGACGCATTTAAAGAATGTATCATCCGGTGAGGAGAAATTGAAGTCGTGCAACTGAGTGCAAATTATTTGTACTAGATAGGAATATTTGATATCATATAACTACTTGAATTATTTGTATTAAATATAGTTAAAAAGTCTTAAGAAAACAACTACACAAAAGATGTAGATATAAACGAAAAATTAACACGATTCCCAAACAGCCTTATCCAAGATTGAACCTCAGATCGCCGAGTGCACTTCCTATGATGGTAACCATTACACCACTCGGTAGAGCGTTTGGCTAGAAACCACAAGGTTCCTAGTTCGATACCGGTCCCCGCCAATTCAGCGTATGAGTAGCACAGGGATCTGTGCAGTAAAGTAAGGAGCTGATGGAAGGTGTGGCGCTCCACCTCAGATGCTAAAAACAATCTCCTTGGTCTAGCGCTATTGAAAAGGGGATAGACTCCCTCGCTGACTGGCTGATACCGACTTTAGGCCGCCCCGACGACTTTACTTACTTTATATATATATATATATATATATTATATATATATATATATATGGAGAATATATATATATATATATATAATATATATATATATATATATATATATATATATATATATATTGATACTTCAATTCTTTCTGCTTGTGATGTAGAGACCAAAAGGACAAGTAGACATAATATAGATATTGCTTATATGCATAAAAGAAAGTAACTTATATCTTTGCAGAATCCCCTCATCCCAGCTATGGTTTAAATACAACCACTACTATTCTTCTACAAGGATAGCTTTGACATTAAATAACCTATGAAGGTTAAAATTCCATTAAACAAAGAAATCAAACCAAACCAAAAAGACAAGTATATATTTAACCCCCCCCCCCTGCAGGAGCTGGGCGTGAAATAAGGTCATTTTTAAGCGGAGATTAACAGGTTTGAATTCAGAATTTTCCTTCTCTTTGACCAATTGCCATACAATATATTTGACATAAAATAACCTTAGAAGGGTTGACATGCCGTTAACATCAATCAATTTTTTTTATTCGAGTACAGAGTTTGACAGAATAGTCACTTGGGCTGGGAACGTAAATAAAAAATAATATAATTATTCCATGATGAATAAAATCTTCCAGTTTGTTAGTTTTCAGTGGCTCATGTTTAAAGACTGGAGTCATCAGGTATCCTCAGAGGAAGTAATCACTAGAGAATAGATCGGGTGAGAAAGCCGGTCACAGGTCAGGATTGTTATTGGAGCTAATATGATGTTGACAAACCCCGAAATTAGCAATGATAATAGTATATCACTGATGACCTTCCTTGACGCATTTAAAGAATGTATCATCCGATGAGGAGAACTTGAAGCCATGCAACTGAGTGCAAATTATTTGTACTAGATAGGAATAAGAGATAAGTTTCAATCACAAACGCACGATCCTCACCATTCTATGCCATGGTGTTAACTAAAATACCATGCCTGCTGCTTAAAGACGTTCCTCTTAATCGCTTAATGATAATAGCGCCAGTATATTTAAACTCTCTATATACATTACCCAAACCCTCTACACGAGCAGGATGTGACACAATGTCAGTTTTTAAGCAGATTTTAGCAGGCTTGAATTCAGAGTTTTTCTTCTCCCAGACTGGTTGCCTAACCTAGGTTAAAGAGCCGGGTTTGCCCTTCCATTTACCCATATTTGAAGGGAGAATAACTAGCATCATCCCTTTTATAATAGTATTAGTGCTATATGAAATGAAAACGGACTCGTCCAGGATTTGAACCCGTTTCACCGTGTCCATTTCCTACGACAGTAATCATTACACTATACGCCTCCATAAAATTCACAGTTATTTGGTATCAAGTATTTCTCTCGAATATGAATAATTTGGAAACATATGTCTATTTGAACATAACAGGTACTAACCTCGGGTGTCAAAATTGACAATAAAGGGATACTCCACACACCCCTGATCTTTGGGACTGGAGCCTTACCAATAACATCAATTATTCTTAATACAAACAATTTGCACACAGTTATATAGTTTCAAGTATCCTTATCTAATACTAATACTTTTCAATCAGATTTATTTGACTCATAGATTAGAACAGTCCTACCAATCCGGTTCAGAATGGACCTAGGAGCAACAAAGGGTTGACTCCACACTCCACAGAGCTCTAGAATATTTAGACAATAACCATCACACCACGCACCTCCATTAATTAAACTCTATATAAATAGATTTCAAAGTTGCGTGAGTGTTGCACGTAAAACCGAGAGGCACGTAATTCAATTGTAAACAGGAATGACAGGCTTATCTCTAGAGTGGCAACACTCGTTGAAGTTGTCGCGAAGAAGGTCTTTGCATTGGCTAGAAATGATTTGAAAAGGATACAATTATTTTTGTTTCTTTTTTAGCTTACAAGTCGAAGAAGACTAACTTGACCTACAAGTGACAAGTGAAAGCGAACTTAGTTACCGGCTCAGCGAGGCGTTAAGCTGCTATATATGTTTAATTAAAGTACTTGGCGATACAACTTTAAAAAAGAAAAGGGGAAAAAAAGGGAAGAACTAAAAGATAAGATCTATAATTTAGCAACTAGGTTATTGAGACTTGTTACCACACACTCAAAAGAGCAAAAATAAATTGTTGCCCAATTCTCTGATATTTTAACACTGATATTTTAACACATAAAGCGTTGAGTGCTATTGACAGGTTAATGACCAGATGGAAATCCAATCTTCCTAATCAAATAAAACGGAAATTCTTTCAAACTGTAGCTGTGACGTTACTACTGTATGGCTATACCACTTGATTGGTTGGGTTTTATGACCTCTACCATCGATTGTTTAGCCCAAGTAAGAGCTAAAGTAGAGTGTTGCAATTCATGGACTGCTCAGTCACCAGGATTAAGCATCACGGGTCAGCCCCCTCGGCCAACAAGTAACCCCATTGTGGGAGTCTGACCCTTCTGTGGAAGTGTAGTTGGCGTATTCTATATCCCCAGGTGACACCGACATTGTGATACCCTTCAAAACCAACTCCCAAACCAATATGCACATAATACTTAAACCAAACTTTAAAGCCTATATATATATATATATATATATATATATATATATATATATATATATATATATATATATTAGTGGACTCTCCTATCGAGAACGATAGATGAGTCAGCAGTGAGTGATTTGATTCCTCCCATGTTGTGCATGCTGTCAACAATCTTCAATGCTTTTTTCATCAATGAAGACAGATGGATTTACAAGACGTGGATTGCAAGCTGCGGGCTGGTACAGTAGTTCAGTTTTTTTAATACTGATTGTAAGTCCAAATGCTTTTGATGTCTCAGAGAATTTATCAATGATGGTCTGGATGTCTTTAAGGCTGTGTGCTAATAGAGCGGCATCCTCTGCAAAGAGAAGATCACGTACTAGCTGCAAGGAAATTTTTGACCTAGCTTCAAAAAGTTTTTTTAATATATGCACACAATGCTTAAACCAAACTTTAAAGCTTATATATATTATATATATATATTATATATATATATATATATATATATATATATATTATGCGCCCATAAATTTGGTATGAGCTCTCTAAGGTGTGATTTAAATTAACTTCACTACTAAGCATATAAGCAATGATCGTTTGCTCACAAACTAGATCTTCTTTTGATCTTAACATATATAAACAAACCTATGTATTTAATAGTTTAAACACCAGCCCCGCCACAGCAGCTGTCAGGGGCTGAGGGGATAAGAATGCAGGCTGGAAACAGTCAGTCGGAGTTCGACCTAGTCAAGGATAGTTGTTGTGTCTAGCCACACGAAGAGGCGTGAAACACCAAAACACGTGTCTGTAGATGACTAATATGATGATTAAATATATATATATATATATATATATATATATATATATAATATAAAAGTAAAAAGTGGAAAATATATCCATACCAGATAAAGTACATAAGCGTTAAGAAATGTGGGAATTATACTTGTTGGTCTAAGATTTTTTTTTAAATCGGTGACGCGTGGTATAGGTCAGTCTTGGCAATAAATTGGGCGGATTAGTCATGTTGATTGGCCAGACAGTCCAACGGAATTCCGGAAGACGTGAATCTTCATAACACAAATGTTTTTGCTCAGTTCTTAAATTAGCAACAAAAACAAGTTGACTATTGTCAAAGATAAGTTAAAAATACCGCCAAAGTCGAGCTATCTTTGGCTAATGCGTTACCATGGGAATTGATAATTTCTCCAAAATTTAGAAACAGAACAAGGTTTAGTTTTAACACTCATCGCGCGTTGCGCGCACGCAACACCACACACACACACACAACACATATATAATATATATATATATATATATATATTATATATATATATTTGTAAACAAGGTTTGTTTTGAATGGCTTTTTGCCGATAATTTTTGGAGAATAAGTGCTTAATTGGAGTTCGTACCTAATTTAGAAATTAATTAATTAATAATGAATTAGGCGGGAATACCTATTAAATGTATGGCTAAACAAATCGAGAAAAATCAATCTCTGTATGTACATTTCGGCCTATTAGGCCTCATCAGCAGAAGCTATAGATCGGAAGACCGCCCTGTCGTGATTTGAAACCGGACTGCCAAGCTGACAGGCCGATCCATAACCTCAACACTAAACGAACTTCTTAGATTTATTATAATTTGTTAGAGTAGGTTAACATTCCACTTCTAGTGACTTTTATGACACGACGATATGATAAGTTTGTAAACAAGGTTTGTTTTTGAATGGCTTTTTGCCGATAATTTTTTGGAGAATAGTGCTTAATTGGAGTCGTACCTATTTAGAAATTAATTAATTAATAATGAATTAGGCGGGATACCTATTAAATGTTATGGCTAAACAAATCGAGAAAAATCAATCTCTGTATGTACATTTCGGCCTATTAGGCCTCATCAGCAGAGCTATAGATCGAAATAGATAGATAGATAGATAGATATGATCACATTTTGCATATCTCCTTAAGTCGTATAGATATAACTATATTATTTTCTCAGCAACGCGAAGACGTTTTTCCTACTTAGGAAAACTCTAAAATCATAGAAAATAAACATTTTTTTTTTTAATCTGCCAAATTTCCTGAAGCAGAAAAACGTCTCCAAAATACTAAACAACGGAAATTATCGTTAAAAGTTATTTTTTGTAGGCGGGACAAATATTATTCAGATGTGTCAAATTGACTTTTGCATCACTACACACACACACACGTATATATATATATATATTGTGTGTGTGTGTGCTGTGTGTATGTATGTGTGTGTGTGTGTGTGTGTGTTTCCTTCGCTTTTTTATAAAATAATATTTTACGCACGTTGAAATCTCAATGAACTATTTCGTATATTAATCAATCATTTGTTAACTTTAATTATTTTGTAGATCTCTCTCTCTCTCTCTCTCTCTCTCTCTTCTCTCTCTCTCTCTCTCTCTCTCTCTCTCTCTCTCTCTCACACACACCCACACACACACACACACACACACACTGTGAGGTGCTAATTTAATTTTTTAAATCATGTACTGAAACCTTCAGGTCTTTAATGCTGCAAACTAATCTTCACCAAGAGTCTCTCTCTCTCTCTCTCTCTCTCTCTTCTCTCTCTCTCTCTCTCTCTCTCTCTCTCTCTCGTTATTTTTTTCTATCTTTTTATGACTAAATAAGGAGGAGAGAGAGAGAAAAAAAAAGAGTATAATCTCAGTTCAAAGAGGTTCGGTCGAGAGAAAGAAAAGACTTTAGCGAATGTCGTGTATCATGATTCTAGCACATCTGGTAAAGTTGTTGATTTTTCACCCTTTAGACCCGTAGACATTTTTTTTTGAGAGAGAGACTCACAACTAGCACCAACTTATAAAGCAATACTCCAAGAAAACGTCTGAGACATGAAAGACGGTCGTTCCGAAATGAAAATATTTTATTCGCATCAAGAAGTTAATTTGTTCACTTTCCCTTCACCTTACCAACTCGTCTACCGCTGTAATTAGCACCGATAAATTGTACAAAATCCCGTTGGGATTCATTAAAATGTGGTTAGGTTCCAAAAGCAGATTTTTACGCTGGCATTCCATCAAAACTGTTCCAAAATTAAACGACAGACAGGTCTAACCCATAATGCATTTCAAAATTCCGTTAATGCTTATATAAAGAAAAATATACATTCGACTTTACAAGTACCGTAAAAAAAATGACGGGTGTTTCATACTATATATATATATATATATATATATATATATAATATATGAAAACCTTAGTTTATCAGATAAAAATTTATTTCGGACTTTAATAGCCTCTTCAAATTTCAGAACTGACAAGAATTACAGATCAGGATTATTTAGATATGTTTTCCTTTTCTTCTTAACGATCGAATTTGAAAATTCACTTTCATCGTTTATTTTTCTATATATATATATATATATATATATATATATATATATATATATATATATTCATTCATGGTCCTGAAAATCATTCCATTCGAAGTTCATCTGTAGCCATACAGATCATCTGTTGTGAGGCTCGATATACATTGCTTCAGATGTGTGTACGGACAGAGAAATATAAATGGATAATGAAAAAAAGACTTTAAATTTGCTGCATGTAATAAATTTAACTGCAACAAGCTTATCTCGTAACTGCATCTTCAGCTATAAAGCAAATACATGGTTAGTACTGATTTTTTTGGAATCTTTGAGCATATATAGTTATATTTCTGGGTTTGTTTTAGTGGTTGTGTTTGTAGCTGAAAACTTGCCCTATCCAATGATGTTATTGTGCTCGTAGAATCTTTGCGGTCTCCTTGGACTTAAACAGGAGGCATTACTTTCGGATCGTCCCGTTTATCTCCATCCATCATGAGCACTAATTTAATACAATTGAAAACAGAATGTTTTGAATAGATTAGCATTTATTCTCGAAATGTTTGTGTTCACTTTTCATCAACAAACCCTTCAGAACATAACACTTCATTCCAAAAGATCCGCCCAGAAATTTAGGGTGCTGGCCTAGGACATGAAACTAAATCCTGTGGTGAGGCTCCATTCTGGAGTTCTGGAGAGTGTATAGCCACCCCACCAGCTTCGTTGCAATTACCATAGAGCCACTCGTAGCGGTGGTCACTCTTAGGGTACCATTTATGGGTCAAATAGATATATCTGAGTCTAGAAACCGCTACCAAGCATCCGCCAAGGTATAGGGAAAAACCCTGGTTGTATTGATTTGTTTACTTTGAGGTTTACAAATGCTGGATATTTTTAAGTAAAATTTCAATGCTATTTCTATGTAGATTTTAATTTTTAAATATCCTCGAATATAAATCAAAACCTTCATATTTTTTGCATAAAAAGCAAGAACCGGCGATATTTAATGTGTACTATATATTTTACTTTGTTGTTAATTGTTTATTTTTCATCCGAACATACATACATACATACATACATACACACCAACTGCCCTTTATATATGTATAGATGGTGTTTACAATGTATTTTGATATATTGGGTCTAATAACATTTTTGTCATCCCGGATTCATACCCTTAT
>CM042147.1:61426708-61436708 GCA_023376005.1 Doryteuthis pealeii | reverse complement strand
AGACCATTGGGGCAAAATGGAATTCTCTTTGTAAATTAGAACAGAAAATTCCAATTTTCTCCTGTTATCACTCAGCTTCCCCTCAGTTTGTAACCTGTAAAAAAATCACTACACATAATTCCAACTCCACACTCTCTCCATACTAAGGACTGATATACGCATAACCGTATGTGTAAATGACCGTTGGTATTTGCTTTCCTTTTTCTCTTTCTTTTTATCTTCTTGGGTGTGAACAACATCGAAATAGAAACAAGATTGCACAATTATACACGTTTTTATCAACGCCTACCACGACAATTCTTTTCACAGTAAAACTAACAAAGAAAAACGTCTTTAGATAAGTTTATCTTAAAATACAAAATACCATTGACGTTTCTCCTTCAATACCTCTTTTCACAATGGCATCTCTTTCAGAAATGTTATCAGAAAAGAAGAAATATCAACAAGCGACAGATATTCAAAAAGAAGAGACTTTCGGAACTTAACTGTTCCACCCATAAAGGGTTGGTTAGCAATAAAATTACTTCATACCATCTTACATGTTTAATTGCTGACATTATGTCGGTAATAGTCACACTGTCTGTCATGACCATGTCACTAACAGGCCGGGTCCCTTAGCGTTGGCAAATATAATTAGCAATATTAAACTACCGATTCTTAAGCGGCTATAGACATGTTCAGTACTAGATGGTATGCAACTATGAGCCTGCTCTGTACTTAGATGAGTGACTACTTTACAATTACATGCAAATTATTTATATTAGATAGGAATAGATAGTAATAGACAGTGCCCATGATATATATTTACCAAAAACTCTCCGGTATGGACAGAGTGTGGCACAAGGCCAATTTTCAAACGGGGAAGCATTCTTTATTTGATGTTTCGATAACTTTTTTGTCTTTGTTAATGGATCATAGGCTTCTGTATATAGCTTTCTATCGGGGAAGTTGGAAAGTCATCCAGGTCAGTTTGACCTTGTTGGTGAACAGTGTTCAGTTCTTTTATGTATGATTTCCTTGCTGCTCCATATATGTAGCAGTGTAATCTAGTTTGGACTGATTAAGAAGCTTGTAAAGTTTGATTCAAGTGGTTTTTCTGCTCCCCCAATCAGCATGAGCTGTAACCTGAAGAGCTGTGGGCTTTATTAGGCTACAGCCCATCAGAGGCGAAAAGTGCCTTTACTTTTAAAATCCGTCGGATGTAAAAGATGACTCAATAATTTTTACGTAATGATTAAGATAAAATCACCAAAAAGAGTATAGTATATTTCGCACATAGATTTCTTGGTTTCATAATTGATTAATTAAGTTTTTAAATGAGTAAAATACGTAAAACAAAAATTCTGCGAAAGTAACTATTACTCTTTTGTGATTTTATCTTAATCATAACGTAAAAATATTGAGCCATCTTTACATCACACAGAACTGAACGAAAATCGCTTTGTACTGTGGGCCTATATGGGATTTTCAGGAATATAAAGTGAATTATATTGTCGCCGTAAGGCATGTTACGTTACTGATATCATGCGATAATGTGCCCCACAAACGCCTTGTGCACAACATGAATACAACCATATGATTTTAAGTGTATTATATGCCGTTTGGGATTCGGACATAATTTTTATTTTCTGAAAAAATCGCATATTAAAATTATAGTTTTATATAATTATCTTATCTTAGAATTAGATAATGTTAAATTCAAAATTCTAATTCTTTCATTTTACCACATTTACGTGTCCTACTAGAATAGGTTAATATTACTAACTTTATAACAGGAATTACAAAAAGTAGGTAAACCTTACTACAATTTCACAAAATATTAAACCATTAAAACATTTAAATTTTGCTTTGTTGTATTTGTCTGAATTTTTAGATGACGCTTGATGTGTATAATTTTGATTTTTCAGACTTTTCTCATCTATATTGTAGTATGTAAAAATACAACGTTTCGGCCGTTGTATCCTCCGGCCTCTTCAGGTGTCACCGTGTATCTGAGCATAGCAATGACCCAACCAGGAAAATCATTTTAATAAGTTCACAGTTGATCAAAAAAAATCGTCGATGAAATTTTGAAGATCTCATTCAAATGATGACGTCATTGTTTTTACACGCCTATCAATGCGCCACGAGAAAGCGTCACAATCATTTTAAAATGTTTCCTGCACAACTCGAAACGTAAATCCAATGACATCAGTGATTTTCGATAGTTTTTATTTTTTAAAGGCAATTTACTCCTTAAAAATTAGTTTTTAAAAAATTTTGATTTAGCCTTTTCAATGTTTGTTCCCATATTATGTTCACCTCTATACTTGGTCTACTCAAGAGGTTACTACAGTATAACATATGGAAGCCTTTTGAGACGTATTTTTTCTTATGTTATTTCCTATATATTATTTTAACTTGTTTCTCATTTGGTTGACGTGTATCTGTGTCTTATGGAATTATTTCTAAAGTTTATTTACCTGCAATACCTTTAACATTTATGTGCAATATATTTTTTTCGTCCTGTCGATGGGGCTTAGAATATGCTGACTGTACCCCTGCAAGAGATAAGACACTCCTCTAAAAGAGGGGGTGTCCTTGTATAATACTAAGCTGTATCTGTGAGTTCCAGTTCTGGAGACCTGGAGAGAGTGGAGTATCTCTTCATTGCCACTACCCCAGGTTCAGTCGGAAGTAGGTAGTACATTTAGAGTACCATCTATGGGTCAATTTAGAACCGTTTAAAATATTCTTATTTGATAGGACTGTGTGCATAAGAAAAACTCTTAATAAAGAATTATACAATAAATGTAAATATGAACGTACAATGAACTGAGAGGGATCACGTGGAATCGGTCTACCAAAAAGTACAAAGACAACATCAAGAGAAACTGGGGACTTGACATCCTAGGATTGGCAAAACACAACTAGAGGTTGAATCAAATGGAGAAAACAGATTCGCATGTGTCATCATCGGATACGATGAAACAGCAAATAGTAATTAATAGGAATAAAAAAAATTATACAATAAACGTACAATTAAGTGGTTTCCTTAACCTCTAGGCATAAAATAACCATAGAACAGTTCACTGCCGTTAAAATCAGTCAATTCAATTCCACACAAAAAAACCTATATTACCAAGAATAACCTTATATTAATATATAATATATATATATATATATATATATAATATATATATATATATATATATATATGGTTTCAAGTATTCCTATATAATACAAATATAGATCCCTAACAGGCACTACCACTCCAATCTGAGTAGACCTGAGTAATGGCAATGAAAGGGTACTCCACACACCAACAGATCTCCAGAACATAAACCTACAGTTCAGTGTCAGACACCCAGACACCAAGAATATCTTATAAATTTTTTACTATTAGTTTATTGTACCCCTTGAGATTTTTTTAAAAAATAACGAAAGTTATTGCCCAACCCTAGGTTAATGATTCAGGGAATTAAACTATATACCATGTCGTATTGGTGGGCGTCCCATCGTAGTATAATGATTAGCAAGTTAGTCTCGCAGATCGATTACTACTGAATTGCGAGTTCGATCCTTGATACTCCCATAATTGCAACATTGTGTCTCATCCAACACGTGACGAACGGGTGGGCAGAGAGTTAGTGTAATGGTTTGCCCGATAGTCTCTTAAATCCATTACTATTCGATATACACCCGATGCCCTATACTTGCGACCTTGTGTCACATCCTACCCGTGGTGTACGGGTTTGGTAAATGCTTACCTTGTCTACTTGGTGGATGTCTCATTATGGTGTAATGGCTAGTAAGTTAGTCTCGCAGATCCATTACTACTGAATAACTAGTTCGATTCTCGCTGGATGCACCATAATTGCAACCTTACATCCTACCCATGGAAAAGGATCGGGTTAATACCTACTCGTGGCGAACAGGTTGGTAGAGAGGCGCCCAGTCGTGGTACAGTACAATAATTTGCAAGCTAGTCTCTTAAATCCATTACAACTGATTAACGAGTTCGATACTAGCCGGATGCCCCATAATTGCGACCTTGTGTTACATCTTACCCTTGGCAAACGGATTGGGTAAATACCCACCCGTGTCGAACAGGTTGGGTAAAGAAGTGTCCTATCGTGGTGTAATGGTTTGCAAACTAGTCTCACAGATCTCACATTCTACGCATGGTGTACGGGTTGGGTAAATACCTACCTTGTCGTTCTGGGTCTTGTTTCTAACCATTGGGCTACATACATTCTCATGTTATAAAAACTGGAAAACTGTTAGTGTAGTATAACTTAACCCAAATTTTGTTGAATAGAGAATTGTTTTAAGGTCGATGATTATGTTCGGCTATTTTCACACATCTAACATTTGATGGTATAGGTCAGTGGTAAAGTGCCGGCTTACAATCTGCCCTACATTCATGTCTAATCTCTTGGGTATATTTGATGACGCTCCTTATTGTGTATTGCATTCACTTACGTCATTACAATCATCAATAGCGACGTTCCGTCTGACTGCACCCACCATGCAAATTGTTAAATTTGTACCCCTCACGGATTTTCTATAAAAACGGTAAGGTGGTGGTGGTGGTGGAATGTAGTATTTGAAAAATTATTTACACTGTAAATTGATGTTTACATGCAACGACAAATATAAAGACAGGTTTGTTGGCGGATTTTTAAAATCTACCCAAAATCAGATATCCATCCAATTTCAATAAAAATCTATAGTATTTATTCATTCATGAGTAAATCTATTTATGAATAGAGTATTTTGTAATATTTTAGAGGGTATCAAAAATGTTGTCACTTGATCCCAGCCAATTCAGAGGTTTCGTAATTACTGAATCGTTGCGTTAAGTTTGCCTCCTTTGTAGACAGGATCCTACAGAAGTGTCTGACACTAAACTGCATCTGGTGGAGAGGTTTCTGTTCTGGAGATCTGTTGGTGTGTGGAGTACCCCTTCACTGGCATTACTCCTAGGTCTATCAGATCTGGAGTGGTAGTACCTGTTAGGGATCTATATTTGTATTATATAAATTACTTGAAACCATATATATATATATATATATATATATATAATATAGAATACTTGAAACCATATATATATATATATATATATATATATATATATATATATATATATATCAACCCCTCCGCACGAGTAGGATGCGAAACAAGGTCAATTTCTTAAGCGGAGTTTAACAGGTTTGAATTAAGAGTTTTCCTTCTCCTAGACTGGTTGCTTAGCCATGGTTAAAGAGCCCAGTCTACCCCGCTATTTACTCATAGCTGGAGGGAGAGTTGGATTCATACCTTTCCGAAGGGTATTAGCGCCATGTGAAATGCAAACAGCTTTGTCCAGGAATTGAACTCGGGTCGACGAGTCCATTTCCCCCGACTCTAACCATTAGACCTCACGCCTCTAAATAAACCATATATTGTGTACATTGTTTGTATTAAGTATAGTTTCTTGAAGCTTTAATTGTTTACTGTGGAATATCATTACAAGTTACTTGAACATATATAGCCGTGTGCAAACAAATGATCATTATTAATAAAAGTGGTTACTTGAAGCCATATAAACTGCCATATATAGAAATTATTAATACTAGCAAATATATGCACCCTCCGGGTGCAAGTATTTTAGTTAAATTTTATAATAAAATATGATATTAAATTAGAAAGGCTAATGAAACTGAATAAGAATGTAGATAAAAAGATTTTGAACAGAGGGGGTATGATTGAAAAATAGAACAACTTTGAAACTAACTCTTCCATCATTTTCCGTTACTCCTGTCTTTCATTGGTAAATTTTCCTAATTAAACTGTTTAGTTAAAATAGGAAGTAAAGAATAATATTACAGTTATCTCTTCTTGTTAAGGGATTTCTCTTAAGATTTATTGAAGAGATTTTTGCTCATATTCAATAAGATAAAACCAAACAATTAGAAATCGATAATACTAAGCATATATTTATTAAAATCAATTTTTAGATCAATATGCAAATTAGCCTTCCATTCATACTGTAAACCTCTATTTTGTTGTATATATAAATACAATTGCATGTTATTAGTATGTAGATATGGTCAACAGTGTAAGTAATGTAAAACAATTTTATTAATAATTGAGGTTTAAATAAAAATAAAATCATGGAGAATATGATGTAATAACTTAAGGAATTGTGACTTGTATAGTAATATAGTTTCGGTTACAGACAGACAAACCCACAATCTCCATTATAATAAGATTATATAGTTGAGTCATAGTTGGTGTGTAGTTTTTGGTAGCAGTTTGGTGAGTAGTAAGTTAGAACAAGTAAAACGATTAGGTTAATCTATAGAAGAGACTAACACACTGTAATTGAATCCATGTAAGGTAACTCCAATTGAAACGGGAGGAAACCAAAAAATTCCTTTATATGGGCGTGGGAGGGTGAATAGGGTTTTCACATTGACTTGTGCTGACAAAGGCTTTTAATTTGAACGGTCGAAATATTTGTAGCTTTTATCATTTGAGTTTGCAATGTCGCTGCTTTCAGGGATGTGACCTGACAATTCCGGAGTCAGGTCAGGATTGTTATTGGAGCCAATATGATGTTGACAAACCCGAAATTAGCAATGATAATAGTGCATCACTGATGACCTTCCTTGACGCATTTAAAGAATGTATCATCCGGTGAGGAGAAATTGAAGCCGTGCAACTGAGTGCAAATTATTTGTACAAGATAGGAATATTTGATATCATATAACTACGTGAATTATTTGTATTAAATATAGTTAAAAAGTCTTAAGAAAACAACTACACAAAAGATGTAGATATAAACGAAAAATTAACACGATTCCCAAACAGCCTTATCCAAGATTGAACCTCAGATCGCCGAGTGCACTTCCTATGATGATAACCATTACACCACTCGGTAGAGCGTTTGGCTAGAAACCACAAGGTTCCTAGTTCGATACCGGTCCCCGCCAACTCAGCGTATGAGTAGCACAGGGATCTGTACAGTAAAGTAAGGAGCTGATGGAAGGTGTGGCGCTCCACCTCAGATGCTAAAAACAATCTCCTTGGTCTAGCGCTATTAAAAAGCGGATAGACTCCCTCGCTGACTGGCTGATACCGACTTTAGGCCGCCCGACGACTTTACTTACTTTATATATATATATATATATATATATATATATATATATATATATGGGGAATATATATATATATATATATATATTATATATATATATATATATATATATATATATATATATATATATTGATACTTCGAATTCTTTCTGCTTGTGATGTAGAGACCAAAAGGACAAGTAGACATAATATAGATATTGCTTATATGCATAAAAGAAAGAAACTTATATCTTTGCAGAATCCCCTCATCCCAGCTATGGTTTAAATACAACCACTACTATTCTTCTACAAGGATAGCTTTGAGATTAAATAACCTATGAAGGTTAAAATTCCATTAAACAAAGAAATCAAACCAAACCAAAAAGACAAGTATATATTTATAAAATAACCCTAGAAGGGTTGACATGCCGTTAACATCAATCAATTTTTTTATTCGAGTACAGAGTTTGGCAAAATAGTCACTTGGGCTGGGAACGTAAATAAAAAATAATATAATTATTCCATGATGAATAAAATCTTCCAGTTTGTTAGTTTTCAGTGGCTCATGTTTAAAGACTGGAGTCATCAGGTATCCCCAGAGGAAGTAATCACTAGAGAATAGATCGGGTGAGAAAGCCGGTCACAGGTCAGGATTGTTATTGGAGCTAATATGATGTTGACAAACCCCGAAATTAGCAATGATAATAGTATATCACTGATGATCTTCCTTGACGCATTTAAAGAATGTATCATCCGATGAGGAGAACTTGAAGCCATGCAACTGAGTGCAAATTATTTGTACTAGATAGGAATAAGAGATAAGTTTCAATCACAAACGCACGATCCTCACCATTCTATGCCATGGTGTTAACTAAAATACCATGCCTGCTGCTTAAAGACGTTCCTCTTAATCGCTTAATGATAATAGCGCCAGTATATTTAAACTCTCTATATACATTACCCAAACCCTCCACACGAGCAGGATGTGACACAATGTCAGTTTCTAAGCAGATTTTAGCAGGCTTGAATTCAGAGTTTTTCTTCTCTCAGACTGGTTGCCTAACCTAGGTTAAAGAGCCGGGTTTGCCCTTCCATTTACCCATATTTGAAGGGAGAATAACTAGCATCATCCCTTTTATAATAGTATTAGTGCTATATGAAATGAAAACGGACTCGTCCAGGATTTGAACCCGTTTCACCGTGTCCATTTCCTACGACAGTAATCATTACACTATACGCCTCCATAAAATTCACAGTTATTTGGTATCAAGTATTTCTCTCAAATATGAATAATTTGGAAACATATGTCTATTTGAACATAACAGGTACTAACCTCGGGTGTCAGAATTGACAATAAAGGGATACTCCACACACCCCTGATTTTTGGGACTGGAGCCTTACCAATAACATCAATTATTCTTAATACAAACAATTTGCACACAGTTATATAGTTTCAAGTATCCTTATCTAATACTAATACTTTTCAATCAGATTTATTTGACTCATAGATTAGAACAGTCCTACCAATCCGGTTCAGAATGGACCTAGGAGCAACAAAGGGTTGACTCCACACTCCATAGAGCTCTAGAATATTTAGACAATAACCATCACACCACGCACCTCCATTAATTAAACTCTATATAAATAGATTTCAAAGTTGCGTGAGTGTTGCACGTAAAACCGAGAGGCACGTAATTCAATTGTAAACAGGAATGACAGGCTTATCTTTAGAGTGGCAACACTCGTTGAAGTTGTCGCGAAGAAGGTCTTTGCATTGGCTAGAAATGATTTGAAAAGGATACAATGATTTTTGTTTCTTTTTTAGCTTACAAGTCGAAGAAGACTAACTTGACCTACAAGTGACAAGTGAAAGCGAACTTAGTTACCGGCTCAGCGAGGCGTTAAGCTGCTATATATGTTTAATTAAAGTACTTGGCGATACAACTTTAAAAAAGAAAAGGGGAAAAAAGGGAAGAACTAAAAGATAAGATCTATAATTTAGCAACTAGGTTATTGAGACTTGTTACCACACACTCAAAAGAGCAAAAATAAATTGTTGCCCAATTCTCTGGTATTTTAACACTGATATTTTAACACATAAAGCGTTGAGTGCTATTGACAGGTTAATGACCAGATGGAAATCCGATCTTCCTAATCAAATAAAACGGAAATTCTTTCAAACTGTAGCTGTGACAGTACTACTGTATGGCTACACCACTTGATTGGTTGGGTTTTATGACCTCTACCATCGATTGTTTAGCCCAAGTAAGAGCTAAAGTAGAGTGTTGCAATTCATGGACTGCTCAGTCACCAGGATTAAGCATCACGGGTCAGCACCCTCTGCCAACAAGTAGCCCCATTGTGGGAGTCTGACCCTTCTGTGGAAGTGTAGTTGGCGTATTCTACATCCCCAGGTGACACCCACATTGTGATACCCTTCAAAACCAACTCCCAAACCAATATGCACACAATGCTTAAACCAAATTTTAAAGCTTAATATATATATTATATATATATATATATATATATATATATATAAGTTTTTGGATGTTTGTTTATTTAGAAACGTTGCCGATAAAGTATATATTAAATTTTTACTTGAAGGCACTTACAACGCATGTATCGCATAAATTCGATACTTTTTCTTATAGAAAATGAACTTGACAAGTGTAATCCAGTAAAGGATGGCTCGATGTGTAGAATACCGTACAGACTGTTTCGACTTTATTAAGTCTCATCAGCGGTATATACTAACGATTTCCCTCCGACAGAAATCGAAACCGGGACTTCAGCAGACGCAGTGAAACAGTGAAACACTTTTATCGCCTCGGCCACAGTACACAGCTGACCATCCTAGCGGAATTAAGCTTGTCAAGCGATACTACGCGCCTCTACCATA
>CM042147.1:61386708-61421708 GCA_023376005.1 Doryteuthis pealeii | reverse complement strand
ATACCATGCGTTTGTCTTTTTTTATTTTATAATCACACACACATCAGTAGTAAGATACAAATAAGAACCCAGAAATCTTTTTCAATTGAATTTGTACAATTTTCGGACCATATTACATTTAGGCACCCCTTTTTGATCTCGATTAAGAAATGACATGTTTTTCATTTACACCGTCAATATCTGGGTGTATGTTAGGGGTTAGGATTAGGGGTTAGGGTCAGGGTTAGGGTTAGGGATTAGGGTTAGGGGTTAGTTTTTGAAAAAAATTTAAATCTAAAAATCGTCTGTTAAAACAACCGGATATTTATTAAGACCATATGACCTTTAGGCACCTTTTTGATCTCGATTAAGAAAGGACATGTATTTCATTTAATGAAAAACATGTCCTTTCTTAATTGAGATCAAAAAGGGGTGCCTAAAGGTCATATGGTCCCAATTTTCAATTGAATTCGTACAATATATTTTTCAAATTTCAAATAAAAAGTAAGGCGAGGCATTGTAAAATATCTACATTAATTTGCCGATAAAAAGCGAGAAAGAAGGTACGGTAAATATCTAAATTCATCCGGATTTACGCCTGACACCGCCAAGGAAAAAAAATAACGTAAATAAGGACAGGAATCAATTATGATAAAACAGAATTATATATTGGCTCTTAAATTATTATTGTAAGTAAGTATGAAGTGTTTACCGGTTTAAAAAGATTATTACTACAATCACATGCAAAATATTAGTATTAGATAGGAATACTTGAAACCATACAGAGCTGTAGAAATTATTAGTATAAGATAGGAAATTATTTCTCAATACCATATAATGGCTTGGAAATTATTAATTAGACAGGAAATTATTACTCAATACCATATAGAGGTCTGTAAATAGATAGAATGGAATAGAAGATATATAATGATTAGCAAAATGTTATTATTGAATGAGATTCCACACTCCCCAACAGATGTCATACCCAAAACTCTCTTTTTGTGGGGGATAAGCGACCCCTCTACAAGGGATGCAATCGGCGTTTTCTAAGCCCCCTTGACAGGGCGAACTACTGTTGAGAGTATGGTATTTATTCAACTCCCAGGAGGCAAAAATATGACACAAGGTTGGTTTAATATAAGAGGGGCCCAGTAGGAAGCAAGTCTCCCGCAGGGCAGGTGCAAAAATTGCTTAGATTTCGTTGGCATTTGTTCTTCAGGGGGCGCCTCAGTCACCAAGCAATAAATCCAGTCCTTACCCACTTTTAAGCGAGGGGGCAAGTTCTGCTTTTGGAAAGTCCCCCCCCCTGTTACTAAGCTAATTCATTTTCTTACCCGCCCGGTACGAATAGGAATATGAATAAAAAAAGACTCTCAAACGTTCTAATTTTATTAAAGTTTCCCTGGTAATATGAGTATGCATTATATTGAGTAGTCGTCTTGAAAGATTAGAAGTGGATCCAACCGTAACGGCCAAATCACAACGTGCCATAAAAAATGTCTCAACAATGGAGCGACCCAGCTGTGAATGTACCTACTGAAAATAAATGAAGTGCGTGAACGAACCCGTGTTAAGTAGTTTTCTTGCTATCAAATATAACTTACAACCTCGTACACAATTCAATTAAAAACAGTTTTCTTTTTCATATATTTTCGTAACAAAACTTTTATCAAATCTCAAGAGTTTTTTTTTACCATGAATTATTGCTGAGTCACGGGGAAAAAGATAGATAAATAGGAGAGGGAAGGGGAGGGGCTCTTAGAGAAGTTTTGACCAATGAGAAGAGAGCACCTTTGGTTTGAATTCAGAGTTCTCCTTCTCATAGACCGGCTGCCATACTAAGGTAAAAGAGCACAGTCGGCCCTACTATTTACCTATAGCTGGAGGGAGAGTAGCTGGATTCGTATCTTTCCCAAGGGTATTAGCGCTATGTGAAATGCAAACAGCTGCATCCAGGTTTTTAACTCGTTTCGCTGTATCCATTTCCTACGATGGTAACAATCACACGACGCGCATCCACAAACGTTTTTCTGGGTTTGTGAGGCTGCTTGTATTTCTTCTAGCCGAGAAATACCCAAATAATTTGATACAGGCTCCTCACCATCACTACAATTCTTCACAGACCATTCTTGCTAGATCCCCATTTGGTTCTCCACACTTGCGCCATACTATTACGGACACTGGAGCCGTACTGGGGACTTGACAGGAACGATGATCAAGCGGGGCGGATGAAGAGAGAGAGAGGGGGAAGAGAGAGGGGAGAGAGAAAGAGGAGAGAGGGAGAGTGATGGAGAGTTATAGGAATCTGTGCTGTCGACACAAATTGATTATCATATTCGGTAAATATTTTGTATTACTTTAATTATTCGGACTATTTTCCTCGTCTATATTACTGTATAACATATACAACATTTTGGTCGACATGCCCTTCATGCGTCTTCAGGTGTTTCTTATAAAACTTAGGACCTTCTTGTCGAACTCGGGAGCCTTCATGTCGCAATCGGGACCCTTCAAAAAATTTCGAACTGAACTCTTTATTCAATCCACGGTGGTAGACTGTTCTCATTCCGTTAACCATGACCGGGTACAAGTGTTAAGCTATATTAAGTATTCTATGTTATTATTGCCCTTGGCCAGGATTGAACATGCAGCCTAGAGATGATTGTCACTTAGAACTATATTAACTCAACCCTTATGTCCATTGCGCCGTGTATATAACAATAAAGATGAGGACAATAGTCCTAATAATTCAATAATATAAATCATCAAGCCTCACCTAAAAAAAAATCAGAGAAAGAGATTCAGTAAATACTTGGGGTGTCCAGTGACGAAGTAATTGTTGAAAAAGCTCGACGCACATCTCACAGGCCATTAATAGTGTCATGAGTTCGATCGATTGATTGATCAATTCTGATTCTGACTGATGATTTTGGTCTTTTTTATGTATTTTTCTCCTTGCGAAAATTTGTATTGTGTAATTACAAATTATAGTACCAGAAGTTTTTTTGTTTTTTTTTTTCGTTTTTTTACACTTTCAGAGTTTAGAAATAAATAAATTAATGAATATTTGTTATTCTGACAGAGGAACGAGGGTTCACAGGAGCAAAATAGGCATGAACTTTAATGGCCGGCAAGAGACTCTGAAAAAGCAAAAAAAGTTCTAATGCTCCACATTAGAACTGAAAATGATCTGGAAGGAACGAAAAGTGTGAAAAAGCACTGGGATATCAGATTCGAAGATGCAAGTGAGCATTTTTTTAATGGGTCTTTCGACAAAGTCATAAAATATCGTACTTAATGATTTCGAAGGCCACATGCGGCCCTAAGGCTGCCGCCTCCCCCTCATGATCTGAAACAAGTTCAAAAGTTCTGATTACTAATATTGCTTAAGTGTTGATCTTTATCAACTTAATCAGTTCAAACTCCGTGAGTCACTTACTTGAGAGTCTTTTAATAGCACTCTTCATCAATTATCTTCAACTACATCCGTCCTCCACTATCAAAGGTGAGAAACTACCAGTAGTAAGTCAACCGTAACAACTCTCCTCAGTGTCACTCTTGATTCTACGAGGGTAATCTCAATTTTATTTTTTTAAATATTCATATGTTTTCATACTTATGCTACCGCTGATAATCCTTTGTAAACAACTATAGGTTCAAGTAACCATTCTTAATATAAATAATTTTCATATAGTTATATAGTTTTAAGTATCCTTATCTAATATTAATAATTTATACACAATTATATGGTTTCAAATAACTATTCCAATTTAATAATAATAATAATAATAATAATAATAATAATAATAATAATAATAACCTTAAGAGAGAAACTGAATCACTAATAATTGCTGCACAAAATAATGCCATAAGGACAAACTATATCAAAGCGAAAATTGAAAAGACCCAACGAAATAGTAAATGTAGACTATGCGGTGACAGAGAGGAGGCTGTAAACCATGTACTATGCGAATGTAGCAAACTAGCACAACGAGAGTACAAAGCTAGGCACGACTGGGTTGGAAAGGTGATCCACTGAGAATTATGCAAAAAATCAAATTTTGACCATAAAACAAAATGGTATATGCATAAACAAGAATCTGTTCTTGAGAACGAAACGCATAAAATTCTCTGGGACTTTGAGATAAAAACGGATCACCTTATCCCAGCAAGAAGACCAGGCCTAGAGTGAATAATAATAATAATAATAATAATAATAATAATAAAATAATAATAATAAATAATAATATGACATGGCTCAGAAATAGAAACCTCAGGAGAGAAACTGAATCTCTCATAATTGCAACACAAGACAATGACATAAGAACAAACTATATAGCAAAGCAAAAATAGATAAGACGCAAAAAATAGATAGTGTAGAATCTGTGGAAACAAAAACGAAACGGTTAATCATATAAGAAACAAATGCAATAAACTAGCACAAAGGGAATACTAGACTAGGCACGACTGGGTGGAAAAGGTGATCCACTGGGAATTCAAGAAATTAAATTTTCACCGTACTAAGAAATGGTATATGCACAAACTGGAATCTATTTTAGAGCATGAGGCGCCTAAAATTTTCTGGAACTTTTAGATACGTTCGGATCACCTAATCCCGGCTAGGAGATCATACTTTGTGCTAATTAACAAAAAGAAGAGAACTTGCCATGTTTTGGATTTTGTCGACTCGGCGGATCACAGTGAAAATAAAAGAAATCGAAAAGATAGACAAATACTTGGACCTGGCCAGAGAACTGAAACAACTGTGGAACATGAATTAAAAATCAGAGGAAGAATCGAGACCATCCATCAGCTAGAATACTCAAAAGAGTCCTTAGGACCTGGGGAGAGTTGATGACATTCAGCCTCCAGTGAAAGACCACCAGCTAACGTTGGTGTGAAAAACCTACAAGGATTGAAATAATAATAATAATAATAATAATAATAATAATAATAATAATAATAATAACTAGCAAATATATGCACCCTCCGGGTGCAAGTATTTAAGTTTTGATATAATAAAATATCATATTAAATTAGAAAGGCTAATGAAACTGACTAAGAATGCAGATAAAAAGATCTGCAACAGAGGGGGTATAATCGAAAAATAGAACAACTTTGAAACTAACTATTCCATCATTTTCCATTACTCCCCTCTTTCATTGGTAAATTTTCCTAATTTAACTATTTAGTTAAAATAGGAAGTAAAGGATAATATTGCAGTTATTTCTTCTTGTAAAATTTCTTTTAAGATTTATCCACGAGATTTTTGTTTATATTTCTTAAGATAAAACCAAACAATTAGAAATCAATAATACCAAGCACATATTTATTAAAATAAAATTTTAAATATCAATATGCAAATTATCCTTCTCGTTCAAACTGTAAACCGCTATTTTGTTGTATATATAAATACAATTGTATGTTCTTAGTACGTAGATATGGTCAACAGTATCAATAATGTAAAACAATTTTTATTAATAACTGAAGGTTTAAAAGAATGAAATCATGGAGAATTTGACGTAAATAATTAAGGGAATTGGGACTTGAGTAGTAATATAGTTTCGGTTACAGACAGAAAAACACACAATCTCCATTATAATAAGATAATAATAATAATAATTGATAATCAAAGCAAAAATTTATAATATACGCAGAAGAATAGCAAGTGTGGTAACGGAAAGGATATTGTCAATTACATAAACGGATGCAGCAAACCAGGAAAAAAGGAATACAAGAGTATACATGACTAGGTAGGAAAGGTGATCCACTGGTAATTGTAAAAGAGATAAAACATTTGACCATGTTGACAAATGGTATATGCACAAATCAGAATCCGTCCTAAACTTCGTCTGTATATACTTCGTCTGAGATTTTGTGATAAAAATGGATCAATCACCCAATCCCAACCAGAAAACCAGACCATAAGTTAATTAACAAAAGGAAAGTGACTTGTCATCTCGTAGACTTTGCCATTCCAACGCACTATAGAGTGAAAATAAAAGAAATAAAAAAAGTCATATTCTTGGATCTTGCTAGAGAGTTTAAAAAGCCATGGAACATGAAGGTGATACCAATTGTAGTTGGTGCCTTTGGGACGGTTACCAAAGGCCAGGAAAAAAATGTGGAAACTGGATATCAGATGAAGAATAGAAAACAACCCAGACCACAGCACTGTTAAAATCAACTAGAATACATAATACATAGTCATGGAGACATGTTGAATTTCAGTGAAAAACCACCAGTTAAAAGTGTCGTAAAATAAAGAATTCCGATCTAATACTAATACTTTTCACATGATTATATGGTTTCAATATATCAAATAACAATATATATATATATATATATATATATAATATATATATATATATATATATATATTTGACTTATAGATAAAAGTTAACACCACTCCAGATCAGAGTGAACCTGGGAGTAATGGCTACAAAAGGGTGACTTACATTCCCCAGAGCTCCAAAACTGGAGCTCCATCCCTGGATACAGAATAGTTACCATGCTCGGAAAGACTCTTTTTGGGGAGGTATCAGCAGGAGATGCGGTCGGCGTATTTTAAACCCAGCCACCAGAGCGTGTCAAATTCTGAGTGTGTATTTACAAAAAGAGTTTAGTTCTTTTGATCTTAAATCATCCGTTCAAATCAGTCAATGAATCAATTTGAAAGGAGATTATCAAAACTAGGATTGGGAAATAAACAAAACTTAAATGCCGCTTTTTGAAAATTGAAACTAAATTAATAATTCCGTTATTATTATAATGTCGGCGATCTCTCTGTAAGACTTGCCAGTTTGTTCGTGCAAAGATAGAATTTTCTAAGCTTCCTTAGTGTAACGTCCATCACAGACAATGGCCGTCGGACAACTAATCGACAGTCGTGACAGTAGTGCCTGGGTGTGATAAAAATCTGATGCAATCACGGATGAAGCAATATTTTTCAAGACCAAATAATTTCATCATACACCCCGAAAAAAACTCATTGCAAATGATCTAAGTAAAAGTAAAAGTTGTCAGGGTGGCCTAAAGTCGGTATCAGCCAATCAGCGAGGGAGTCTATCCTCTTTTCACTAGCGCTAGACCAAGGAGATTGTTTTTTGCATCTGAGGTGGAGCGCCACACCTACCATCAGCTCCTTACTTTACCGCACAGATCCCTGTGCTACTCATACGCTGAGTTGGCGAGGGCCGGTCTTCAAACTAGGAATCTTGTGGTTTCTAGCCGAACGCTCTACCGACTGAGCTGACCCGGCCGTAATCTGAGGAAAGAATAGAAATCGATTACATCCTGTCACTCCAGTGTGTATAAAACCGACAGTATGGTGAAAGAAAGGAAATTAAAGTGGTTGTTTCAGTTAATTTGCACAGAGTTGTAAGTGGTCAGTAGCGTTTGCAGTCCGAGTAATAGGATTGACCTCACCGGCCTTAAACGATCCACTTCTTCCCTTGGTCTTACTTTGGCAATTTCTGATAATTGTGCACAAGACACAATAAAACAAATGACAAATGAAAAAAGACTGGACCCCCTGTCCCCTTCGGCGATATGTTGATGGTCCCCTTTGTCGTTGAAGTTAGTTAATGCAGCACATGAGTAATTGTCGAGACTACCATGCGTGAGCCAATCGACGATAAGATACGCATAAGTTCACAGACAAGGGTCTTTGTTATAAGAAAGCGAACAGAGAGAAGCAAAATATTGTACTATAAAGATTAATATAGTGACATCATATTAAGAATGAACAGTCTCTTGCATCGAGCAAATAATACTCTCGTTTTCTCTCTCCGGGTTCTTTTCATCATCAACAGCCTATCACCAAGAATTATATATTTTTAAGATACACTGCCTATGTAGCGTACTATATAGTTAATTTAGTTGTAATTAAAATAAGTATGGGTGGAAGAGAATATTGACAGTAGATAGAACGTCACTGTGGAACTTTAACAGGATATATACAGGCTCCGTACAAATCGTACGCACCAGGCATATCGAAAGATCAATTGCTTATAGGACGGAAGCAGGTACAGGGTGGTTATGATTGAGGTTGGGCGAGAAATTCACCTAGAGGTGACTTATGCGTTGTGCCTTGTATCCTATAGTGCCAGCAAGTAATGACACTTGCACATTGAGCATTACGCTGAAATATTTAATACGTTATTAGCTGGAGAGGAAGGGAACAGAGTTGTGATGGATTCTGTGCGACAGACTAAGTGATAATTATCTCCAGAAACTCAGACATATCGAAATCCAATAAAGGGAAGTCACACAGTGTTTTCACTTTACCCGCTCTATAACGATTTTAATCGGTTTAGGCACCATCAAAGGATACCAGTCTCCTATACTATATTTATGTGATAGTCATCGCGAGAAATCCTGTTATCACTTACAAATGGCAGCTCTCAATTCAAGTTGGATATGATTAAATAGACATGATAGAATCCTGAGCTACACTCATGTATAATGGAGCATGAAAATGACAGGAAAGACTCGAGAAATTAAATCTCATAGTGAGAAAATCTAGTACTATTGGACCATAAGAGTATATATGTGAATTAAACTATTGCTGAGTGCAACGAAGAAATAAGTTAACTTAGTAACGTACACTGTAGTAATATTTGCACATAGAAATTAGATAAATTTGTTTAGTATTTTATTGTCGTATTTGTTTATAGTTCTGTGGAGTTAGCTCTAGTGAATTGCTCGTTCTTGAAAACAAGTAACTGGTTGTGTGGTGTATATGGATGTTATTATATATTGCGATTTGCAATAGCTCTTGTTAGAGGAACATTTTACTCTTACCACCGTCGTGAATGCGCGCATGGTGCGTTTCTTTCTTGTAATACGTTTTCTCTTGTGATTGTTGCATCCTTATCATGATTCTCTATATTTGCAAACAATTTATTTGGTATGGTACAATAGATATCCATATTCTAATATATCACCTAAATTAGTGAAAGGTTAAATATAATATGAATTTAATGAAGTATCAATAGTAATTAAGAGACTCGAGAGTGAAGTAAAATATACTCTACGTAGTGCAGAACATTTATCGGAATAAAATATTATAAAAAAAACTCCACTTCGCTATAGAGCGTGCGCGCGCTCTTAAGGAAATATGGCTGACCGAGAAAAGAGACCTTTCTGCTAAATCGGGTCTGTCTCATAGAGTTACAAAGAATTGAGAGAGACTTGTGACTGTTCTAAAACCCTTAATTACGTTTCTGCTGAGAGATGCTAAGCAACAACTAGCCACAAACATGTATGAATTTATACATAAAACTAGTCATAGCGCTAACTAGATGCGTTTGTAGTGTCCGAGAAGGTATTAGCTCTCTCACGCTGCATTGCTAGGATGAGATATTAATGGCGTCAACCAAAACTTACGATAATTTCTACCCATATCTACTATATATATGGTAGGACTAGTGCTATGTGGTAAAAGCCTAAGAGCGCATTACATGCTCGCTTCTTGAGAACGAATACAGCGCTATTAAAGAGTTCTTCCTCTAGCTCTTAGTACGTTTGAAAGTAAACATGTATAGCGGATCACCTGTCTACTATAGGTTAAAAGAATATAATCACCAGCAATATTGAAAGATCAAGAAGCGTTTGTGAAAATATGAATAAACAAAATTGAAAGAAAAAGTATATATCATCTTGTTTCCATATTGGTTGTCTGCATTCAATTGGGTGAGCAATTGCACAGCATGAAATCAACAACGAGAAAAGGTACGGATCATGCTATTGACGAATGAAGAAAAAAATGCATAAATAAAACTGTGCCATCCAAATATACTCTTAGGAGCCTTGACCACGAGAACTTAGAAACACGATTATGACAACATATGCCAAAGCTTTGAAAAGACACATGATTACCAATTCTAGTTGGTGTGCACTTTGAAACATAGTTATCCCAATAGAGTGGATATAGTACTCAAAGTAGATTATTGAATGAAGACGTGGTATTGAGAATATAAGTTACAAAGAGAGTTATAATAGATATCAGCTATTAAAAAAGGATCACTAGTAAACTAGCTTAGCAAACAATATATCAGGAACGATCTCACTTAACTCAGGAAGAGTCCATGTGAGATATACGTAACTAGAAGACGTTGCATGTGCACAGTCAGACTCCAGTGCATAAGTACCATAACAGTAATGAGCTGATACTGGATAAACTCAAATGTGACGTGTAGCTAAATTAATGATCAATCCATTTCGGTTACTTGAAGCTTAATAAATAACAACCATAATTTACTCGGTTTAGAAAGATTATAATGGAATTCAATATGATCTTATAACATACCTCCATCTCACACCGATCTAAGGTCTATTTTATGGAAGTAGCTTAGATATTCTCGGACTCTGCCTCATCTCATAAAGACCATACATATAACGTCCAATATCGTATAGTGATGTTATTGTGCGTTAAACTTCCCGGTATAGAATAATACCCTATCGACACGATAGGAAATTGCTACTGGAGAACAGAGGATAGCGATGCCACTCTTAACCGTCTATTAATACTTCCCGTACGATAGAGTGGCATTAATCGGGCACCTCTATCTCGGGGACTATTAATACCATTAAGGTTCCATCTGTTCAGAGATTATTCGTGTTCGATAGCAGAGAATGCTACAAAAAAATCTATTTAAAGAAATAACTTACTAAAATATAATATGAGTACAATGAGCCCACCGAGAAATCAACAAAAATACCAAGTAAAAGAAACAAAACAACAAGAGTAATTGACAACGAAGGAGTACTCCCATACTTCCTATATCTCGAGACTAGAGCCTCACTATCAGGTGCAGTTTAGTCTTTGGGGGGGGGATCTTCTCAGCAGGGATATTGTGTATTCTAAACCCCACCGACATGGTTGTTATAGCTTCAAGTAACCATTATTAATAAAAATAATTTACAGTTATATGGTTTAATGTACTCCATGCTAATACTAATAATCTATACGTAATTATTTTTCAAGCAGTTATGTGATTTTAAGCAACTAATAATAATTATTTGTAAACAATTATAGCTTCAATTAATCATTATTAATACAAATAATTTACACGGTTATATGTTTTCAAGTTGGTTGGTTGGTTGGTTGGTTGGCTAGATTTTACGGCATGTCAACCCTTAGGATATTTTATGTCAAAGACGTCTTTTGTTTTATTCATTCTTGATGAGTATTTCAATTTTTTTTAAAACTCTTCTTTTTTAAAATTTATTTTTTTATCTATTTAACCTATAGATGGGACCCTAACAGGTACTACCACTAAGAGTGGACCTATACGTAATGGCAATGAAGGCCTACTCCACACTCGCCCAGAGGTTCGTAAATGGAACCTCATCATTAGATGCAGCTTGATGTGATACCTAGGACACTAACACCGCATTTTAGCACATATATGATAAAAATGTTGGGGTTGCCATAAGAGCAATAGGGTTAGGACAGTCATATTGACTTGACATGACCAGCCGATTTTAGGAAGGGCCTTTCTGGCAGCCCATCTAGCCCACGTAAGGAGTGTTTTATTTTATCGACTGTTCAGCCACCGGGATTCCGTCCTTAATCATCACTACTCTCAGCCAATAGGTAACCCCATTGGATAGATGGATCTTATTCCTCTGCAGAGGTGCAATCAGCGTATTCTACAGACCCAGCCGACAGGGAAGATATGTTTTCAAGCATTCCAAGCTAATACTAATAATTTAGACACAATTATTTTTCAAGCAATTCTGTAACTTCAAGTAACTAATACCAATAATTTATAAACAATTATAGCTTCAAGTAACTATTCTTGATACTAATAGTTTACATACACTTATGGTTTCAAGTAACTATTCATAATTAATCATTTTCTTTTTCACACAGTTGTAGGATTTCAAGTATCTCTATCCAACTCTGGTTACTTGAAGTGATAAGGATTGAAGCTATAATAATATAGGAGACGTTCTTTGAGTAACGATTATCGTAGCGGGAAATGGAACCTTGGACGAGGCTGTTCGGATTTCACTTCACGCAAATGTCCCTTCATCTGTTCCCCTTCCTCTCCAGCTATAGGTAAATAATAGGATGAACTGGGTTCTTTTGCCTTGATTAGGCAACCAGTCTAGGTGAATTCTGAATTCAAACCACCTCTGTTCCGTTTAAGAATTGATCTTGTGTCGTGGTAGAGAGGTTTTGAATTTATATATATATATATATATATATATATATATATATATATATATATATATATATTTGAGCCCTGTTGATGATTAAAACGAAACGCGACAGCTTTCTAAATGTCAATCTTTAACATATTTTCTTGTTTTTTTCAAAACTTTATACTTATTCACATTGTCAGATTCTACATCCATTCTCTCTCTCTTCTCTCTCTTCTCTCCTCTCTCTCTCTCTCTCTCTCCTATCTCTCTAATCTATCTATTATCTATATATATATATATATATATATTATATATATATATATATGGAAATATAACATTTTGAAAAAACATATGATGTTTGTTATGTTGATTGCTGACAAGCTTGTTTCGACCAAAACGATAAGTTGGTCTTCATCAAAGAGCGACATAGACAGAAGAAATTTCCGTTAAAAAGACTGTTTACAAAACGAACGCTGATATCAACCGCTGAAAATTTTTTTGAAAATGCATGTTCTGTTTTAAAAATAAAAATAAAAAATAAATTTATTTTATTTTATTTTATTTTTTTTTATTTTTAATTAAAAAATCAGAAGCATATAGTTCAAGGTAAAACTCAAAAGAGTTTATTGTAAAAATTGTAAAAATATATAAAAAATGTAAAAGTGGTATCAAAATAGTATAGTATATATATTTCAGCTGTTAACAATATACAAGTCCACATGGTAATTTGAAGAAAGATGTTAGGTTTCCAAAGTTTACTAGTGGTGTTGAAGTCCGTAGATTTATATATGAAAGTCTTCAAGGTGTAAAATTCCAGATATAATGTTTTTTCATTTGACAAATGATATCAGCGTTCGTTTTGTAAACAGTCTTTTTAACGGATATTTTCTTCTCGTCTATGTCGCTCTTTGATGAAGACCAACTTATCGTTTTGGTCGAAACAAGCTTGTCAGCAATCACATAACAAACATCATATGTTTTTTCAAAATGTTATATTTCATACTGTCGGATTAATTTCCATATATTTTTCATATATATATATATATTATATATATATATATATATATATATATAATGTTTTTGTGATTTGCTTGAAGCATTGTGTTTATATTGGTTTGTTGGTTGGTTTTGAAGGCTATCACAATGCAAGTGTAAAATTACCTTCTTTTTTCTTTATACCTTCACTTTTTCTTTACACTTGCATTGTGATAGCCTGCAAAACCAACCAACAAACCAATATATATATATATATATATATATATATATATATACGAAAGGATGCTAAAAACTTCCCGGTCAACAGAGAAGTGAATTAAAGTGTGTTTTATGTGAATTTATTGATTTTTTAAATATTTGCTTCAGTGTTCCTCAAGTTTTCACTAGTGTTGTATGTGTCCCCTTTTCAATAGCGCTAGACCAAGGAGATTATTTTAGCGGCTGAAGTGGAGCGCCACACCTACCACCAGCTCCTTACTTTACCACACACATCCCTGTGCTACTCATACGCTGAGTTGGCGAGGGCCGGTATCGAACCTGGAACATTGTGGTTCCTAGTCGAACGCTCTACCGACTGATCTAAACCGGCCTAAATATTATACACAACAAGATTTCAGTTCAAAATTCAGTAGATAATTACATATCAAATCGTCGACTTTTCCTCCATGTTTGAAATTAAGGAAAGGAGAAGGAGGCAAGGTAATATTCGCAGAGTTCCGTCCCGGCGTCCTGCCTCAAAAACTGCTAGCCGGTGGCTGCTGAAAAAAACACCAGCTACGATTGAAGTCCGTAGTCGAAGCAGTGTCACTTGAAAAAAAACAAAAAAACAACCAGCTTAGGACATTTTCCCCGAAAACCCAACCCCAACCCTAACCCTAACTCTAAACCCTAACCCTACCCCCTAGTTAAAATGAACAGTTTTATTACAAAATTTGTGGTTCTGTTTTTCTGGGTCACCCTGTATACAGGGTTACCCAGAAAAAACAGAGCCCAAATTATTTATTTTCCCATTAAACTAATCCTAAACCTCAACCCCAATGCCAACCATAATCCTAACCCTAGTTTTTTTTTTTTTTTTTTTTTTTCAAGTGACACCGCTTCGGCTACGGACTTCAATCGTAGCAGGTGGGTTTGGGTTTTTTTTTTCAGCAGCCACCGGCTAGCGGTTTTTGAGGCTGGAGGCTGGGACGGAACTCTGCGAATATACCAGGAGGCAATATGGGTATCTAAAAAAATATACAACATTGAAAGAGTACAATAATTTTTTTTTAAAAGAGCGATCTGTAACGCTTAGTGAATATTGTATGACGTCTGAAAACAAAACAAAAGATGATGAGATAAAAATGCGAAGAGGTCGAGGAATAGATTAAGTAGAGAAATGATTGGGGGAAGCAACAAACGCGACACTTGTAATTTGATAAAGGCGGTGGAGAAATATGGACGATTTGTTTGGGGGAAAATGTCCCCCCTTGTAAAGGGAAAGAAAGAACTTTCCGTGCGAACGTCCGATGAGAGAGCGTCAAAAGGACCTCCCATTATTTTTATCAGTAAATAACATAACACATATAGATATGTAGATAAATATATACTAAGTAGTTTTTTCATGAAGATTTTTTTAGAATGGTGTATATATTAAGTTTCATTAAACTTGATTTCGTATGATCACCCATATGCAGATTCTGTGCATATATATATATATATATATATATATATATATATATATACATATATATATATATATGTGTGTGTGTGTGTGTGTTGTGTGTGTGTGTGTGTGTGAGACAGACAGGACAGACAGACAGACAGACAGAAAATGAGAGAGTATGAGTATAGAAATTTGAAAAACAAATATTCGGATGATGTGTTTATTCATGAATAAATAGATAGTTCTACCTATGTTCGATCGTTTTGGTTTGTATAAATACTAGATATATTAACCACCATCAGAGTAATATTAATGACATGAAGCTTCTTCAAAATCTTATTTTCAAGTGAGATTATAAATGTGACAAATTTATTTGTTTATCGTTCCTTAATTTTGTACTGATGATAGTTAATATGCCCAGTATATATATATAAACCGAAACTATCATTCATTCAAAATAAAACACACACTCTGAATATTTGTTTTATCATAATTCTGTTCTTACATACCAACGGATCTATATATATATATAGAGAGAGAGACAGACAGACAGACAGACAGACAGACACATGTGGAGGGCTTAATAAAAGCACAAAATAAGAAATAATGAAAAGAAAAATTCTATTTTATGAATGTACATATAATGCCATTTTATTTCAGTAAGTTTTAAAAAAATTAAATCAGCTAAATGCTTCCCATCATTGTCAATACACTGTTGGAGACGTTCATGAAAGTTATTGATAACTCTATGGATCATTTCTTGCGGAATGGTTGCTATTTCTACACAAATTGCACGTTTTAATTCATCAATAGATCGAGGGCGATGACTGAATACTTTTGATTTTAAATATCCCCACAAGAAGAAATCACACGGGTTCAAATTTGCACAACGAAAGTTATTACGTTTTCAATTTTAAAACTGTTTCGGGACTTTATGAACACCCTGTATATCCCCATTTCTCACCAAATTAATGCCCATAGAATGCGGAATACTAAAAAATGTAAACGACAAAAAATATTATTGACTGGAAACCGTCTTTACCGGACGATACATTTAGATTTTTAAAATCGGACGCTTTTCATAAATCATGTTTCTCTATCTTTAATATACTTTTTTTTTTAAAATCCTTTTCATTCTGATAGTGTTGTGCCTCTAGTGGAACATGTCAATCTGGTATTTTTTGAGGGGAAGGGTTTTTTTTTTTTTTTCATTTCGTTGAATTTTATTCCATATGAGCGCACGCATGTGTGTATATGCGACACACACACATGGTGTATATGCGACACCACACACATATATATTATATATACATATATATATATATATATATATATATATTATATATATATATATAGAGAGAAGAGAGAGAGAGAGAGAGAGAGAGAGCGTATGTGTGTGTTATTACTTTCCATATACACGCTGAAAAAAAAAAAACAGCTGTGTTGCCCAAAAAGTCTTAATTATGTGATGACTATGGGGCTAGACATTTCAAGGCCAAATCACATATAACATCTGTCTATCTACAACCTTAAAGACAACTTAATAATGCTCATAAATAGATATTAAATAAATATAAATAAAGGCCTTCAAAATATTTAGAAATCACAGAAATGTTTATTGTTTATTGTCAATGACGTTTACATCATTTTTAAATTACAACATCTATCTATTTTTTTTTTTTTTTTTACATAATCTCCATTTCGGTCAATGGATTTTAGTAAGTGCTGTGGCACTTTTTGTATGTCCACGTCATACCAGCTTGCCACTCGTTGAGGAAGCGTCGAACCTCGTCGTCGTTGCAAACCCTCTACACAACTTGCAGACGTTTTTGACATTCATGCATGACTCACCATACACCGCGATGAATTTCAAACGGTTTAATGCCTTTTGCAGTCAAAAACAGAATAACTGCGCGAATTTCACACTTGGCAGTTGAGTTGATTGATAGCCTTATTAGAAACGACCGCCAAGACTGTGCGCGACAGTGATGTCCGCGCAGGGCAGGTGCTAGTGCAGGCGCATTCACAACAGTGTAACCCAGTGGTTGTCAAACTTTATACAGTCTGGGCACACTTACAGTACTACAGATACTTGATAGCGCACTGTATACAAAATAGGACTAATATTTTATTAAGTTAACTGTTAAATATATAAAAAATAACACATTTAACAAAAGCAAACTTAACATACCTCTATGAAGTTTATTCATTCCTGTGTTAATGAGAAACATGAACTTGATGAAACCTTGCTTTTCATATCTGGATAGATTTTTCAGGAATACTACGGAGCGCACCTGAAAAGGCTCCCGGGAGCACTGTTTGAGAACCACTGGTGTAACCAATAGCTATGATATATATCAATCATTATATACTGTCAGTTATGACTTGTGAGTGTGAATCTTGATTAACTAAATCACAAGAAGACAAACTTAGCCACCCAAACATCAATGCTTACGTTCAAACCTCGTTGAAAGTATTGGTTCCCGATAGATCACCGAAGTTAAACAGCGATACTTAAATGGGTGCCCATTTAAGTAACGGTGAGTACTGTAAGTAAACTGAATATCAACATGACTTGATTAGGCATTAAATGACCCAGAAAGGGTTGATATGTCGTAAAACAAAACAACCAACCAAAGATCAATGAAAAAATTCAATGTTATTAAAAAGAAATCTGCTAGTTTTATAATAAATGTTTACTTTACAGTATCCCCCCCCCCGCTATTCGCGGGGATTACGTCCCTTCCCTTTCCGCGAATCCTGAAAATCCGCGAATTATTGATGCAGTTTTAAAAATGCCTATGTATGATATTATATACGCTAAAATATGCTTCTCAAACACATTCTAAAGACAGTCTTACTCATTAATACAGTAATAATGTAGTAATATGTAGTAATAATAAATTAAAGCTCGTAACTGACATTGTTATTTTAAATTATTTACCAGTTATACTGTATCATCTCTCTTTTCTAATTTTTATTTTATATTTACTGACATTATTATTTTAAAATTATTTACCAGTTAGGGTGAATGTGAGCGTTTTTCTGCTAAAAAATGGCCTAAGAAATCACGAAATTGCCAAAATTATGAAAAAAAAATCTTTGAGAGCAAAATCTGCGAGTATGCGGGGCTGCGAACGGTGAACCGCGAATGGGTGAGGATATACTTTACTTCCAAATAAGTCAGACACATTGATTACTAGCTCACATATCAATCAAAAGAGTGAAACTCTGAGTTGTGAGCTTTTATTCTGTTTGATATCTTATATTTTTTAATCTTGAAATATATTGTGATATAAAAAAATGTCAACATGAATAAGAGAACAGACCCAAGTAAAAGATATAACTGTTATTAAATAACAGGAAAAGAAATTCGCCTATAACGCATGGTGATAAAGGGGCTAAACTTGCAAATCGGTCGGAAAATTAAAACATATTCAGGGTGACCCAGAAAAAACAGAACCCAAATTATTTATTCATTTTCCCATTAAACTAACCTTAAACCCCAACCCCAACCATAACCCTAACCCTAAACCCTAACCCTAAACCTAACCCCTCCTAGTTAAAATTAACAGTCTTATTACAAAATTTGTGAGTTCTGTTTTTTCTGGGTAACCCTGTATACAGAGTGCCCCAGAAAAAACAGAACCCAAATAATTTATTTATTTTTCCATTAGACTAACCCTAAATCCTTAACCCTAACCCTAACCCTAAACCCTCTAGTTAAAATAAACAGCTTTTATTACAAAATCGTGGGTTCTGTGTCACCCTAATTTTCCGACCGATTTGCAAGTTCAGCCGATAAAGGTTAGTAGTAAAGGTAACCAAAGAATACCAAGTGCACAAAAAAATGAGATAGTAGAGTTTGTAGATAAAATAGAGTAGAGACTAGTATGTTCAAAGTTTTGTGGGAAGGAATCGGAGAAATGCCTTTAATCAAAAAGACGACTCTAAATGACTGATAATGAGGGATTTTAATGTGACGAGTTCTTATACACATTCAAATACAGACTCACCAAATACCATTTATAGATTGGCATATGATCAAATTATAGAAAAATTACTCATAAATGTGAAACGTTTTCACGCACTCCCCCAACTCATTAAAATAGAATATGAGAAACAAGATATCATCCTTTAAATAGCTGACAACTCCTCTTTCTTTCTATGACTCCCCATGACAGTTCAAGTTGTCTTTATTTTTTATTAATTAGGCTAATTGCCTGTCCCCTTATTCAGTACCCCACCCACTGATTAGGGTTCATTAATATATCTTCTTTGCTTAATTTAAAACAAATATTAAAGCTTCATATTAGCCATTTGTGGTAAGAAAGTATTTACTCATATATAACCTCTAAGTGTGTATTTACCCAACCCCTCCGCATAAACAGGTAGCGACACATGATCAATGTTTAAGCAGAGAACAACTGGTTTGAATTCAGTTTTCCTTCTCCTAATTGGTTGTTATATCAAGGTTAAAAAGCTCAGTCTGTCTTACTATTTACCCATAGCAAGGGGTGGTTATAGTTTTCATACTTTTCCCAAAGTTATAGGTTTTATGTGAAATGCAGTTTTAAAATGCCTATGTATGAATTATATACGCTAAAATATGTATAAAACAGCCTCGTCCACCATTTGCATTCAGGTCACCGAGTCTAATTTCAACGGCTATAACCGTTACGCGCAAACACTTCCATATTTAACCTGTACTAGCAGGACGTGTAGATATACCACGGCATGATAATTTAATTATTACAACGTTTGATATGTTTGCTTTAGAGCTATTACAAATAGTTCAATAAGTAAAAAGTATAATTTTGATTTAACTCACTCATTTTTCTTCTTTCCTTTCTTTCGTTTCCCTTTTCATTATGTTCGATTGAAACAGATTAGCGTATCGCTTCTGCGAGTTCCCCGTCTCTATTTTTCTCATACCCTCTTTCTTTCTTATTATATTTTCTGTGTAGCATTCACTACATTTAAAATTGATTAATTCACTGCATTTAACCCTGAAGATTCACATGATGGAACTCGAGTAGGTTATCTGACTATAACATTTCATATATATATATATATATATATATATATAATATATACATATAAAGGTGATGGAAATGATTCTATTCGGGACATTTTTAATATAGATATATTAAACATTGGATGTCAGCATAGAGAGCTTAATGTATAATACTTTGATAATTATGTACAGAGCAATATTATAGGATTGATAGAGAAAACTCTTAAATATCGGCTATGTTAAACGGTTATAAATATATGTCTGTGTGTACACCACATTAATATATATTATATATATATATATATATATATATATATATATATATATATATATATATAGTCATCCACAGACACCGTGTTTTGGCATATCACGTCTCTTCAGTGAGGCTAGAAGTTATCAGGGTACCTTCAGCCGGGATAGAAAACCGATCGATTTATCATCAGTCAGTCTTCTTTACCACTCGGCCATCAGCACCTACAGACTTGGACTAGGATTTTAACTGATAAATACATACATATGTATATATGTAAAGGTCGCCAGAGAGTACTCCATCCGTTATATATATATATATATATATATATATATATATATATATGTGTGTGTGTGTGTGTGTGTGTGTGTAGGAAAGAACACCTTTGAAATGAAAAGGCTTTATTGACAATCGGGATAAGAAACAGCACAATCCGTATCAATGTGTCGCCAGTTTCAAGTGCAAGATTTATTTTTGGTTAGTAGGGGGTACTCAAAAATTGAGACGTCTAAGAAGGGAGGAAGTAATATAGAGAAAAATATATTTCATTGGCTGTTAATCTAATTAGACCATAAGGTTCTTTTGGGGGGAGCAGTGTGAGAAACAAAAAAGAGCCATATTTTTCCTCTCCTTCAACTCGTTCGTCTCCCCTTCCTCCTGTCCCCAGGATATCCGTTATCGCAGATGATTATCTCACTGGTCTAAGTCTCTTGATGCTCTACTTAATAGCACTATACACCAGTAATATAGATGATAAGGCGATCGTGTACCTATAAAGATTGTCGACGGGAAGGGCCGAGATGTCAGACTGTCGCGAGGAGACGGGAGAGATGTGATTTAAAGAAGGTTTGAGATAGAGTTTTAAATGGATTTCTTATTCCATTTTGGTGTGCTGTAATATTCATGTCCCGTTGAGCCAATTTAAAAACGTAATGGAAAAATGTGAAAATGTATATATTCTAGGTCTGCTAGGTAAGCGTTGAATTCCACATAAATACGCGGAGTGCTCAGAAAATAATGCATCCTGTATATTACCACAAAAAAGTCTACAACTGATACAGAGATCATATTAACACTGTTAAATAGAACAAGATTTGGACCATATTACCTTTAGACACCCCTTTTTGATCTCGATTAAGAAAGGACATGTTTTTCATTTACACCGTCAATATCCGGTTGTTCGTTAGGGGTTAGGGTTAGGGGTTAGGGTTAGGGATTAGAGTTAGGGTTAAGGTTAGGGGTTAGGGTTAGGGGTTAGTTTTAAAAAAAAAATTAAATCTAAAAATCGTCTGTTAAAACAACCGGATATTGATGGTGTAAATGAAAAACATGTCCTTTCTTAATCGGGATCAAAAAGGGGTGCCTAAAGGTAACATGGTCCAAAAAGTCTACAACTGATACAGAAATCACATTAACAGTGTTAGATAGAACAAGATTTCAGTAACAAAAACACTATTTTTCCACAGTCACTACTTTTGGCGGACCATATTACCTTTAGGCACCCCTTTTTGATCTCTATTAAGAAAGGACATGTTTTTCATTACGGTTACGGTTAGGGGTTAGGGTTACGGTTAGTTTTATAATTTAAAAAAGAATCTAAAAATCGTCTGTTAAAACAACCGGATATTGACGGTGTAAATGAAAAACAAGGCCTTTTCTTAATTGAGATCAAAAGGGGTGCCTAAAGGTCATATGGTCCCTTTTGGCGATATATTTTTTCGTTAGCGATGAAAAACAGCTAGTAAGCTGTATTTAAAAAATAGCATTAGTAAAGGTGAACCATAGTTAGTAATAAATTATAATTAACTGGTACGTTAAAATTAATGGATGAGGAGTATACGTTGGTTAGTATTCGAAGTGAACCATGGTTAGTGTTAATTATAATTAACTGGTACGTTCAAATCAGTGAATGGTAAGAATAAATTAGTGTAATTCTAACCAAGTAAATCATGTTAAGTAATGAATTAGAATTAACTGGTACGTTAGAATTAGTGAATGGTAAGGATAAATTATTGTATTTCTAACCAAGTAAATCATGTTAAGTAATGTTTGTTATTCTAACCGAATGAAATATTGTTAGTAATAAATCATAATTAATCGTTACTTTAAAATTAGGGAATGGTGAGAATAATATGGTTGATATTCTAACCATGTGAACCATGGTTAGTAATAAATTATACTTAACTGGTACATTAAAATTACTGAATGGTGGGGATAAGTTCTAGGTATTCTAAACTAGTGAATTATTACAAGTAATAAATCAATATTAACTGGCACGTTAAAATCAGTGAATGATGAGAATAACTTGTTTGATATTCTAACCAAGTGAACAGTGGTTAGTATAAGTTATAATTAACTGGTACGTTAAGATTAGTTAAGGATAAGGATAAATCTTTGATATTCTAATAAATTGAAATATTATTAGTTCTAAATCATAATTAACTGGTACATTAAAATTAGTGTATAATGAAGATAAGTTGGTTAGTATTCTTACCAAGTAAACCTAGTTAGAATTAATTATAACTGGTACGTTAAAATCAGTGAATGATGAAGATAATTTGTTTTAACCAAGTAAGCCATGGTTCGTAATAAATTATAATTAACTGGTACTTTAAAATTATTGAATGGTGATAATAAGCTCTAGGTATTGTAAACTTGTGAAATATTATGAATAATGAATTATAATTAAGTGGTTCATTAAAATCAGTGAATGATGAGAATAACTTGTTTGATATTCTAACCAAGTAAACATTGGTTAATAATAAATTATAATTAACTGGTACGTTAAAATTAGTGAATGATAAGTAAAGTTCTTTGTATTCTAACCAAGTGAAATATCATTAGTTATAAATTATAATTAACTGGTTTAAATTAGTGAATAATGAGGATGTTGGTTAGTATTCTAACCAAGTAAACCATGGTTAGAATTAATTATAATTAAACTAGAAGCAACTACCCGGCGTCGCCTGGGTAGATTGGGATAAAAAAAAACTTAGTCCCTAGATTCATTATTACTAATCGCGAGTTGCATTCTCGCTGGATGAAAAAAAAACTAATGGGATGTCAGGATTTTTTCCCAAATATAAATAAAATCATCTTTATTCTTGCACAAAAAGCAAGCTCTGATGATTGAAAATGTGTATATATATTTACTTTGTCGTTAATTGTTTTATTTTCGTAGTTTCCTCCGGACATACATTCATACATACAAATGCCCTTTATATATGTATAGATGGTACGTTAAAATTAGTGAATGATGAGTTTAAATTATTCTAACCAAGTGAAATATTGGTAGTAATAAATTATAGTTAACTTGTACGTTAGTGAATGATGAAGATAATTTTTCTTATTCTAACCAAGCAAAATATTATTAGTAATATAGAATAGAACTAGTGAACAGTGAGGATAAGTTTTAGTTATTCTAACCAAGTAAAACGTTATTAGTAATAAGTAAATTCAACGTGCCATATTACTGCTATCAACCTCACAGAGAGAGAGTCTATCCCCTTTTCCTTGTCGCTAGACCAAGGAGATTTTTTGTGTGAGTTGGAGCCCCATATCTACCTTCAGCTTCCACTTTACCCCACAGATCCAAGATGTGCTATTTATGCGCTGAATTTGGCGAGGGCCGATATCGAACCCGGAATATTGCGGTTTCTAGACGGATGCTCTACCGACTGAGAAATTATAATTAAATAGTACATTAGAATTAGTGAATGGTGATGAAAAGTTTCTATTATTCTAACCATTTCTTTCTTTTCTTTTCGAAGTCCGTCACAGACGACGATGACGTCACTCCATGTTTCATTTGTGTACCCTATGGTGGCTCATTAGTCCAATTCTGGACTTGCAGATGCGGTCATACACATTGCAGGGGAAATTCCCATCTACATTTGGTTGTTCATGGCGACGAAGGCGTCGCCGCTCTGCAGTCCTGTTTTCTCATTATTGAGCAATTCTAACCATTTAAATCTATGTCGATTAAATTGAATATTGTTTTTATATTAATCTTACCAGAAACGTTATAAAATTTGGGTCTTTGATTGTTTGATACAAAGATTACTGCGGATTTTATAAATTTTGGGTATCTTTTATTTTGCCAATAAAATAACAGGCAAGCTTCTTTTAAATTTAAAGTATGGTCAGTTTGAAACTTTATTACTGACACTTTTTCACTTCACAAGCTTAATCGCCTTATCGACTGGGGTTACAGAACACACCGACTGCACCTCTGCGGAGACTCCCCCAATAGGGCAACATTTTGGCCGTGGATGGTGACCGTGATGCTTAAGGACGGAATCCTGGTGGCTGAGCAGTTCATGACAACACTCCACTTTGGTCTTACTCAGGCTAGACGGGTGGTCGGAGAGGCTCCAACCGACACGACTGGTCACGTCAGACTCTAGCACCTATATTTTGTCCAAATCCTATTGCCCTTATGGAAATTCCCCAATCCTTTTTATCATATATGTGCTAGACGGCAGTGGCTGAGGGTCTTAGAGTTCTAAGTATGTCATTAAACTGCATCTTATGGTGAATTTCCAACTCTGGAGCTCTGGGGAAGTGTGGAGTACCTCTTCATCGCAATAACTCCCAGGTCCACCCTGATCCGGGTGGTAGTATCTGTTAGAGTCCCATCTATAGATTAAATAGAAGAAAATGGGTTAATAAAAATGTTTTTAAAAAGAATTGAGTTTTAAAAAAGTTTTAGAAACTATAAAGTCTGGTTAATGTCTTCGGCATAAAATAACCCATCAAGGGTTGACATGCTGTAAAATACAACCAACCGAACATTAACTTAAATAATAAGTTATTGTAAAGTCCTATGGATTTAGTATAGTAACCAGTGGCAAGCGGGTGTCAGGGTGTCAATAGTACTCGATATGATGTGTCCGCGACAGAGAGCCAACTTAACGTTGCTTAATGGCTCCGGATCGTCGTTGATATATCCCTCCAGAGAAAGGTACCCAAAAGATATTTCATAAGTCTAGTGGTACCCAGCGAGGAACGAACTCATTGCTGTAGTGATGGTTACAAACGATTATTTCACTAAGAGGCACCGAGAAAGATATTGTGTGAACCTAGTGATACCCAGTGGGAACATAAGTTTAAAAGAAAGGCGTCACAACTGCTTTCCTTGTTAATTGTCTGGGATATCGGCTCCAAGTATTTCTTTGCCAATAATTCCTTTTGTTGGGTCCATCTTTGGTGAGGGCTTTTAACCTTTTGATAAACCCAACACACAGTTAATAGTAGCGTTGCTAAGCATTAAAAAATTAATGGGAATTTTGAGACGTTTATCTTTCTATTTCGAAGAATTGTCGTGAGAAATACGCAGTAAACATATGGTAGTTAAGAAATCGTGAGAAATGCACAAGAAAGATATCGTGGTAGACTGTGAATTCAGGGGCGTAATTTTTTATCATAGTTCACCGGACAGATGTTAGTGGAATATGAAATGAAGTCAAATGTATATATTTTTCAATTTTTGGATTTGGATTAATACTTTTAATAAAAATGAAACTCTAAGGAAAACATAATACGTTAATTCCTTTATAGGTTTTATGGGTTTTTTTCTAATAATGTACGTTGTATAGATTTAAAATTAATGCGTAGTGATTCAGTTATACACTTTTTTTTACCTCAGCGTTGTTATTTTAAGGGAATTGAGATCATAAACTTATCAAGTCCTATATAGAAATAAACTGAAAATTATTATTCGCTGATAATTTTGCTGAGTATTTAACAATATTTATATTTGAGAGTAAGAATTTTTTTTAAAAACTTAAAACAATCCTCTTTTGCAGTTCTGATGTCAAAAAAGGTGTATAACTGAATCATTACGCAAGAACTTTAAATCTATACAACAACAATAAATTATGTCCTTTAATTAAAAATCAACTTATAAACGAATTAACGTATTAAGTTATGTTTTCCTCAGAGTTTAATTTTTATTAAAGCTATTAATACTAGTTCAGAAATTTAAAATATATACATTGGACTTAATTTTTTATTCCAGTAATATCTGTACGGTAGACTATGGTAAAAATTTACGCCCCTAAATTCACAGTCTACCGATATCGTAGGGGAACGTGCCGAAAAAAAAATGAGTTTTAATATTTTCAGTTCATCAAGATGATGTCAAGTTTTGGAGAACTTTCACCAAGAAGTGAAATCGCCAAATTACGGTTCCTATCTGAGAGAAAAGGAAAATCCACTACCAACCTCTTCTAACACTAAAAACTGACCACCCCTCCCCTTATTCACGGCCACCTGTTCCACCAGTATGAAAATGTTCACCATTGAAGCAAGAACTATAAAGTCCTGAAGAAGGTCTACCAGCCCGAAACGTAACAACGTCGACATCACTACCTACAATAAACATCTATTTTCTACAGTCTCCTTATAATCTGTGATATATTTTATTTTTCCTTAAATCAACAAAAGCCCTGACGAAGATCTACTAAACTGCAGCGTTGGCTGAATAAATATCACTCATTTTATTGAACCTGTGTTTTTTTCAAATTTTTCACAATATATATATATATATATATATATATATATATATGTGTGTGTGTGTGTGTGTGTGTGTGTGTGTGTTATTTTGGAAAAGGTGACTTACCAGTGAAAATGGTCACAATGGTTAGATGATACAAAATTCAGAAAGGTAAGACAGCGATATAACAAATAAAAAGTGCTCAGTACGTTAGTAGAGCAAATTTATTGTAATACAGGTACACATAATAACCTACTCGAGTTTCACCATAAGGATATTCAGGGTTAAATCCACTGGATTAATCAAGATATTGATTAATTGCAGTCGATTACACAGTCGATTACACGTGTGTGTCTTTCGCGATAAACGGTTCGTTACGGGATAGTATTCGACGAACGCTGTTTTGAAATTTATATAGTCCCGGGGATGTTATAATTTAATTTGTTGTTACAGTTTCAATTCTGTAGAGTTTGGTAATGAATAGTAAAGTCGGTGAAGTGGCTTATTTTCAGAAGAGACGTTTTCCCCTCATTAAATAAGTTTTTTTCCTTTTTTCATTTTGGAAACCTTTCAACTTCTGCTTGTTCATATGTGTATATTTCTGTATGTATATATATATATATATATGTATATATAGGTGTTGTCAAGCCAGCAACACTACTGTTCTTACGCAGTCTGAAGAAGGGAGCATAAAAATCCAGAAAATTTACTACTACTAAATAAACGAAACTCTACTCAAAAACAACCGAGTTCTGATATTTCTTTCTTTAATGCTTCATACAAATGCCCAAACCTGATATATGTACCTCCCACAAACGGATACATATACCAAAATAATCACACACACACACACATATATATATATATATATATATATATATGGTTAAATGCTATTTGCAAATAGTGGACAAGATTAGGTTCTTCAGCCTTGGTGCGGTAGCCTGTTTTGGAGAAGGAAAACTATGATTTTAAACGAGCTTCAATATTGACCTTGTGTCACATTCTGTTCGTGGTGGAGTTAGGTAAATACACACTAATCTGCATCCGGTGTTGAGGCTCCGCTTAAGGAAGTGTGGAGTAACCCCTTTGTTCTGATTATTTTTAGGTTCACTCAGAGTGTCGGCACCTGTTAGGATGCCATCTATGGTCATCTAAGAGTTAAATAGATCTGTTTGAGATAATGTTTAAAAGGTTTTTGAACTACATTTACTCTTAAATATTTATAATACAATTATATTTATAATACAATTATATTTATAATACAATTAAAGAATTTTCTTGTTTTAAATGATCGTGATGTCTGAGTTTTGTACTGGGTATGATTGAAGAATATAATTGTTAAACTAACTTCAGCATGAAATTGCCCAACAATGGTTGACATGCCTTAAAACAAACCAACTTCTACAAAAACTAAAATACTTTCAAAGCATTTAAATGAAAATGAAACACCTTATCTTGTGACTTATAGACCAGTGCTCAACCATATATATATATATATATATATATATATATATATATATATATATATATATGTGTGTGTGGTGTGTGTGTGTGTGTTGTTGTGTGTTTGTGTGCGTATTAAATAGATTTATACCTTAAGAGCATTAGCATGAAGGCAACGCAAACAGCCTCGTCTCGGATTTGAACTCGGGTTGCCGTGACCATTTGCTGAGACAAACTTCAGTCTATGAGTTTGCGTATAAAAAAAAATCAGACACTTAATTTCCCATCTGTCTCCAGTACTTAATGGATCTAATTAACCGGCACAGATCCTCCATTTTATTTTCTGTTTATTTGTTCCTCTTCTAACAAAGTCATTATTACCTTTTTTTTTTCTTTTCTTTTCTTTTCTTTTCTAGGCGCCTTTTATTAGCGTCCTCTTCTAAACTGCTTGCCGATGAAAATCACTTAAATAGCTGATAACGTGAACATTGGTCCACCAAGCCAAGCTTTTAAAAGCACTCCTGTCCCTCGCCATTTTCTTTTCTTTCTTTCTTTTTTATCTAGCCTCTTTAAAAACCGACTCTTCTTATGTCCGCTTCTGGGTCACTCGGCCTGTTTGATCCTGTCGCCGCTGGAAGCAGAAATCCTGAGTGCGCATGACTCTTGATGATTAGCAATCAAAAGACCGGAAATTTTCAACCGTTGCAATAACCTAAATCTTGTAGCGTATTTATTTGAGACCAAAGAAATTCAAATGTTATGTACCCTGACTTGTTTACCCGTACCGTCAAAGATCACGACGCCAATATCTATATTAAATAATTGGGAAGATTTTCAAAAGGTTGAGGATTGATGTGGCGGTTGATAAGATATTTACCCTCTTCTGAATATCACTCGAAATATAGGGACTCAAAAAGAAGGGTATCTTGGGTATGAGGCTCAACTGCATCTAGTGTGGTGGTTCAAATTCTGGAGCTCTGGGGAGTGTCTAAGTAAGTCGTCGGGGCGGCCTAATGTCGGTATCAGCCAATCAGCGAGGGGGTCTAGCCCCTTTTCACTAGCGCTAACCAAGGAGATTGTTTTTGCATCTGAGGTGGAGCGCCACACCTACCATCAGCTCCTGACTTTACCGCACATATCCCTGTGTTACTCATAACGCTGAGTTGGCGAGGACCGGCATCGAACTAGGAACCTTGTGATTTCTAGCCGAACGCTCTACCGACTGAGCTAACCCGGTCCTTTATTGCTATCACTTCCAGGTCCATTCTGACCTGGAGGGGAAGCACCTGTTTGTGCCCCAACTATGGGTTAAATAGATTTAAAATGTATTTAAAAATGAGTTATAAAAAACTAAATGCACAAAACAATAAAGCAAAAAACGTCTTTGCCATAAAATGACCAAAGAGTTAACATGCCGTAAAATCCAATAAACCAACCTTCATTGCCATTACTCCCAGGTCCACTCTGACCTGGAGTGGTAGTACCTGTTAGGTTCCCATCTATGGGTTAAATAGATAAAAATGAGTTTAAAAAACTGTTTTAAAAACTGTTTGGTTTAACGTTACTTGAAGATCCCCAAGTTCAATAAGAAACACTTGAAGGCCAGATGGAACATTGGCTAAAATTTTGAGCATATAAAGATAAAGACAACAGTCCAAAAAATCTAAATACAAATTATCAAGTCTTATCTCAAATGATGGTGTATGGAAAAAAACACTTTCCATCCTAATGTCTTGATGAAGGTTTGATAAAAACCGAAATGTTTTAACATTAACTTCACCATCTAGAATAAGTTTATCTTTTTGGAATACTTTGTTTTTCTATATACTGTCAGATTCATTTCCATATTATCCCCCATTTCTGCTTATGAAACTTAATGATCTTTAAATGGAAAAAGATTACATTAAAAATCATACATAGCTATTCATTTGATGTTTACAAACTAAGATAACAGTCCAATTCTAATACACTGATTGATTCTGATAAATTATCAGTCATAAACAAATGAATTTAAAAACTGTTGAGATTTTAAAAATTGAATACATAACTAGACGCTCTCGGCATAAAATGACCCAAGGGTTGATAGGTTGTAAAATCGAACCAGCCAACCAACAAATATGAGAGAAAAACTGTTTCGTAAATTAATGAAAAGAAAGTGAGAAATATAGAAAATGCTGAATATGATTTTGGAATCCATTATAATATTCAATATCCGTGTCTATTTGGTTGTATTTACCCAACCCTTCCACCATGAGCAGGATGCGACACGAGGTCAATTTTTCAACGGGTGGTTGCTAGTTTGAATTTAGAGTTTTCATTCTCCTAGACTGGTTGCCTTACCAAGACTAAAGAGCCCAATCTATACCCTGCTAAACTCCGTTTTAATGTTTATTCTTTTATAAATAATATTTTTTCTTTGGCGTAATAAATTTGGAAGTAAATGTTTTAGTGAATTTATAAACAGAAGCGTATCTGAATTTTGCACGCGCCTCAAATTTTAGCTCGTAACACAAAAATTGACCGAGTGTTAGCTCGTAACTCGGAAAATTCGTAATTCCAGGCACCACAGTATATGAATATACTGGCGTGCAGTTTCTATGTGTGCGATTGAATGAATCGGCAGTATCGAAGTTTGACTGCTGTTCTGTATCGCATACACCTGTAAATAACACCCTTTAAGTATTTAGAAGCAGAATGGGCGAAAATTTAGTATTGTTGCGGATATAATGAGAAATGTAGAAAATATTGAATATAATTCTGAAAGTCAACATAAGTATTCAATCTTTATCGAAATACATTAAAATACAGCATGATAAATGAATATATATAAAATATAGGGATATGGTAGTACAATATATTGCTGAATAGAAAATAAAAATTTATTCGGGCCTTATTTCGTAGTAATTTCATACAATACTATACTGTACTACCACAAGCCTTTAATATAGAATAATTAAGTAAAGATTTGATTATAAAATAAGTTGCACACAGTTATATAGTTCAACTATTCTTATCTAATACTAATAATTTTATACAGTTATATGGTTTCATATACTTCGTTTAATAATAATAATAATAATAATAATAATATAATAATAATAATAATATGGGGGAATAGGAAATCGGAGGAAGAATTGAGACCATCCCCAAAAAACATGATTAAGATCGACTAGAATACCCAGAAAAGTCCTGGAGATCTAAGGAGACTTGCTATCATTCAGCTTCTAGTGAGGCGGGTGGAAAAACTTTCATGAATATCAGACCTGGTATTGATTAACAAAAAAAAGAGAATTTGTCAAATGGTAGATTTTGCAATTCCAGCAGATCACACGATTTAAATGAAAGAAAAGGGAAAGACAGACAAATACCTGGACCCCCAACTTGGAACTTCAAAAGTTTATAAAACAGACTAGAGGAATTAGAAATTAGCGGAAAAAATCGGACTATCAAAGACAACAGCATTGTTGGGATTGGCTAGAATACTAAGAAGAGTCCCGGAGACTTGAGGAGACTTATTGTCACTCAGCCTCCAGTGAAAGACAATCAGCTTACGCCGACGTTAAAAACTCATAAGGAATGAAAGAACAACAACAACAACAATAATAATAATAATAATAATAATAATAATATAATAATACCCAGCCAGGAAACCAGACCTAGTATAAAAAAAAAAGAGAACGTGTCAACTGGTGGCCTTTGCGGTCCCAGCAGATCACAGGGTGGAGATGAAGAAAATGAAAAGATGGATAAATATCTGGACCTTGCCATGGAATTGAAAAAGCTGTGGAACATGAGAGTGAAAGTGATACCAGTTGTAGTTGGTGCATTTGGAACGGTCCCAATAAACTTGGAAAAAAGATTGGAGAATCTGGAAATCAGAGGAAGAATTGAGGCCATCCAGACTACTGCACTGCTGCAATCGGCTAGAATACTCAGATGAATCCTGGAGACTTCAGCGAAATACTCAAAAGGAGTGAAAATAATAATAATAATAATAATAATAATAATAATAATAATAATGTGTTCGCACACAGTTATATAGTTTCGAGTATTCCTATCTAATGCACAATTATGGTTTCAAGTAACTATTTCTATTTAATAATGTGTTTGTACACAGTTATAGATATCAAATATTCCTATCTACTACTAAAATAGTTTGCATACATTTATATGGTTTCAAGTTTTTTTATCTAATATAAAAATATATAACAGATCTATTTAATCCAGAGATAGAACCTTATAAGTTCCGAGTCGAAATAGTCCTGTTAGTATGACAACGAATGTATACTCAACACTCTACATAATTCCAGAACTGGAGCCTCACCACCAGATGCAGTTTAGTGTCATCCACAGGACCCATTTATTGGGGAGTGGAGGTCTTACCCCTCTGCAGTGAATACCGCCGACAGGACTTGCACAAACTGGTTGGTTGATTGATTTTAAGGTATGTCAACCCTTGTTGGGGTATTTATGCTGAAGAGATTTTGTTTATTTCTCCCTTGTTGGGTATTCAATATTTTTCAAACTCAAATATTTTAAACACATTTCTTGATACTCTTTTTTTAATCTAAAACCCATAGATGGGACCCTAACAGTACTACTACTCCAGAGTCAAGATGTGTAGAAACTGGACAACGTGACGTTTTAGGTTTGTGTTTGAAAAAGAACGTTTACACGTATATTTTTAGTAAAGGTGTTAGTATGTATGTTTATTTATTTATTCATTTATTTATTTATTTATTTTGCTTGAGCTACTCTAACCTTGGTTTTGTGAAGCAAAGGTGAGAATTAATAGATGCAATGTAGAAGCAATATATATATATATATATATATATATATATATATATATATATATATATATAGGGGTACCTTGACTTACGAGTTTAATTCGTTCCGATCGGAATTCAATTTCCTCGTATATCAAATAATTTTCTTCGTTGAAATAAACTGAAATGCTCTTAATTTGTACCAGCCACCCCAAAACACCTTGATTTTTTGTTAAGTTTTCTAAAATAAGAAAAATAGCGCTGTATTGTAAAAAAAAGTAAATTGAATGTAATGAATTATGTGACGTAATATGTTCTAGTGTTTATTTTTTTATGAATAATAGTTTTCTTTGGCAAAATAAATTTTGAAAAGTAAATGTTTTTTATGAATTTATTAACATAAGCGTATCTGAAGCTCGCTCGCACATCATATCTTAGCTTTTAACTCAAAGCATAAAAGCGACCGAGTGACAGCTTATAAATCGGAAAACTCATAATATGGGGTATTCGTAAGTCAAGGTACCACAGTATGTATATATATATATATATATATATATATATATATAATATATATATGTGTGTGTGTGTGTGTGTGTGTGTGTGTGTGTGTGTGTGTGTGTGTGTGTGTTCTAGGTCAGGTCTTTCAAACTTTTTACTTAATGCATCACTTGCAACCAAATTTAATTTCCATTCAACCACAAATAAATTAATTGAATATTAAATTACAAAGCATAACTAATTTACCAGTGTTTAATACAATTTACATGAAAAAAGAATCAGTAAACTATAAATGCACCTTGAATTCTTGAATATTTTTAATGGAAGGATGGGTATACCGTGGTTGTTTTTTGAAATGGTTTCGGTTTCAAGATTTTTTTTTTTTTTTTTTACATAATACAGAAAAAATATTATAAACGGAATATAGAATTATTATAATGCCACACACACTAAAAATCTGACAATACTGAAACTGACTTAACAAATGAAGATCCGAATCTCTTCAGTCAGAACGGTATTTTTCATTAATAATAATTTAATTTTGATTTTATTCATCAAAAATCTGTTCCCATGGATAAGAATCAAATTTTCAAGCGTTGTAGGAAAAAGAATCGGTGAACCGAGTTCAAATCCTGGACGAGGCTGTTTGCGTTTTACTTTGCGCTAATGTCTTTGAGAAAGGCAAGAATCCATCTCTTCTCCCTCCAACTATGAGTAAATAAAAGGGAAGACTAGGTTCTTTTGTGTCTAGGAGAAGGAAAACTGAATTAAAACCAGCTTTACTCCGCCTAAAAAATTGTGTTGTATCCTGATCGTGCGGATGAGTATATATATATATATATATATATATATATATATATATATATATATATATATATACACGAGTCAATGCTAAAAATTTCCAAAGCCACCGAAAAAGAAATGAAAGATTTTCTTCTTTTTTCTTTTACTTTTTTTATTCATTGAAAAATGTTATTGTTTTTTGTCTTTTATCGAGAGACTTATTATTTAAGTAAACAAAGAAAACGGCTTTCTTCGGGGCAAGATTTTTGGTATTTAAAATACCATCAAGACGTTGTTTTTTTTTTTCAAACATCTTGCCCTGAAGAAGGCTGTTTTCTTTGTATACTTAAAATTTTATATTTTTCTATCATTATTATTTAATTTCATATTCAAAATGTAATAAATAGAATACAATGTGTACATGGATAAACTCCCGGCCGAAACACGTGTTGGCCTTTCATTAAACCATTTTTATCCATTCAACAATTTCTTTCCTTTATTTAGTTATCCTTTCAACATATTGTCGGATTCATTTCCATTTTTCAACTTACACACACACACACACACGCACGCACACATATATATATATATATATATATATATATATATATATATATATATATATATATATTAAGAGAGAGAGAGGGGGGGAGAGACTAATTTAAAATAATTTATAATGAATTATTTCAATTTTTTTAAATGCATGTCATCATGTAATTTTTTTCTATTAACTTTAACTTTTAACTTAACTAATCTCGTCATTTTAAAATTTTATAAACATATACAGCTCATTCAACTGTGGCATATGGAATCTAATAGATTACAATGGAGTTATCAGAATAATGATTAATTAGAACAATTTTTATTTTTATTGTCTAAAAGAACTATAATGGTTAAATTACAAAAGATACTAATAGTACCTGGTACTCACTTGGTTACCTCATTTTGAAATGACCTTAGAGGTACCAGGT
>CM042147.1:61376708-61381708 GCA_023376005.1 Doryteuthis pealeii | reverse complement strand
ATGTAAACATTGTTGTTGAAAACGTTTAATTGTTCTTTCAACTACGAATCGTCACAATCTTTTTTTTATTGGTCAGTTGTTTTTGTTTTACAGCATATCAACCTTTTTAGAGTCATTTAATGCTGAATCAAGTTATTTTGATATCAAGTTGCTTACAGTACCTGCTTTTACTTAAATGGTCGCCCATCTAAGCATTTAACAGGCTCATAGCTGCTTAACTTTGGTCATCTAGCGGAAACCGGTGCTTTCAACGTGACTTGACCGTTAGCTACTTTTTTTATTACAAATGTATACATGGACTGATTTTGATAGATTATCGACCATATGGAAATCTGATCTCTCTAATAAAATAAAACGGGAATTCTTCAAAGCTTTCGGTGAGATTCGAACTTATGTTTCATTTCTACTATATTATTTCTTATATGCACTGTTCCTCGTTATCATAGATTGACAAGCCGATTTTTAATAAATATATAAATTAGAATTAACCAAAATACTAGTCGAAATAAATAGTTGGCAATGCTTCATCTAGATATAGAAATATGATTTTAATGAAATATGAGTTCTAAGTGACAGTTATCTCTGGTTCCCGAGTTCAATCCTGAGCGAAAGCAGTTAGAAAAATAATTAATTAGCACAACTCCTACCCCAGCTATGGTTAGCGGAATGAGAACAGGATACCCCCGTGGAATAAATAAAGGGTTAGGTTCAAAGTTCCGTGATGGCTCCCGAATACGACAAGAAAATTCCCGAGTTCGAAAAGAAGGTTCCCGAGTCCGAGAAGGTTCCCGAGTCCGACAAGAAATACATGAAGAAGGCCGGAGGGTATATCGGCCGAAACGTTGTACAAATAACAATGAAGATGGGGACAATAGTCCGAACAACGCTAATAATACCAAATATGATTTTGTTTTATAATTTTCAAGGGGAGGATGTCGATACTTTTCTCTCTTTAACCCTCTGACTTGCGTCGTTTGTAACATTGTTTTTTTGGTTGTTTTGTTTTATGGCATATCCACCCGTTTCGGATAATTTAATGCCTAATCAAGTCATTTTGATAAACAAAGGACCCAGGTTGTTTACAGTACCCGTTGTTATTTAAGTGGTCATGCAATTAAATATTGAACAGGTTCATCGCTGCTTAACTTCAGTGATCTAGCAGAAACCTGGCCATTTATTGCCGAATCAAATATTTTTTATCAACAAAGGACTCAGGTTGCTTACAGTACCTGCTGTTGCTTAAGTGGTCACCCATTTAAATATTGAACAATTTCATCGCTGCTTAACTTCGGTGATCTAGCTGGAATCGTTGTTTTCAACGTGACTTGGTCTTAATAGATAGATGAATGATTGGTTAGTTGGTTTTACTGCATATCAATCATTTAATACCTAATCAATTCATTTTGATAAACAAATGACTCAGGTTGCTTACAGTATCTGCTGTTGCTTACATTATCACCTATTCAAGTATTGAATAGGCTCATCACTGCTTAACTTCGCTGATCTAGCGTAAACCAGTGCTTTAAGCGTGATTTGACCATATTTGTAACATGGAGTGCAGTTGTTTTGTTTGTTTGTTTTTTAATCGTCATCTTTACACACAGTGCACTTAAAACTTCCGAAGATATTTTGCAATTCTGAAATACTTACTGGATTCTTTAAAACTTAGAATGAACATCTGGAAGAGATCTGGCCAGTCCAAACGTGACTTGAATATCGAATATTAACTTAATTCGTAAGCAAATGTGTGTTGCTCTCATTTCTTCTCTATGGAACATGACTTTCTAAGACGGAAAAGCTTTTCTACAGCTTAGCGAATGATGAATGTTTTTTTTTTTTTTTTTTTTTTTTTTTGGCGGGGTGGGGGGATTTGCATTGGTCTATTTTTAGGTTACGAAATTTGTTTAAAAATTTGTTTATCTATTTATTTCTATAAGAGATATAGAGTTGACCTAAAGGTTAATGACATGGAAGAACTGATGTCAAATTATGATTGGAGCGGTTTATGTTCACACCTGGTGGTAATATTCGTGAGAAAAGCATTGATTCATCTTTGAAACTCTGTAAACAAAAAATGAAGATGCAGCTGTCCAAAAATGAGTAAACTCTCAAATATATTTACGGAATTTTTATTTATTTATTTATTTATTTATTATTGTTACAGAAGACTTACAATTTTTATTTTCTTCAATGTCGTATAGTTTGGTAATAAATGATACATAATAATAATATCCGTTTTTATTGTATTACGTTCTACTAGAAATGATAAAATGTTTTCTTTGGTTTAGAAGATAGATGGATATATGGATATATGTATATGTGGATAGATAGATACATAATGAACATGCTTAGTAGATAGATAGATAGATAGATAGATAGATAGATATGAACAGATTGAGATAGATAGATATATACATATGAACAGACTGAGATAGATAAATATAAAAAGACTGAGATAGATAGATAGATAGATAGATAGATAGATGAACAGACTGAGATAGATAGATAGATAGATAGATAGATAGATAGATAGATATGAACAGACGGAGATAGATAATAAACATGCTTATCTGATAGATAGATAGATAGATAGATAGATAGATAGATGGGTAGACACATAATTTTTCACAATTAAGATAATTAAAGTTCTACTTTTTACGAAGTATGGAGAACCCTTGGATAAATTACTGATATAATACTACTCCAATAAAAATGTTGAAGTGGTTTTCGGATATATATAATATATATATATATATATATATATATATATATATATATATAATATATATAATATATATATATATGAGGTTGTGAACCGTTCGTTTGCAAAACCTGAAGGGAAAAGATAATTTTGATGAGACTCGATGTAGTGGTGAAATATTGACGGCTATGCCAAAATGCCCATGGACTTATATATTCGTACATTTATTTTTTGCTTGTTTTATTTTTTTCTCTTTTTAATGTTTGTCTGCGTAAGCGCATGCGCATCATATAAATACAAATTTTCTTAATTGGCATTTCCTGTAGCGCAGTGGTTAACAAGATACTCAAGAAGCTGGTTTTCGAATTCTAATGAGTTCGATTACTTGCCGAGTACGTCTAGTTCATTGGCCCTGACTCATCTAAGCCGAGTAACTAACCAGTAGAAATGGATTTGCGGAGGTTTCCATCACGTGATTCGTGGGCCACTCTCGCAAATCAAATAAAACTCTTATACTATGGCCTTATGTCACACATAGTGACTTACTAGAAGCCATATATGTATGTGCAAAAGTTTCCAACACTTTTTTTAAAACTAGTGACTGAAAAGTAGAATAAAACACACTGTTTCTTGCTAAAAATGTATTACCACTGTCCCATAATAGTTGTTACATTTCCATATGTACTTCATAGACCAAATGTAGTAACTATTATTGGACAGATGTAATACCAACGAAGCCTATAGCACACCGAATCAAAAAGTGAAACAGGACATTAAGTGTAAAACTTAAGGATGCTATCATTGGATTGTCTTACAAAGTTTAATACAGATAGTAAGTATTATGAGGGGTGGGATTTTTAACAAAAAAAGAGTAAAACTGAAGCTTTCAAGTATTTTGCTGTTCTTTTTTTTTTTCTAATCTTAAAATTTAAAATTTAAACGAAGACGTATGTGCAGCTGAGTTATTTCTATAATAAAATGATAAAGTTTAAATGTTTAGATGTCTAGACATATACACGAGTCAGTACCTATTTGAAATAACAAAAAAAAAACAAATTTGAAGACAGATTTGGGGAGAAAAAACAGGACTGTTCAAGTGCAGTATCGTCTATACTCAAAAGACATAACTCTGTGCGACTTTATCTTGTTTCCAAGACTTAAGATTTATCTCAAGGATAAAATTTAAAGACATTTAAATGAAATCTAACGGCGTATGTTCAGATCTATCTAGCTCAATCAGTTCATATCTACGAGGGTACTTCCAAAAGTTAGGTCTCCAAAGCACTGGAAACACAAGGGAACTGTTCGAGTAGCTATTGGCAACACGACTGTATTTATTGTGCTCAATCTTGGCTTTGCTGTCGTTTCTGATGAAGCTCCCGATTGATGCTACTATAACAGGTTTACAGAGTGTGAACTCAGGTTCTTATAAAACATTAGGTTACTTAAAGCAGTGATTATCAACGTGGTCCAGCTGGACCATCTGTGGTCCACAGAACATTTCTAGTGGTCCACAGAGAGTTCGAAGCCTCAAAAATGTTTTAGCCATTTCACAAATATTTAACTAATTTAGCGCTTCTTATAATGACCCTCCCCAGTTGAAAATCTCTATTTAAGCGCACGTCGATGATCGGCGGGAAATGAATTGTCTTGTCTTACTTTAACACGTGTGCTAGCCGCTCGCAGCAACATTCAAGAAAATAGCAATCAGAGGCAAAATCGAGGCCATCCAGACCACAGCACTGTTAAAATCAGTTAGAATATTTGAATCCTGGAGACCTGATTGATTGATTGATATGTGTTAATAGTATGTCAACCCGTCTAGGATTATTTAATGCCCGCACGTTAGGAAATCGCGTATATTGTACGTTTATATTTACATTTTTGTGTGGTTATTTCTTAAGAGTATTTTTTTTTTTGCACACGGTTCGATTGAATACGAATAATTTACAAACATACCTATTTTGACCCATATATGGGACTCTAACAGGTACTACCACTCCGAACCAGAATGAATTTGGGAGTAAGGCCAATGAAGGGAAACTCCATACTCTCCATAGCTGGAGCCCCACCATCAAATGCCGTTTAGTGTGTGCAAAAAAACACTCGTAAGAGACTACACAAAAAAAGAAAAATATGGACGAACAATGAACGCGATTCCATAACCCCAAACCTGAAATAACCCTAGATGCCGTTAAAATCAACCATTCAATCATTCAATAACCAAATTATTTTCGATATTTGTTCTTGAAAAGACGAATAAACTTGCGTGCGTGCGTGATAAAAGAAAGAGAGAAAT
>CM042147.1:61361708-61371708 GCA_023376005.1 Doryteuthis pealeii | reverse complement strand
CACTCACAGGTACACACGCATACACACACACACACATATATGTAATATATATACATATATGTATATATATATATATATGTGTGTGTGTGTGTATAACAAATTAGTAATATATATTGCAAACACACATACACACACTCACAGGTACACACGCATACACACACACACACACATATGTAATATATATACATATATGTATATATATATATATATGTGTGTGTGTATAACAAATTAGTAATATATATTGCAAACACACATACACACACTCACAGGTACACACGCATACACACACACACACATATATGTAATATATATACATATGTATATATATATATATATGTGTGTGTGTGTGTGTGTGTGTGTGTGTGTGTGTGTGTGTGTGTGTGTGAAGAAAAAGTGGAAGTGAATCCGACAGTATGTAATATTATGAAGAATTGAAAAAACACAAGTTTATAAACGAATAATGTTTATTTCGCCTACGCTGCAGTGTTTCGATCTGTTTCGATAGATCTTCATCAGTGCTTTCGTTAGTTTGAGGAAAAATAAATTATTATTGAAGATAAGAAGTCTGCGAGCCTCTGTTCCTTTTTGGTCGATTTTGAAATGTGTGAAAGAAAAAATCTATTTAAAATTGTTGACGAAACGCGGCGTTTGTAGATTTTAAAAACAAAGACAAACGCCCGCAAACGGTTAGTTCGATACACTAGGTAAAAATACATTTATATGTATACATATATTTTCATACTCCCTACACACACACACACACACACACACACACACACACACACATATATAATATATATATATATATATATATATATGAGATGCCTTTGATGACTCGGAGATTTACACTATTTGCTATAAGCTAAATCTCTAAGTCTTTTGTTATTTTTTACTCATATATTTGCTCTGTGACTCTAACATTAAGAGCACACATTGAGCTCTCAAACTGCGACTTGGTTTTGTTTAAATAAAACTCTTGTTTCGTAAGGAAGATTTCTTCTCTAGACTTTTGGATTATATATATATATATATATATATATAAAGTTTAAATAAAACTCTTGTTTCGTAAGGAAGATTTCTTCTCTAGACTTTTGGATTATATATATATATATATATATATGAGTTTTGCTGAAAATTTCTCTGGCCGACTAAGAGGAGTATGACCAAAAGTCATGAAACATACATGCTATACAACTTATTTATTTCGCAGTTTAACACTCAATTTTCTTTTCTTAATCCTTTCATAAGCACAAAAAAATTTGAGGAACTAAGTATGATGAAACAAAATTAATAAGAAATAAAATAAATTTAAAAAATCAATAAGAAATAAAAAATTTAAAAAAACAAAAAAGTTTCCCTTTTGTTTCCGTGTATCGTGGCTAACCGTGGGAAAGGTATGAAACCCTCACCCCTTCAAATATAGGTTAAATAATACCACTACTGTTCTACAAGGCTAGCTTTGGCATTAAGTAACCCACGAAGGTTGATATGCCATTAAACAAAGAACTAACCCAAATCACTTTTTAGGATGAATATAAACTTTCGCCTAATTCATCTAAACAATTATTTTGTTCTAATATCTAGTCGAATATATGTTCACATATTCACTTTTTGGGAGAACTAAGTATGATGAAACAAAATCAATATATATATATATATATATATATATATATATATATATAACACGAGGTCAATTATTAAAGTTTAACAGGATTGAAATCAGAGTATTCTTTCTCATAGACCGGTTGCCATGATCTCTTTGAACTTGGGTAAATAAAAAAAATAAAAGTCACATGATGTAAGATCATGTGAGAAGAGAAGTTGTTCTAGTGTGACTGGAGGATCAGGGCAATGTGAGCAGGTGCATTTTGTCGAAATGGCATATTTAAACCATTTTAGTTATTGCCTCGCTGAACCTCTTTTACAGTGATTATTTCAACCAAACATTTTTTTGCATCCACTGACCAGTCTCTCATATCTGTCATTGGGGATTTTTTCCTACTCCTCTTTGGAACATAGACAGTTGAGAGAAGTTGGATGGACATCTGGTCTTGACGACAACAGTTCTATTGGATTGAGATCCGGACTTTAACCAGGCCAATACAGTATATATATATATATATATATATATATATATATGTGTGTGTGTGTGTGTGTGTGTGTGTGTGTGTGTGTGTGTGTTGGATCCCGCTTAAAAGGACCATCGGTCATGAGAATCATCTACACAATAAAAACAGATTATTCAGAACCAATGACAAATATGATAATTCGTAAAAAATTTTGTCAATAGCTAGCTAATATATATATACGTGTGTGTGTGTGTGTGTGTGTGTGCGCGCGCGCGTATCATAATTTTGTTGCTTAATACGAGATGAAGATGTCAAATTATGAATGTCTTGCCAAATATATTCCCCCAACAACTCTGTAACGACAATTTCTTGTTCATATAAACGATTAGCGAACAATACTGAATGTGTTCAATGCTGTACTATATAGGTCTATAGAATTATCTATTTCAACCTTATATATATATATATATATATATATATATATATACGCAAATATTAATACACACACACCCATATATATATATATATATATATATATGTGTTTGTGTGTGTGTGTGTGTGCGTGCGGAATGCTTTTTCCCTTCAAATCTTCTATCTAGTTTTCGTTCGCGCGTTCAAAATTCTTAAAGAGTACCGCCCTGCAGGGGAGGCCTCTTTACTTCTTTTTTTTTCTTCATCGTTTTTACCCGGCCCCACAATGGTCCTCAGGGATATATTTCAATGGCGGGTCATTTATACGGGTCCTCGATGGTAAACCTGCTTTTTAAATTCACGGAGCATCGTCCCCCACATACAGAAGAAGCATTTGATTAATGTCTCCTCAGAGGGAACAAAGGTGTTTGTAAAGACAGAGAGAGAGAGAGAGAGAGAGAGAGAGAGAGAGAGAGAGAGAGAGATAAACTGGTAAAAAAGTATTTTTGTGCTAGATAGGTAGATAGATATGAACAGGCATAGATAGATAGATAGATAGATAGATAGATAGTTGTGAGCAGGTTTTGATTGATAGATAGGTTTCGGCTTTTTTGTTTATTGGCATATCAAACTTCGTAATGCCAAAGAACAGTAGTGGTACTATTTAACCCATAGCTGCAGGGGTTAGGGGTTCATACCAGATAGATAGTTACACACGCACACACACACACACACACACACACACACACATACATACATATATGAACAGGGACAGATAGATGTTATAGAAAAATATATATATAGAAACAAAATCGGAGATACAGTTGTTAAAATGTTGGAAAGTCCCCTGATATTTGCTTGGCTAAAATTACATAAAAATCGTCTATATGATCTTCACATGAGACGCCAGTTTGTAAGACTGCCACTCAACAGTAACAAAGATATATATATATATATATATATATATATATATATATATATATATATATATATATATATATACGATATGCTGTAGATAGATAAGATGAGTCATGATAGTATAATAGTATAAATAGATTTTAATCTCGAAGCGCCTTCACATACTTTTTGTTAAGTTACAATTCCATTCAAGTTGTTTAGTTTGGTTTGGTTTGGTGGATTTTATGGCATGTCAACCCTTATTGGGTTATTTCCTGCTGAAACTTCTTGTTCTATTCATACTTGGTGGGTATTCAATTTTTTTAAGTCAATTTTTTAACACATTTTTTAAACTCATATTTTTCTATCTAACCCATAGATAGAACCCTAACAGGTAATGCACCCCGGTCAGTAATGCAATGAAGGGATACACACAAAATTGCATCTTCACCATTAGATGCAGTATAACATCATACCTAGGACACCCATCCATGTTGTACAAAGTTTCCTATCATTCATTGTCTTTCAATTTATAAGTTTGTGCATTTTTGTGCTCTCTCTCTCTCTCTCTCTCTCTCTCTCTATATATATATATATATATATATATATATATATATATATATATATATATATATCTTGGTATCTTCTCACCTTTATCAGCTTTCACTTTATTCTCGCCCTGTCATTGGAGATTAGAATACGCTGACTGTATCCCCTGCATAGTGTTAAGACCTCCCACCCACCCCAAAAAGAGTGTACTGAGTATGACACTCAACTGCATCTGATGGTGAGATTCTAGTTCTGGAACTCTGGGGTACGGAGTACTCCTTCATTGCCTTACGTCCATATCCACTCTGACCCAGAGTGATAGTACCTGCTAGGGTTCCATGGATCATAGATAGATAGATAGATAGATAGATAGATAGATAGATAGATAGATGAAAATTATTCGTATTCGATAAGACCATGTACAAAAAAGAAAAGCTAAAGAAACAACTACACAAAAATGTAAATATAAACGTAGAATGCTGGTGGTGTGGTGGCTATCATCGTAGAAAATGGATACGGTCACCCAAGTTCAAATCCTGGATGTGGCTGATTGCTTTTCACTTTGCGCTTATACCCTTGGAAAGGGTATACATCCAACTATTCTCCCTCCAGCTATGGTTAAAATAGTGGGCTTTTTAATCTTGTATAAGATAAGGGAAACTCAAAATTCAAACCTGTTAAACATCACTTTAAAAGATGACTTGTATCACATCCTGTTCGTGTGGATGAGTTTGGTAAATGCATACAATGAACGCGATTCCTTGACGTCTAGACATAAAATAACCCTAGACGGGTTGAAATGGGCCTGAAAATCAATCATCTCGTCCTTTTATCTTCATCCGATCTCTAATTTCCTCTCTTTCTTTCTATTCCATTTTAACACCTTTACCAGGCCTGCTTCTTCGCATATATATTATATATATATATATATATAATATATATATATATATAGTAATCTGAACATTAGTTACATAAATGAGAGTAACCTCCTTGTTTGTTTCACTTTGAGGAAGCCTTGTGTTTTGGTCGGCCATTTTCATTTCACCGTAAATCTACACTGAAATACGAATTTGTTCGAATCGAACTGCATGTTTTAACATGAAAATATCATAAAATATGTTCTTAATAACAATTAAGTCCATTTCAAATAATGCACAAGCACAATTTACGGTGAAAGGAAAATGGCAGACCAAAACATAAGTCTTCCTCAGAGTGAAACAAACAAAGGGGGTTACTCTTATTTATGTAGCTAACGTTCAGATTACATATATATATATATATATATATAGAGAGAGAGAGAGAGAGAGAGAGAGAGAGAGAGAGGGGGGAGAGAGAGACTATCTATCTAGGTTTGTCCTAACAAATCATCAGGATAATTCGGACTGAAAAGGGTTGTTGCAAAAGACATTTTATTTTTTAAAAAAAGTTACTTGGGAGCATAAAAATTAGCATAACAGAAGGAAGAGAAAAATAACATAAAATAGAAATTTTAGAAAAAATATTAAATATTAAAATCAAAAATAAATAAATAAATAAATAAGAAAATATTAAAATATTTTTACAAATAAAGAATAATAAAATTATTTAATTTTATTAGCCAAGAACTAGGCTTTTAAAATAAAAAATGAAATAAAATAGAATATATATATATATATATATATATATATATATATATATATATATATAGTAATTATCATCTGCCACCACATCCGTTACAATCCACCCTCTTTCTCTTCACTCTGTTTACTTTGTCGCTCATCATTACCTTCGTTATTTTGTTCTGTCCCTTCCCTTCCCCCTTCTCTCTCTCTCTCTCTCTCTCTCTCTCTCTCTCTCCTCGGCGGTAGGGTGTATTCTTTGTGTGGTTTCTACCCGCGGTCTTCATGAAGTTTCAGATTTCACAATCTCAGACCACCCAGAAAACTGCATGACCGAAATCCGGAGTTTTCCGCCAAACTTTTATTTCCAAACTTCAAAAACAGCAGTGAAGAGACAATGTTTGTTTTTAAGCATTGCAATCCGAAACTTATCTCTCCACTATAAGACAAAAAATAAAAAGGAATAATTATACATTATTTATTACTCAGAATTTTTTTTTAGATGAGGTTTGATAATTTGTATTATTTCTTATCGAAATTATGGCGATGACGGTGTGGTAGGTAGTTATGGGAAGTGGTTTTCCCAAGTTCTCGCTCAACCTCCCACACAATTATCTACATTAACCAGGGTCGTATTCTATCAATATATTGTAAACGTTGTGTAGATAACAATAAAGATGAGACAATAGTCCGAATAATACAAATAAACATGATTTATCAGATTTTTTTAGATGAGGCTTGATGTGTATAATTTTAATTTTTGATTTTTCGGACTGTTGTCCTCACCTTTATTGTGGTGTGCGAGCAAAATATGGAAATAATTCGATAATAAGGAGAAAATAGAAAAATAAATTATTTCAAAAAGATAAATAAAGAATAAATTCATCTTTTTTGGAATACTTTGTTTTTCTATTTTCTGCTTCAGTTGGTAGAGCGTCCGACTAGGAACCACAAGGTTTCGGGTTCGATACCAGCGGTCGCCAACTCAGCGTATAAGTAGCACAGGTAAAATGAGAAGCTGATAATAGGTGTGACGCTTCGTCTAGCGCTAGTGAAAAGAGGATAGACTCCCTCGCTGTCTGTCTGATACCGACTTTAGGCAACCCCAACGACTTTACTCGTGGTGTGTAAAAACAACGTTTCAACTGTTGTATCCTCCGGTCTTCCTCAGGTAAGCCTTGTCTATCCGAACATATCAATGACCCAGCCTGGGAAATCATTTTAAATAGTTTGACTGAATATAAACATTTTTTTAATGATCGTGTCGCTTCTCGTGACTCATCTCCGATTGAATATCGTGCAGAAATAATGACGTCATTATTTGAATGAGATCTTCAAAAGTTCTTCGACGCCTTGTTTGATCAACAATCAAACTATTCAAAATGATTTCCCAGGTTGATTCATTGCTATGCTCTGATAGTCTGGAAATACTTAAAGAAGGCCAGAGAATATAGCGACCGAAACGTTGTATTCACCGCAATAAAGATGAGGACAACACTCCGAAAAATCAAAATCATACAAATTAAACTACGTTCGCAGTCGCCATATTGAATGGTAATAAGCAAGTCTTTAAAAAAAATATCCTGGAGAATGTTGTTACCCCCGAAATTAGTACAAAACTGGCAAGGGTATCCGGCGTGGTAAAGTAATTATGGGAAAGTGGTCTTCATAAGTCCTCGTTCAACCTCCCCACACACAATTATCTACATTAACCATGGTCATATTTTATAAATATATAAATCTGTCAATGGAACTAGTTTCAGGGAGAAGCGAATTTATGCTTTTTATAAAAGGCATTACTTTGTACGTTTATTCATTAACTCACTAACTCTTTCTTTCTTTCTTTGTCTGACTGTCTGTTGCTATCTCTCTCTCTCTCTCTCTCTCTCTCTATATATTATATATATATATATATATATAATATATATATATATATTATGGAAAAGGTGACTTACCGGTGAATATGGTCACAATGCTGATGATGCATTAGTAGAGCAAATTTATTGTAATACAGGTAGAAGTGATAACCTACTCGAGTTTCACCATAAAGATCTTCCGGGTTAAATCCACTGGATTAATCAAGATATTGATTAATTGCAGTCGATTATACGTGTGTGTGTTTTTTTTTTTTTTTTTTTTGTTTTTTTTTTGCGATAAACCGTTCGTTTATCGCGAAAGCCACACACGTGTAATCGACTGCAATTTATCAATATCTTGATTAATCCAGTAGATTTAACCCGGAAGATCTTATGGTGAAACTCGAGTAGGTTATCACTTGTACCTGTATTACAATATATATATATATATATATATATATATATAGTTGTAATAGCGTAGTCGCAGAGTCAGTGGGTGTCAGTTTCTCGTCAATGTGATCATCAGACCAAATCACCTTTGACTCAGTGCCAACAGTATTGTATTATATAGGAAGAGTAAAGAATTATCCGCACTTTCGCCATGATGTATCATTATTATTGTCACACTACGTTCTGTGCATGCGCGCTTATAGTTGGCACTGCTGTGGTAACGTGATTGAAGTTATATATATATATATATATATATATATATATGTGTGTGTGTGTGTGTGTGTGTGTGTGTGTGTGTGTGTGTGTAATACCAGAGCCGTCTAAAGAGTTTTAAGCCTCATCTAGAAAAAAGACCCACGTCTTATATATATTTACCAACCCCTCCCGCACAAGCAGGATGTGACACAAGGTCAATTTCTTAACAGTTCAACAGGCTTGAATTCACAGTTTTCTTTCTTCTAGACCGGTTGCCTAACCAAGGTTAAAGAGCCCAGTTTGTCCCACTATTTATCCATAGCTCGAGGGAGAGTAGGATTCATACCTTTCCCAAGGGTATTAGCGGTAAGTGAACTGCAATTACCACATCCAGGATTTGAACTCGGGGCGACGAGTCCTTTTCCCATGACTTTAGCCATTACACCAAGCGCTTCCTACGTCTTATAAAACTAGAAAAAGTAATTCAGATATATGTTTTAATTTCTGTGTCGGTGATGCCCATACACAGGAGAAAGGTGTGCGGCAAATCTAAATATGAACAAAACATAGCCCCGACCAATAATAAAGTATCTGAGTAAGGCTTAGAACAGTTTGAACGACCCTGTTACATAGACGTGGCCTATTCGTGCTAAATATTGCTTGAGGGGCGCTCCACGTCTGTTACAGGCCTGCTGAGAACTAACGTCTACCAAATAACCTTGAAGAAATGATAAGAGGCCACAACATACTAAATAATAAATTAATCAATATGTATCTCACAATTAAATCCACTATATTTTGCCAACCAAGCAATATTAAAAACAACATATACTGCAAACATCTGTTTTCTAAACCCTTAGATGCCGTTCCAAAGACAACTACAATTGGTACCTCTTTCACCCTCATATTCCACAGCTTTTTTCAATTCTCTAGTCAGGTCCTGGTATTTTTCTATCTTTCCGTTTTCTTTCACCTTCACCCAGTGTTCTGTTGGGACTGCAAAATCTACCAGTTGACAAGTTTTCTTTTTCTGGTTAATCAATACGAGGTCTGGTCTTCTAGCTTGTATAAGGGATCCGTCTGTATCTCAAAGTCCAAGAGAATCTTATTATTATTACTATTATTATTATCATTACTACTACTACTACTACTACTAGTAGTAGTAGTAGTAGTAGAAGTACATTTGCTTAACACTATATTCCGTATTGAACTCTGTTTAATTTTTTTACTGAGATATTTGCTGTAATAAATTGATTGGTCTAAAATGTTATGAATATTTTATCTGCAGTGTGGGAACGTGAACAGATGCCCCCCACTCGTCTTTGTGGGGTGGGGTGAGGTGTATGTTTTTATTATTATTATCTTGCCGAGTCCTTCAAAATTTTTGAGCATACGTAAATATTATGGAAAAATATGAGTCGTCTTATTCGTTCTCACCACTGTTTTTATTTCAGTATTTCACGCTAAAAGTAACGCTCTCCTTTTTTTTTCTTTATTATTATTTACCTCTCATAATTCCCTCAATTCTTATCTTCTCCCAAGGGGCACGTCTTCGAGGAGTCGGGGATAAAACCAGAATAAGGCGGCTTTCCCCATGTGATCATGTCACGTGATTATGCGTGCGCATTCACTTAAAGCTATCTTAGAACTACTATTGAGATAACTTTCGCGGAGAGTGCGTACTCTTTTGTATATACAAAGTGAACATGAGGAGAAAATGGACCCCTTTTAAGATGTGACGAGATAGCAGCTTGTAAATATAATGGAGAGAGATGTGGGTAGAGAGAGAGGTGGTGAGAAAGAACAGAAAAGGAAAGTGGGTGTCAAAGGCGTGAATGTCCCTCTCTCTATCTCTCAATCTCTCAAAGAGAAGGGGTAGAGAGAGAGAGAGTGAGAAAGAGGGAGAGAGAGAGAAAGGGAGAAAACAGAAAAGGAAAGAGGGGGTCAAAAGGCATTAATGCCCTTCTCTCTATCG
>CM042147.1:61276708-61354208 GCA_023376005.1 Doryteuthis pealeii | reverse complement strand
TCACTTATTTTTATTATTTGTTATCATAAATTTTCGGGTTCGTTAGATACCCTTTTTCAAATGAATGTTGCTCCTGTTCAACGGATCTTTTGTCTTTGTTGTTATTGACACGGAGTATTCCGATATATATATATATATATATTTGAGTGTGGGTGCACGTTTTATTTATATATATTTTATGTATCTCTCTATCTAAATCTGTTTTATTTGTTTTCATTTTACCCATCTATCTATCTATCTATTTATCTATCTGTTTCTTTCTCTTTCTTTCTTTCTCTCCCCCTCTCCCTCTCTCTCTCCTCTCTCTCTCTCTCTCTCTCTATCTCTCTCTTTCTCACTCTCTTTCTCTCTCAATCTTCCTTTCTATATATATATATTATATATATATATATATATATATATATATAATATATATATATATATATACATTGTTTTATTATATGTTTTACTTTATATCTATCAAAATCTTTTATTCTCTCGCTCTCTCTCTCTCTCTCTCTCTCTATATATATATATATATATATATATATATATATATATATATAATATAATATGTTTTATTTCATATCTATCTATCTATCTATCAATCTTGGTGGGCCAAAAGAATCCGCTTTAAACCACCAATGATCAATTCCAGGTGAAAGCCATAACTAAAGGTGTAGTTTTCAAAGTAGGTAGTTTCTCTCACACAAAAGAAAATTAACTAGTGAACAATTGCACTTTAACCTTGCACAATCCATTGCGCTCATGTACTTGTAAAATCTGTCACATCCAATTAAACTAACAATCTGCTCATACATGTGCTATACCTATGCACATGTCTAGGTGCGCTGTCCGCGAAATCAATCTACGTATCATAATCTAACCACAAATAAAATTAAATCCTTATTATTATTATTACTTAAAATATTATCGTTGCTATGATAATAAAATTTAATGATATTTAATGGGATTATTATTATTGGCGAAAGAGCCGTGTTTATGTTTTTCGACCCCTTACCATTATGGTGCCACCACAACTTTTTGGTTGGCATCGGATATTCTTTGAAGCATTGTTCATTCTTCCACTCTATTGTTATTCTAAACTGTTGGTGTTTGCGATACACATGTTTCATGTCTATTTACTACTTAACAAAGTAAATAAACCGCTTCTGAACTGGTGAACGAACGTACAGTCGCATATACAGCCACATGCATCTATCTACTCGCTGGCTAAATATTTATATAACCAATGCATAGTTAATAAAATGACTTCAATCTGAAACCGCTTCCATCTTGTAAGTTTTTCGCGCTGTACGAAAATTGAAAGTTTAACATGCATAGAAATGCATAGGATTCGGGGGAGGAGTAGGAGTAGGAGGAGAAGCGGAGAAAGAAAGAGTGAAAAAGGAGAAAGCGGGGGGAAAATGAAGGAGGTGGTGGAGAATACAACGAAGAGGAGGTATGGGAGAAAGGTGAGATGAGGAGGAGAGAAAGGATGAGAGGGAAAAACGAAAAGGAATAGAAAATTAAGAAGGAAAAAGATGAAGTGAAGGAGGAGAGGAGGAGGAAGATGTTAGGAAGAGGGAAAGGAGGAGGAGAACGATGGAAGGGGGAGAAGGGGCAAGAGGGGGAGAAAGGGTAAGTAAAGGAGAAGGAGAAATAAAAAGTGAGGGAGGAGAGGAGGAGGAAGATGGGAGGAGGAGGGAAAGGAGGAGGAGAAATAGGAAGTGAGGAAAGAGAGGAGGAGGAGGGAAATAAAGGAAGAGAAGAGAAAAGAAAATGAGAAGAGAATGAAATGGGGAGAGAGAAAGGAGGCGATCAGAATATAATGAATTATGTGCAGTAAGGTTCCAATAAAGATTGTCAGGGCCGTGTTATGGATGGTGGTCCGTAGGCCATTCCAATATTGCCGGGCAGAGTAACACTGTGGTATGTGGTGCAGAGACTTCTCTAGAGCACAGGGGAAGGCAACAGCTTTGGTTGGGTCAGCTGCTTTGGCACTATCTACACGAGCGTGGGGCCATTTGACTCTGTAGAAATTTTTCATTTGGAGTTTGACTCGACAGCAGATGAGGGAGTGGTCTGAATCACAGTCTGCGCTGTAAAAGCTGTGAGTTTAGGGGACACTTCTTAGGTTAGAGCGCCATGTTATAATTAGGTCCTACTGGTATTCCCGGCCAGGGTGGACCTGGGAGTAATGGCGATAAAGAGGTACTCCACATTCCCCATATTGCCAGAATTGGAAATTCCCCACTAGATGCTGTTTAACATCTTACGCAGGACACTAAAACCTGTGGCCACCGCCTTCTAACATATATATGATAAAACGGGTTGGGATTGTCATAAGTGCAATAGGTTTGGAACAGCCGATTAATCGGTGGGGGCCTCTCCGACCGACTCTCTAGCCTAAATGAGGGCCAAAGTTGAGTGTTGCATGTTATAGACTGCTCAGTCACCAGGATTCCGTCAGTTGCTGCCTTCTAGCACATGTATTATTTAAATGTTTGGGGATTTGCCAGTCATATCAGTGCCATGTCTGGACGTGACGAGTCGATTGATCGGATGAAGGCCTCACCAATTCTACGTCTTGTTCAAGTAAGGGTCAAAGTGCATTCGACGTATTCTATAACTCCAGCTGACAGAGTTATGCCATTGCTGATTTTCCGTAGAACAGGCACGTGACCAGAATATTGCAAATTGCGAACGGGAATGGGGACATCCATTATGTTGGCGTGCGGGCTTTACAAATCTATAGGATGGGCAACTACTGGTTTACCATTAGCCTTGCTAACTGTAGTAGATATCCATGTGCAAATCTATAATCACGCGTGACTGACGGATGCAACACACACACACACACACACACACACACACATATATATATATATATATATATATATATATATATATATATATATATATATATAATCCAAAGATCGAGTGAAGAAGTCTTTCTTACGACGTAGTTGTTTTTCAGTAGTCGTAATTTAAAAAGCTCAATGTACTCTGTTATTCTTAGAGTCACAGAGCAAAATATATAAGGAAAAAATAACGAAGAAGCTTTATACTGAAAGTATTATAGACTATTTCAGGAGACCTCGAGGAATTGTTGCCCTTTGGTTACCATTATCAGATGTTGGTGACCGAAAGATAACAATTCCTATAGGTTTCCTGAAATAGTCTATTATGCTTTCATTATAAATCTTCATCGTTACTTTTTCAAATATATATATATACCTTTTCTAATATATATATGTATACTGTTTCTAATATATAAATATATATATATATATATATATATATATATATATATATCTTATTATAATGGAGATTGTGGGTTTGTCTGTCTGTAACGGAAACTATATTACTATACAAGTCACAATTCCTTTAGTTATTTACATCATATTCTCCATGATTTTATTTTTATTTAAACCTCAATTATTAATAAAATTGTTTTACATTACTTACACTGTTGGCCATATCTACATACTAATAACATGCAATTGTATTTATATATACAACAAAATAGAGGTTTACAGTATGAATGGGAAGGCTAATTTGCATATTAATCTAAAAAATTGATTTTAATAAATATATGCTTAGTATTATCGATTTCTAATTGTTTGGTTTTATCTTATTTATTGAAGAGATTTATTTATCTGATTTATTGAAGAGATTTTTGCTCATATTCAATGAGCAAAAATCTCTTCAATAAATCTTAAGAGAAATCCCTTAACAAGAAGAAATAACTGTAATATTATTCTTTACTTCCTATTTTAACTAAACAGTTTAATTAGGAAAATTTACCAATAAAAGACGGGAGTAACGGAAAATGATGGAAGAGTTAGTTTCAAAGTTGTTCTATTTTTCAATCATACCCCCTCTGTTCAAAATCTTTGTATCTACATTCTTATTCAGTTTCATTAGCCTTTTAAATTTAATATCATATTTTATTATAAAATTTAACTAAAATACTTGCACCCGGAGGGTGCATATATTTGCTAGTATATATAATCACTTAATAAGCAAATTAAATTAGAGCAGTAATTAGACTAAAATCTAATAAGATGTAACGAAAATTCTTCCAAGTTGTAGCTGAGTCAGTATTACTGTATGGCTGCACCACTTAAACCAACACACAACAATTACACGCTAGAAGAATCCAGGAAAGACCAACTAACAAAAATAACAACTATGCTAGCTACGCTTTTTTCTTTTTTCTTTTTTTTTTTTCTTAAATTTATTGAGTTAGATATAGAATTAATTTCATTTATTTATTTATTTTATTTATAAAGTAAATCTTCAATTCGACTTCCGCATATGATCCAATTCAGATTCTAATACCTCACAGTTTGCGTCGATGAAGGACACATAAGTGTGAGAAAATTAGCTACACATTCTAGGATACACCATATTGTACTCCAATATGTCAGCTGGACCAGTGCCAAATATACTTATATATATATATATATATATATATGTGTGTGTGTGTGTGTGTGTGTGTGTGTGTGTGTGTGTGTGTGTGTGTGTGAGAGAGAGAGAGAGAGAGAGAGAGAGAGAGAGAGAGAGAGAGAGAATCCTTTTCTTTTTGGGTGAATTATGATTGTCTATAAATATTTGATGTCAATTAAAAATTCACGCCCAATGGTTACAAACGGTAAATGCTGTTAGAAAAGATAAATCAACACACGAGAAAGAAATTGCCAATTATATTTTTCTTATCTTATCAAGTTAATATTGTTCAGCAGAAAGTTTCACGGGGTTTTGTGTATAAATATGTTTTAATTTAAGTGAATGACACTTAATACATTTATCAATTTAAACATTTTTATTTTTTAACTGGAATGTTAGTTCTAAGTTAGCAGCCGTGCCCTGTAATTATTTCATATCTTTTACTTGATAAAACTTTCTCTGGATCTAATTAGTTAGTTAGTTGGTGGGGTGGCCTATTGTCAGTATCAGTCGGACAGCGAGGGAGTCAATACCATTTTCGCTAGCGCTAGACTGGGGTGATTGTTTTTGTTGGGTGGAGCATCACATCTACCGTCAGCTCCCTACTCTACCAATCTGTTCTACTCATGCGCTGAGTTGGCAGGGGTCGGTATCGAAGCCAATGCTCTACCAACTGAAATGTGAATTGATCATAATAAAATATTTTTTAATTTCTATTCATTTTTAAGATGGAAAATTAAATTTCTATACAATTAGTTACACTTTGCAGTAACATGGCTTTCTGTTATATTTTTGCATACAATACAGAGTACTGAATGAAAATGCAAGACCAGGCTGTTGGAAATTAACATGGTCTTATTTAACACACGGTAGAGAAATGTTTATACCCTAAAAGTGACTTAATTAGCTCAACCGTCTAGACGTGCGTCCTGCCTGCACCAACCCCAATCCAAAAGTGTCATTGCAGAAACCCCACTTCCGGGTTCCAGTCAGTCCCCCCAAGAGGATTAACTATAGATTTCGTTAGGCCTGGACCTAACACTTTCCGATGTTTAATTTTATTATTTTAGATCGCTCTCGATATGAGACCTTTCTTTCACAATGAGAAACAAAAGCATTAACGTTAAAAACCTTTCTCTGGGATCAGTCAGAATGTGTAGGATATTTTGTAGTTCTACATCAAACCGTTTGTTTGTTTTGTTTTGTTTGTTTGTTTGTTTGGCATTTCAACCTTCGTGGGTTATTTGATGTCAAACCCATTCTTGTAGAACAGTAGGGGTACTATTTAACCTATAGCTAGGAGGATGAAGGGTTCATACCTTTCTCAATGGTATTTGTCTGAAAGTGAAGATAATAGCGCGATTGGAGTTCGAACTAGCTTACTGCGATATATCGCAGTCCTGCACATTAGCCACTACACAACAGGAACTCTTCTCTAACCGTTTGTGACCAGTAAGTATGTATACGAGTATGTATACATCAAACTGTTAATGCACCTGGAAAACCGAACTCTTCTAAATTATTAATATAGATGAACTATTATTACTTATTAATAATTAATAATACTTTATTATTAAATAGCAGTATGTACCTATATTACATATGAGTAATTACTAATGTTACATAAGTGCAATAATCCCTTGGTGCCTGTCACATTGCCTATGATCTACCCTAGCCGAGAACCGTGACGCCTGGCGTGTCAGCACCAACCATAGTGTCTCCTCTCTTGAAAACAGACCCCTGCCCAACCCTGTCGCCATAAACATGCCTGCTGGGTGGGCAATTGTTTTGGACAGAACGACACTAAGAGGGTCGTAGTTAACGGACAGTTGCACCTTCTAAAACTGATCGCATTCATTAGTTAACATTAAATTTCATTAACGCAAAGTGTGAATTGCATAATAATAAAGAAACTAAAAAAACATAAAAGAGGATTTAATAATCTTTTTAGGTGCAAATTACACATCAGACAGTGCAAGTAATTAATGAAACAAATGTAACCTCACAATTTTCTGCATGTTTTTGAAAGGAGGAGTGGGGTTACTTGTTGAAATCCTCAACATTGCGTGAAAGTTTATGTCAGTCATAGACTATCTATTTTTTTTTTATTCAAAGAAAAACTTTGTTCAGAAATATAGGTCAATAAAAATATACAAAGCATTTTTTCGCATCCTAAAGTTTTTTTTTCCTGAATGTTTCCACGGGCCGAAGATAACGCTGTGGTAGACTGCATGTGGCTCGCCGGCCATAAATTGCCCACCCTCAGGTAGAGACCCCTTAATCTTCGTTCACGAAGCCAAGCCATGATGTATGATGGTAAAATTTTCTTACTGAATAAAGGACATAGAGTTCCTTTTATTAATTCGATGGAGTGGCCTATTTTCAGTATCAGCCCGACAGCGAGGAAATCTATCCCTTTTGACTGAGGTGGAGGTGTCAGATCCAAGTAGTGCTACTCATGCGCTGATTTGGCGAGGGTCGGTATCGAACTCAAAACATTGTGGTTCTTCGGTGGATGCTCTACCAACTGAGCTGAACCTTATTAAAGTTTAGGATAATTATTTATATTCAAAAGGACATTTATTTGTTTTTCATCGTTTTTTTACAACTGGTTCGTGTTTTGCTGACACTGAGCATTACAAAATCAGCAATATCTGGAATTAATTTTGGATCGTTGGATACTACTATTATGACTGAATTTCATTCCTACAAATTATTTGTTATTATTCGACACTATTTTTTGTATTTTGTTTGTTTTGTTTTGGTTTTTGGGTTTTTTTTTTCTAAAATTAGGTCTTCAGAATTCGAATAATACACGAGTATAGATGGTATGTCGTTTTATAAGATACTATGGGTCATATTTTACCATCTATTAATCATTCCATTCCGTCATAAGTGTTCATATGTCGCTTTCCGGTTGCTTTAGTCTAAACCATGTTAGTGCCTAATGACGTCAACTCAATGGCCGACATATGTGCGAAACGTCACGAATGAAAACGCATGCGCATAAGTTTTGACTGTCAGTGTTTGCGCGAGACCATGTGCCGTGCAGAAATGCCTCCATTATTCCAAATCCCAGACACGGGTCAAATTAAACAGAGAATGATAAATAACTTCTTTTTTTTTTTGTTTTCGTGATTATGTCCAATTAGAGTCTGTGACTATTAATGTTTATTAAATATGGCGTCAATTCGGTTTTGGGGTTTTAAGTTTCAATGCCTATTTAAAATGAAGATGAAAACTTGCACAACGTTAATTTCCCACTAGACGAGCTGTAAACTCGTTGGGTTCCCGTTGTAAAAGCCATCCTTTACGATATTGATGATTCTTTTAGGAAGAAGTGAAGAGTTATAATGAGTAATTCATGATTATCGTCTTAACAAGGGTTTGGAATATCAAATAAATGACGGTTAGCGCCAACACCGTCCTCGGAAAATTATTATTCAGTTGCAAATTGGAGTGGAAATTGCTTTATTCATTTTAAGCATATTGCCGTCATACAACATGAAAATGACCCAGTTAGAAAGTAAGTATCAAGCTACAATGGTTGATTAAAATATAAGTACTAAATTAGAAAACACCAAGCCATGATAGTGTACATGGATTCTAGTTTTTTTAAAAACCACGTCCATCCACCGCAAACTGTCTTGGCAATTAACCAGCGGAACCAGGGAATATACCACAGTATGATGATAGTTGAATTATTACAACGTTTGATATGTTTTACTTAAGAGCTATAACAAAATAGTTTGATCTCTTCTCCTCTCTCTCTCTCTTCTCTCTCTCTCTCTCTCTCTCTCTCTCTCTCTCTCTCTCTCTCTCTCTCTCTCTCTCTCTCTCTCTCCTCACGCACACACACTCACATACACATTATTTGTCTTTCTTTCCTTCTTTTCATATTTTCATTATGTTCGATTGAAACAGATTAGCGTTATCGCTTCTGTGCACTCTCTCCCGCTCTATATCTTTGCCCCACTCTTTTCTTTCTTTCTTTGTTATATTTTTTCTGTGTAACGTGACATTTTTTTTCATTTCTTTCTTCATAATAAAAACGGAATGGTCTATTATTTAAATGAGGTGACCACATTTATTTGAACGGTCTCATTTTTAACTAGAGGGTGTTGCAAGATGTTTAACGATGCATGTTGTGGGAACACCGGTATTATTATACAGATACTTAGAAGAAGCAAACGTACTCGAATGGATGACGGAAGGGAAAACTACGCTGATCAAGAAAGAGACCCCAAAAGGCAGTATCCACAGCAACTATAGGCCGATAACAAGCCTACCTATTATGCGAAAAAATATAACTACACAGATAGAAATAAAAATATTACTCGCTTGAATGCCGAGGATTCTGCAAGGGAACACGAGAAACAAATGACCAATTATAAATCGATCAGCACATTCTCAATGATGTTTAAACAAGACAAAAATGCAGCCATGGCATGGATCGATTATAGAAAAGCCAATGATAAGGTTCCACAAACTTGGATTATCCGACAAAGACATAAACTTCATCGGGAAAGCCATGAAAAACTGGAAAGTGGAATTTACGGCAGGATAACAAGACCTGGCAGAGATGAAAATTCAAAGAGGAATCTTCGAGGAGACTCCCTCCCGCGTGTATCTGCTGCAATTTCCTTGGAAATAAATAGGTTTTCATTTTGGGTTTTGATTGACTGATTTTAACGGCATTAGGAATGATATCAAGATTATCTGAAATTTTGAAATTCCCGGCCAGAAAACATGACCAGAAAACATGGCCTAGTGTTAATCAACAAGAAAAAAGAAAGGCTTGCTGTTACTCAGACTCCAGTGAATGACCACTAGCTAACACTGCTTTGAAAATCTCGCAAAGAGTGAATAATAATAATAATAATAATAATAATAATAATAATAATAATAATGTTCTGCTTCCATCGAAGGCTTCCCTTCTCTCCCCCCCCCATACACACTTCTCCGTTTAGCCTCAGACTGTCAGTCCAAGGCTATGACCCTTGACTCATAGGTCGAAATTCGCTTAGCAACAGAAGTACATACCAAGACAATCCTTAAATATACAATTCGGAAACGACTACGTCATCAGACTTTGGCACCTAATTCGAGACCTTCTTCAGTTGCCCCGAGTTTATCGCAAGGACCAGACGCATGTAACGTGACTCTTGAAAGAGATATTTCCACAATATTTCTTCACCCTGAGGCTGATGGAAAACATTTCTACTTTTCTTCCTTTTAATAACACCTAACTTTTAATTTATATTTACTGTCTCGAGTTTTTCTTTTATTATTTTTATTTCATTGTTTTATTTCATTGTTTATTTTTTATTGTTTTCATTACGAGCCTGGCATACTTTTCGATCAAAATTCCATTCCAATATCCTGACTGTATGTTCTTATGGTTTGTACACAAGGTGATTTATTTTCTCTTGTGATTTCGTAAATTTGTTACCCCCTGTACATTTCTTAAGTATGTAATTTAGTTGCAATATTCTCATAACAAATAGCTGTGCCGAGAAGAGTCTCCCTGGAAGATTCCACATTTGTTTTGGTTACACTACTTGCCCATTTCCTTCGCACAAGTGAGAAAACAGAATCTAGATATTAGTATGCTTGTTCCTAAATCTTCCGTCCGTTATGATCTTCTGACAAACTATAATTAAAATTTAGACCGTCCAAATCGTCTAAGATGAAATGCAAAAATGTACATACTGATTATCTGGTGTCGCTTATCCGCTAAATTCTTATTACTTATGAGTGTCGTTACCTCAGCTGAATAATGGACTATTCCGTTTTTATTACAAAGAAAGAAAGGACATGCTACACATAAAAAAATATAATAGGAAAGAAAGTAGGAGAAAGATAGAGAGAGGGGGTGAGAACGCGAAAACAATAACGCTAATCTGTTTCAATCGATGATGAAAAGAAAAAAGAAAAAAAGAAAAGTGTGAGAGAGTTAAATCAAGATTATTATACAGTTTACATATTTATTGGAATAGCTCTTAAATAAACATATTACATGTTGTAATTGAGCAAATCCGACACAATGTGATTGAAAATAGAGGGAAACGCGGATAAAACGACATAATAACTAAATCTAAATATTTCCCCATCGGTATTAAAGCTTCGCATAATACCAAGGCAAAATATCATTTAAATTTAGTTGTTGTGTCGTTTTATCCGCTTTTCCTCTATTATTTTCTCTATTTTCAACCATATCAAACGTTGTAATAATTAGATTATCATACTGTGGTATATCCCCAGGTCCCGCTAGTAAATGATAATAACATAACTCAGAGAATTTGCGAATTTAATGACTGATCCCTTCGGAGAAAACACACTCTCCAATCTGCTTTAAACTGAAAAGTTAAAAAGGTTTAATTAAGATTGTACTATTCGGCATCCCGATGAGAATTGCCTTCCTTTGCTCTCTATCACCGAGCAAGTGCAGTATGCTCGAGCGTATTCAAGTAGAAACATTCAAATATGCTTTGTAAAAAGGAAACGGTTCGATACATATACAATTGCCAGCAACCTACTTGGCGCACATGGGCAGCACCCGCTCGTCTAAATGTGACGAAAGAAGGAAAAGGAGAAAAAAAAAAGAAAATTTTTAAAAAAAAAAAAAGAGACAACATTCCATTAAAATATGTTTCACTGCATATAGAGGCGTGTGTTGTTTAATGGTTATCATCACAAGAAACGGACGCGGTGAACCGAGTTCAAATCTTGGACGAGTCTGTTTACATTTCACGTAGCGCCAATAATACCATTGGGAAAAGTATGCATCCCACTATTAGTAAATAGTAGGGAAGGCTGCGGTCTTTAACCCTTTTATTGCAACCGGTCTAAGAGAAGGAAACCCCTGAATTCAAACCAGACCTAGAGATGGATGGGCTCGGCCCGTCTATTCCTGTCCACAATTGTAGAACAGACATAGGTTATTAAACTTGGTATGGCAACCGGTATAGGAGAAGAAAAACTGAATTCAAACCAAAGGGGTTCTCTTTCGTTAATCAAAAAGCTACTTTGATAAATCGTTTCGGTCCATGTGCCTCCAGGTAGTCGGAATTGATAGCCTTCTCGGGCTCGAAACTTTTTTTATCAAACTTGGGAACTTGCCCAAACAGCAAATCTCCCTCTCTATACTGCTGCTGTGACCCAAAGGAAAGTTAAGAAGCCAATGCAGTTTGGCAGTGGTAGTGTCGCGAGAGTTGCTAAGTAACACTGGAGTTCAGTATCACATCACATTAGGTAATCCGACTCTGGATTTGTTTTCGGGGTTTACTCTCCTAGCCTTTCCTTGGGATGAGGTAAAACCGCTCGACAGCGGAGTTTTATATCGGACTTTTTCTTATCCTAAATGGGTTGCCGACCATCAGCGGAATTATATTCCCTATAACAAGAAGAATCATTTCTTTTATGGTAGTTTTACGTAGACTTTTGCGTGGTGAATATATCTACATCTTACAGTACACCAGTGTGCCACGGGACATACATTGGGAATCGCTGAAAAGAGTAACACTAAGAAAAACAAAATAAATCTTAAGAAGCACGGATCCGTAAAAAAATGAAGAAGATGGGATGGAAAAACGTTTTTTTATTACGAAAGATGTAGAGGAAAAGAGGCAATATGGGTGAAATCTGAATGAGATTAGTGATATAAGCTGGAGAAAACGAAAGAAAGGGAAACGTTTAGAGAGAAACAGAGAGAAAAGCGTATGTATATGTGGAAGAAGAAGAAGAAGAAGAAGAAGAAGAAGAAGAAGAAGAAGAAGAAGAAGAAGAAGAAGAATGACGGAAGAGAAGAAGTATGGCAAAGAAGAATGAAGAAAAGAATGACAGAGAAAAAAAGAAAGAGATAGACGATCGTTGTTGTATACAAAAGCACACACAAAAAAAAATGATTGAACATTTTTTTTTTTTTTTTTTTTTTTTAGCGGAAGAAGTTGAAGTTGCCGCCATAATTGATCTACGTTGTTTGACGGTGATAATCGATGTATTAAAAAAAGTCGAAAACATTTGACAGAGAAGGGGAATATGTTGCTTGAAAAGACATTATTGTCTGGAACATCTGAATATCGTCTGTGCGGAAAGAAGAAAAATACAAAAAAGGAAATGAATTAAAAATAAAATAAAAGTGATAGACTTTTTTATGGAGACCGGAACAGGCAATTTCCGCCCCGGTAATTTTAAAGGAAATGAAGAGTGATTGGTTAATCCAGCGTCGAATTAGAAACAGAATAAAAGTTTTATTGATTCATGAGACGTTGTATAATTGTTATTGTTCGTAACTGTTTGCGCTTAGGTGAATTGTGCATGCTGGGTTATAACATGTATGTACGTATATATATATATATATATATATATATATATATATATATATATATATGTATGTAAAAATAGAAAATGAATTGAATCCGACAATATGAGGAAAAATGAGTAAAGAAAAGAAATGTAAATGGATAAAATGAATTTAATCGATATCACATTAATCGATATCACTTACACATGTGTTTCGGTCAGTTTATGTGTGTGAAAATATTTCGCACACATAGAAGAATCGACCTTCATCAGAGTGAACATTTATTTTGATTCAAAATAAATGTTCACTCTGATGAAGGTCGATTCTTCTATGTGTGCGAAATATTTTCACACACATAAACTGACCGAAACACATGTGTAAGTGATATCGATTAATGTGATATCGATTAAATTCATTTCATCCATTTACATTTCTTTTCTTTACTCATTTTTCCTCATATATATATATATATATATATATATATATATATATATATATATATGGCTGAAGAGGTGTCGATGTTACTATTATTCTGAAGCTCTAAAATCATGCATGAGTCTAAAGTTATTATTTTATAAGGTTTTCTTAGAAGCACACTATATGTATGAAACAAATACACGCACATGCACTGGCCCGCGCGCAAACACGCACACATGCATACATACATACATATATATATATATATATATATATATATATATATATATATGTATGTGTGTGTGTGTGTGTGTGTGTGTGTGTGTGTGTGTGTGTGTGTGTTTAAATAGATAAATGAATACCTTAGTTCAGATATAAATTTATTCCGGTATTTTTTGCCTCTTTCAGTCTTATTTTTAATAATTTGAAGATTTTATATCTGGTCTTATTGATTTTATTTTCTTGTCTCTCTAATTTTTTTAATGAAATCTTCCAATTATTAAAAATTAGACCGAAAGAGGCAAAAAATGCCGAAATAAATTTATACCTAAACTAAGGTATCAATTTATTCATTTGTTTATAATACTCCGTATATGGTATGACACGGGCATAGAAAAACTGCCACAGGTGGAAATAAAAATGCATCGTCCTAAATGACGTTATGTAGAAAAATGGATACACGTTTAAACTTTAAAATGACGTAAACATCATTGACAATAAACAATAAACGTTTCTATGGAGACCTTCCCTTTTGGGATTACCCTTGTATAAACAATTATTGTTTTGATTTTAATCAACGCGTGGTCCTCAGCGATCAGAAAGAGTATCCGTCAATGGCGGACATCCGTTTCTGCAAATCCAATTTGCACCAAAAAAACAAAGAGAAAACACAATTGAAAAAGAAAATAAAGAACTCAAGAATAGTGAATGAATGTTGCAACTGGTGTGTCATAACCCACCACATCCAACATGAGCAGGAGGCGACATAAGGTCAATTTCTATGCGGGCTACAATTGGTTCAAATTCAGAGTGCTTCTTCTAGACCAGTTGTTGTAACAAAGCTACAGTAGCCATAATTGTAAAATAATGGATAGATTCATGCTTTTTCTAATGGCTTTAACACACACACACACACACACACACACACATATATATATATATATATATATATATATATATTGATGATACAGTGTGGTATATTTATAAATAAAGAGTGCTCAATATCATTGATAGAGCATATATGTCTAAGTTAGGGGAGCATGGATATGAAGTCAACGACGCTTGGTAACTGACAGTTTCCCGAATTATTTTAAATTCAAATTACAAAAATATTTCTCTTTCTTGCTAAAAATCCGTTACAAATTGATTTTGAACGTGCTACATGCCATTTGAGAATTTTTGTTTAAAATTTAAGATATTTCTCTTTTCTTAAAAATTCCGGTTGTGAATTAATCCCATCACAAAACGATCACTATTTTCATAAACTGTTTTCTTATAAACAAAACATATGCTCTGAAGAAGATTTTGAACAAATTGAAATATTGCAATATCAGCATAATAAAAACTTTATTTGAACAACATCGGATTCATTTCCTTACTTTTAATATATATATATATATATATATATATATATATATATATATATATATATAATGGAGTCTCCAGTCGATCTCGACGTGTGAACACTCAGCAGTTCAGTTAAATATGGCAACCGTTGGACTACCTATATAGATCTGTTTATATTAAAGAAAGCTTGGGTAAGACCAGCTACACTTTTTTTTTTTTTTTTTTTTTTTTTTTTTTGAGGGGTATAAGTTGCTAGCAGAAGAATTGTGCACCAATGTGCCATGGATTCTTTTGAACAATATTCTACAGACTTTAAATTCAGACTTCTTTTCCTCTCATAGACCGGTTGCCTTACAAAATCCAGAGAGCCAAGTCGGCCTTACTATTTACCCGAGACGAAGAAAAGGGTTCATGCTTTTTTCCCCAAGTACACGTGCGCAAAGTAAAGCCCAACAACTTCATCCAGGGATTTGAACATTGTCAAACGTTAATTTCGTCCGACGATAACCGTTACACGAGGTTCGTCACTAAATCTATTTTACCATTGATTTGTATTCAATGCAATTTCAATATACACTGGAAGTTTAATCAGGTTAACCCTTTCAATACCAAGTTTATTTGTATTTTGTTTTTTGGTTTTTTTTGTTTTTTTTTTTTTTTTTCTTTTTTTTTTTGGGGGGGGGGGTTCAAGTGTTGAAAACATTAAATAATAAGTATATATAATAAGTATAATAAGTATATATAAAATATCTAACTAGGTTGGGCGGGTAATTTATTGCATTTATTTTATTTTTAAAAATTCTGGGACAACATATTCTCTTCAGGCTTTGAACATACAAAATTATGCTTCGAGTATAACATTTTAAGAGTTAAAATAAAAATAAAATTTCACTGGGATACTGGTGTCTCACTGGGGGTGAAAAGGGTTAAAAGAAAGGCGTAGGTTTTGTTTACAAGTTTACATAAAGTGCTTTTATTTTTAGAGAGATTTTGTTGGTTATGAATCATTATAATTTATATTTATTATATTCATATAAATAACTTAAACGTAATTCATCAAGAACATTTAATTAAACTGTCGCTTTTCAACGTGTTCGGTTTAGAGACAACCTTTCAAAACGAACGCAGAGCTAGCTAGTGTGGCGTTCATAAATTCTCCACCAATCTTTTGTGTAGAAAAGGATGCGAGCCTTGAAAATCGGTATTATAAATCCTGGTTTTTACTCCGGTTTAAATAAAGGTCAGTGGTGCTGGAGAGAAAGATGTAACTGTCTGCCAGCATGCAGACACATCTTCATCATTCTATATTATAAGTTAACGCACCAAGTCTTATTGTAACCTTGCGTATAACCTTTCTTAGTCATATATGCGCTGACTAAGAAGGGTTAAACACAAGGCCGCAATTAGTCTTGGTTCGGGCGTGTTAACTTATAATCTAAATTAATGAAGATGTGTCTGTCTAAATGGAAGAGCAGCAGGAAGAATAGCATATTGCAAAAGAATGAGAGACAATTGAATTGGAAAATGAAGGAAGAAAGGATAATGTATTACAGAAAGAAAGAAAGAAAGAAAGAAAGAAAGAAAGAAAGAAAGAAAGAAAGAAAGAACATGTTATTGAAGAAAGTAGAAAGAAAAACGCATTACAAAAATTAGTTTAGAAATAAAAGAACAAAGAAAAAATTGTATTGCAAGAGAAAAGAAGGAAGAATAATACATTGCCAAAATTATTTAAGAATGAAAGAAAGAAAGAAAGAAAGCAGAAAAGAAAGAAAGAAGGGTGAAAAGAAGCAAAGAAAGAAAAGAAAAGAAAGAAAGAAGAAAGAGGAAAAGAAACAAAGAAGAAAGAAAAAGAAAGAAAGAAGAAAGAAAGAAAGAAAGAAAGAAAGAGGAAAAGAAATATAGAAAGAAAGAAAGGAAAAAAGAAAGAAGAAAGAAGAAAGAAAGAAGAAAGAAAGAAAGAAAGAAAGAAAGAAAGAAAGAACATTTTATTAAAGAAAGTAAAAAGAAAAGCATATTACAAACATTCGTTTAAGAGGAAAGGAACAAAGAAAAAATGTATTGCAAAATAAAGGAAGAAAGAATATAAGAAAGGAAGGAAAAATGAGTGTACAGGAGGAATAAAATAACCTTTTAAAAAAGTTAAAAATTACAATGGGTAAAGAAAAAAGAAAATTCATTTAAGAAAGGAAGAGAGGAAAGAATAAGAAAAAACAAAACCAGATAATATATATATATATATATATATATATATATATATATATATATATATATATATATATATATATATATATATATACTTTGTGTTTTTTTGTTTGTTTGTGTTTTATTTTTCTGCCTGGTCTTCTTTTTTTTCTTTTTTCCTAGCTGTAACTTTTAACTTTTTACTTTTCAAATCTGCATTGAAAATCGCATAGGCGAGAAACTGTCAGTTACCGTTATTGTGAAAGAAATTGTTTTTTGAAAGTTTTAAAAAGTTTTCTAAGTATTTGGCAAGCCACAATAATCTGGGCAAAGAAATGTATTAGAAGTGGCGAGTCCATCTGTTAAATGAAACACAATCTCACACACACACACACACACACACACACACACACACACATATATATATATACACATATATATTACATTGCATATAATATATGTATATATATAGTGTGTACAATGTCATTTATATATATATATATATATATATATATATATATATGTGTGTGTGTGTGTGTGTGTGTGTGTGTGTGTGTGTGTGCGTGTGTGTGTGTATGTGTGTATGTGTGTTTGTGTGTGTGTGTGTGTTGTATGTGCGTGTGCAAATCATAAAAATCCTATCACCTGGATCTTGATTTCCAAGTTACTTAGTTACTTCTTTTATGCCCAACTCCCTATCATCTACCGTCACCGGCATTCAGTCACGTTTTATTGACAAATGCGCCAAACATATCTACAAAGGAGGGAATTCAATTATATTTACCTTTTCTATGAAACAAATACGCCACCCAAATGGAATTACTCTTCTTCGCTGACCCCTACCCCTTACGCCATAACCTCTGGTGTCTTCGTTACCGTTTCGCCCAGACCGTAAAGATGAGAGAGAAAAATGTCTATTGTTGCTGACTTTGCCTTGGCACGTCCTCATATATATCTTCTCTGTCTGGCTTTGTACGACACAAGGCTACAAACGTGGGGCATCAAGTGAGGATCAGACTGACTTGTGGTTTACGTGATAGGTTTATTAATCATTTGCTCCTTTAGTATGCTTTTATTTAATTTTTTTTCTGTGAAGAGCATATCTAGGAGCATGTACAGTTCTCCCATTAGAGATGTATTTTTTTTCAAGTTTTGAATATAGGTCTTTTTTTATATAGGGCATATCTATGATCATGTACAGTTCTCCATTAGACACACACACACATACACACACACACACACACGCACACACACACACACACACACACACACACATATATATATATATATATATATATATATATATATATATATTCAAGTTTTAAATATATATTTTTTTCAAGTTTTGAATATATCTTTTCTATAAAGGGCATATCTGTGATCATGTAGAGTTCTCCATTAGAGCTGTAGACACACACACACACACACACACACACACACACATATATATATATATATATATATATATATATATAGTAGACAGAGGGGCCTATTGTCGGTATCGGTCGGACAGCAAGGGAGTATCCCCTCTTCGCTACTGCTAGATCAGGGAGATTGTTATTACGTCTGAGGTGGAACACCACACCTACCATCAGCTCCCATCTTTACCGCACAGATCCAATTCGTGTTACCTATGAGTTGAGTTAGCAAGGGCCGGTGTTGAACCCGGAACCTTTATGGTTCCGAGCTGGATTCTCTACGGAATGAGCAACACCGTTCATGTTTCGAATTTAGGTTTTATATAAAGAGCATATTTATGAGCAAATACATTTCTCCTATTTGTGTAGAGATGTCTTTTTTTTTAGGGGGTCAAGTTTTGAATATAGGTTTTTCATAAAGATGTATATTTTGTTGAATGTTTTAGATATAAGTAGGGAAAAAATGTTGCTTCCTCTAAAGAGTTAACATAAGAACAATTAACATCTCAACATATTGTTGTAGAGTAGCTAACATCCCTTCAACACTCTACCTGGTGGGCTGGCTCATTGCCATAAAATAGCCTACGATTAAAGTAGATTAACTAGCTGAATAATATTCAGAGTGACTTTGCTGCGTTGGCTATGCCGAACTGACCCTCCTCTTTAGTGTAAGTTTGTCTTGTTAATTGTTTGTACTTATTTGTTCTGTGTTTGTATGTATCCGTTTAGCACCGGAAGCTGGTGCTTAATAAATGTGTTAAGCCCAAAATTCATCTGTGTATCTTTCCATCTCGCGATACAACACATATTTTATTGCCGGAATATACAAAATCGAAAAGAGCTTACGTATAAAGAAATGTGGTACAAAAAGAATGTTTTGCGGGACACTCGTTATGCAGAGTTTTTACAAAAATAGGGATAGTAGGTACAGTCAGAGCAAAAGCTCTGAAGGACATCACTACACAAGTTCTTGTTGTTTCCAAATGAATTTGGTTTAAGAAATCACGGAAAAGGAATTGAAAAGTAGTTAAAAGGTCAATGCCCATTCGTTAGAGCTGGTGGTGGTTGCATGTCCATTTAATTATGTAGGGTTTTTTTTTTTAATCTTGTTTACTTGTCAAAGAGAAAATCGGACACTTCCAGAGTCAGATTAGGGTTGCTGTATGAGCCGATCTGATGCGTAAAATCCATTTCTAAATCAGCAATATATATATATATATATATATATATATATATATATATATATATATATATATATTAGTTGGTTGCAGGGGTTTTGTGGGAGACTCGTTATACAGATCACTTGCAAAAATAGGGATAATAGGTAGAGTCAGTGCAAAAGCGCTGAAGGACATCGCTAAAGAAGTTCTGACTGCTTTCCAAAGGAATTTGGCTTCAGAGATCAGAGCCATAGAAAAGGAATCGAAAAGTAGTTAAAAGGTCTACATTAATTGGTTAGAACTGGTGGACTCATTTCCATTTAATTAGTCAATTTTTTTCTTTCGTGTTGACTTGTATTTGCAATGTCAAGATATGTGAGCTGGCTTTCAAGGGGGCGATCTGATATTTCTGGGGTTGTTATATAAGCCGATCTGATGGTTAAACCTCGGAAATCGGCAACAATTACAAGACCGCCATTAATGCATCGAGAAAATTCGACTATATGGAAAAGTCCTTTCTAGCACGGAGTTTCTGAGAGATATGAAAGTTTGTGCGATACATTTTTAAATGCAAAATTCTGCGATCCCCTCGGCATTTCCCTTTTGTGGCACCTTAGACACCAGACAATAAACCCGGCTCTTCTCCTTTTAGGTGAGGGACAAGTGCACCCTGGGGGAGGCAGTCCTCTGATATCACGCTATTTATTCTATATCTTACCAGTCCAGATGCCGAATCTCCTGAAAACCAGGTAAGTATATAGACCAGCCTTGTGGTGCTTTAATTTCAAGCTCCTAAGCGCAAGGTAAGTATATAGCTATGAGTAAATAGTTGAGCAGACTGGGCTCATTAACCTTGGTCAGGCAACCAGTCTAGGAAAAGGAAAACTCTGAAATTCAAGCCTGCTAAACTCCGCTTAAGAAATTGACCTTGTCATCCCATGAATCATGTCCTTCGAAAAAACATACGTCAGCCATCTTAACTTTTATATGTTTTTTTATATTGTTTTATTTCTCAAATACTTCCCCTGACTTCTGACGACGAAATGCTATTAAAAAAAGAAGAAAAAAGCACATCTATGTTATCGTCGTTGGCTCGTAATAACATCTAAAAAGAATCCAGGTTTCTTTTCTTCAGTCTCAGTCTCCATTCAACGTCCTTGTTGTCGTTGGCTTTTTAACAAAGAACGTGTTGTACGGTAAAGCTCTACAAACTTACTCTGGCTTTGGGAGTAAGCCGGCGTTGTTTGCTGAGACGATCGCCGCCACCAGTGCCCGACTGAGAAGGAAATGACGGATTAGAGCTGATAGTCAGGTCGACAGGAGAAGGAAGATATTTTCTTAAGAGTCACTTGTCGGACATCTTTGTTTGCGAAAAGAGACTAAAGAAACAACACACTTGTCGCAACAAATTTTAGAGAGGTGGGATGGCGTATTGACATTAGCGAATCTTAGATACGGCAAAATTTTTAAAGTACACTGTCTCACCTTTTGCAACTTTTATGGCTACTCTTGATGAGACCCTGTGCATATCGGACACCCAGAAGTAAAGGGCTATTACCATATTTAGCATATATAAATGCGCGCGCGGGCGCGTGTGTGTGTGTGTGTGTGTGTGTGTGTTGTGTGTGTGTGTGTGTGTGTGTGTGTGTGTGTGTAAAAAATAGGAAAAAACGATGCTATTCGCAGAATTTCATCCCGGTCCCCTGCCTTAAAAAACGCTAGACGGTGATAGCTGAAAAAAAAACAACCCTCCCAACGAATGAAATCCTTAGTCGAAGCGGTGCCTGCTGAAGCGCTTAAGGCATTTTTCCCGAAAAGTTAATGCGATATTTTACCCCCTCCAGTCTTTTTTCGACAAGAAAATGTAAATATTTTAGCCCTCCACCTCTTTAAAATATTTCAAGGGGGGGGTCTAAATATTTACATTTACTTGTCGATAAAAATATGGCTTACAAACCACTAAAAAAAAAATAATTTGTCGATAAAAGCGCCTTCAATTAACTAAAAAAAAATTTTTTTGGTATTTTCATTTTATTTTAATTTTTTTTTTTTCGACAATCAATTACAAATAAAAAAATCAAAACATTTTTTTAGTATTTTTATTTTATTTAGAAAGGGTTGTTTTTTCAGCTACCGCCGCCTAGCGTTTTTAAGGCAGGAGGCCGTGACGGAATTCTGAGAATAGCACAAAAAAAAACAAAAAAAAACAAAGTATTCCCCCAAAAGATAAATCTATTGTAGATGGGGAAATCAACGTTTGAACGTTTTGATTTTATCAAACCTTCATTGAGACTTTAGGATGAAAAAAGTGTTTTCTAAACAGTGTTGGATATCTTTTCAAAATAAAATGGGAGATGAGAAAGTATAAAAGAAAAAGGTGTTCTTTATCTGTTAGGCAGGGTTGTGGCCCTAATACCACTGGGTGCCAGACATGGTCGGCCTTCGTGAGGACTCGGCAAACTCTATGGATAGAACCGGCACAACCCGCCCCGGGTGAATTTTGCCACATCAACAATATAATATAATCAGTAAAAATCATAAAAAGTCGGACTTAAAAACCTGCAGTTGGTCTTAAAATTGTTTTATTTCCTCTGGAACGTTTCGATTTTCACCATAAAAATATTTTCAAACAAAACTGAAAAAGAGTTGAAACGCCGAAAAAGATACTGATACCGTTGTTCTTTTTATCATATGTGCATGTATCATGCCGTTATGTGCATGTGTTGTGACGTTGAAAGTTTTAAAGCGAAACTGAAATTTCTTAAACTGAAAACTTTTAATTTTTTTAATAGGGGGACTATTTGGATAGTTTTTTTTTTTCTGTTTATCATGCTCTGTGTACCGTTATGATATTGGTACTTCTATTTAGGAAGGAGTAAAGGATTCTAATTAGCATTTTGTAATGTTTATGATATATCGAGAATGTGAAATATGAAATAAAAGAAATGACTTTCAGTGCGAAAATCATAATTCATTTGAAAATTGAACTTGAAATTGCTTTATTCTCTAAGAGCATTTCAAGTCTATTGCTTCAATTCAAAAACAACTTGTTATGATGTGCTATTTTCACTGGTTCACCTATACATACATACATACATACATATACACACACACACACACACACACACACACACACACACACACATATATATATGGGGTTGTATATATATATATATATATATATATATATATATATATATATATATATATATATATATGAATAAGATATAATGAAAACAAACGATGTTTACAACTGAAATAGGCTCATCAGAAGAGAAAGTGTGCAAACCGTTTCGGGGCCAATTCTCTTGACGGTTTAAAAAGCAACACCCGGCCCATCCTCAACTAATATGTTGCTTTTTAAACCGTCAAGAGAATTGGCCCCGAAACGGTTTGCACACTTTCTCTTCTGATGAGCCTATTTCAGTTGTAAACATCGTTTGTTTTTTCATTATATCTTATTCATACTGTCGGATTAATTTCCATTTTATTTTCACACATATATATATATATATATATATATATATATATATCAGACAAATATTTCTTTCCATCAAAATAATTTTCATCAAAAAACTTTTCTCCTATGACTGAAACTAGTTGAGAACAATAATAAGAAAAAAAACCAAACAAAAAAACAAAAAAAAACAAAAACAAACAAAAAAACAAAACAAAAACACTAAATAAATATTTCTCTGAATTTTTAGACAACAGCCCGAATAATCCATATAAAAATATGGATTATTCGGGCTGTTGTCTAAAAATTCAGAGAAATATTTATTTAGTGTTTTTGTTTTGTTTTTTTGTTTGTTTTTGTTTTTTTTTGTTTTTTTGTTTGGTTTTTTTTCTTATTATTGTTCTCAACTAGTTTCAGTCATAGGAGAAAAGTTTTTTGATGAAAATTATTTTGATGGAAAGTTTTTTTAGAAAGTTTTCAAAATACTTTAAAAAATAGTTGATATGCTATGGAAAAAAAGACGAAAAACGATCTGGTAACGTAACCTATTCATTCTGCGATTGAATCTTATTTTTAGTGAGAGATGGTGGGCGGTATTGGTAAGCAGGGTGGATGATTATGATCATTGCCTATTCCTCTATCGGACGGGACTATCTTTCCAGTTTAGAGCCTTTTCTTTTTCTTCTCTAAGTGCCGTATAAAATGCAATCCATTGACGATCTTTAATGCAAGTCCTTATCTGATCGTGATACGAAATATGACACTCGTCCCTTTCTTTGTTGTTGGGTCCTATACGGTGGACAGTATTTCCAATGCCCTTATTTTATAGCTCTCTCCGGGGAAAGAAAGCCGCTGTCCTGAAAATCGTTTTATGGACTTTAAAACAAGATGATTATCGCAACACAAAAACATTACCCACCCAACAATATCCGGTTAGATATTTACTAACTGAAGTACTTGTCTATGCAGAGTTAGAGGTCAACAACTAACCCCTTCTTGATTCCTATGAGAGACAAAAATTTAATTTGTATAAGATAAGAATACTTGATGTCACTTAACCGCATGCAAAACAATCCTAAGAAATGACTATACAAAAAAATGTATATATGAGGCTACAATGAACGCAATTTCCTAACTCCCCTCGTCATAAAATAACCCTAGAAGGGTTGACATGCCATTAAAATTAATTAGGACTGCATGGACTTGAAAAGACTACTCATATAGCACGTCATGGGAAGAAATAGCCTCCAATTTGAATTCAGAGTTTTCTTTCTTCTAGACCCGTTGCATATCAATATTAAAGAAACCAGTTTCCCCTACTGTTTACCCAGAGCTGGAGGGAGACTATTTTGATTCACACCTTTCCCAGGGGTATTAGCGCTATGTGAAATGTAAACAGCCGAGTTCATTTGTTCCGACAATAACCGTTAAGCACGAGCGCCTCCAACCGATTAATCAATAAGGACTAAATACTTATACAGCAGTTGTCCGTAAGATGATTCTGACATAAACAAAATTTAAAAACTTACCATCACACTAAGGAATAATTTTACCGACATTTTAATCACCAGGTATGCATAGACGACACTAGTATAAGTAAAGTCATCGGGGTGACCTAAAGTCAGTATCAGCCAGACAGAGTCTATCCCATTTTCACTAGCGCTAGACCAATGAGATTTTTATTGCGCCTGAGGTGGAGCGCCATACCTACCATCAGCTCCTTACTTTACGGCACAGGTCTATGTGCTACTCTTATATATATATATATATATATATATATATAATCTTCCGCCATCTCTCTCCTTAACACTTTACCACAGAGACCTGGCTTTTATAAAATATCAACATTCCTTGCTAGAATTATATTAAAAGACTTCAATATACAACACTAAATTTCAACATTTAAACCAAATTTAATTTTCAAATCATTTCCAAACTATATAATAATAAATCACTTCCATATACCTAAACTCTTCCTATTTCCTTTCTCTAGAGTTAAAAACTTTCTCCAATTTATATAAATTATATTTTGACTATTTACTTTATTTATCTTGCTGTTGTCGTTATCATCGGCTTTACCCCACTAAGATAATAGTTTCTACTTACCCCTAAAAACATGAAACAGAAAGTCTCTTTATATTTCCTAACATATTTTAATAACTCACTTTATTTTTATTAAAACAAAAATTTTAATAGAAAATCACTATGACGATATTAATAAAAAAAAATTAATAAATAAACCACCAACACAACACACATACTCATATTTTATTTTATTTAATTCAAATCCATTAAAAATTGAGATTCCACTTAATTGTGTTCTTATATTCTCTGGCCGTTTTCTTTCTGTTTCAAAATCCATCGCATGACGTAAACATCACTGTTTCTCTATCGATGTGGAACGTTTTCCTCGAGCAATTTCAAAAAGATTCTTTTTTCGAACATTTCAGAAAATTTCCGTATTTTTAATCGTTTTGATTTAAAACACCAAAGAATTTACTCTGACGAAGGCCGTTATTCCTTGTATACTAAAAAGTTTTTATAGTTTTCTATAATTGTTATTTTATTTTGTATTTAAAATGATAATAGATAGAGTACATAAGTACATGGATAAGCTCCTGGCGAAACACGTGTCAGTAAAACAAAATAAAAATAAAATCTATTTCATCCGTTCAGCATTTTCTTTCCTTTATTTTTCATTTCACTACACACACACACACACACACACACACACACACACACATATATATATATATATATATATATATATATATATATATATATAAACCCCCCGCACGAGCAGGATGTTACACACGGTCAATTTCTTTAACAACTTTGAATTAGATAATTCCACCTTCTAGACTGATTTCCTAACCAATATTAAAGAGACCAATCTGCCTTACTATTTACCATAGCTAGACGAAGAATAGTTGGATGCATATCTTTCCCAAGGGTATTAGCGCTATGTGAAATGCAACCAGACTCTCTCAGGATTAGATAACGGGTCTTCAAGTCCATTTCCTACGACGATAACCATTTCACGACAAGCGCCTCAACTTTACATATAAAACAAATGAATCTTATTCGTCAAGATGAATAAGATGAATGGCTTTATCGCCGCTTTTTCCATAAACCAGTTATCGTCATAACTTCATAGTGATTTCTGATCGCATTGAAATAGCATCATAAAGTGAATTATTTCCTGTCCACTTATTGACCCAAAGGCAAAACAAAGAGAAGGTTACAACTTTATGTGTGTCAGGGAGGGAGGTGGGTAGAGACTGCGTATGCACATGCGCGCTGGAAACATGTAAAAAATATGCTAATGTAATTTATGATTTACGCACGTTCAACTTCAGATCAAGGGTAGTCTGGCAGTTCTGACCTCGACATATTTAAGGTGATTCATATTTTTAGCACATCTTTGCGTGCATGTGTGGTGTGTGCTAGAAAGTTAGAGAGAGAGAGAGAGAGAGAGAGAAGTTTTTTTAAGTTTAGTATTTATTTTATATACATGTAAACTGAGAGAGAATACATAAAGACACATCTAGGGAGATGTAATTAAAATAATCCAAAAATTTCAGAGTTACGTGTATGTGTGTGTGTGTGTGTGTGTGTGTGTGTGTGTGTGTGTGTGTGTGTGTGTGTGCATTCGTGGTTGTGTATGCGTGCGTGTTAATCGGAAATTCTTAATACACCCTGCAATCTGAGGCAATGAAAATAGACGTTGTGCTTGTTCAGTTTTCTCGAGAGGAGTACTTTCTATATGGCAATGCTCATAAAGGCTATAGAAAAGGGATCATTTACTAAGATTGGCTCAGTTTGGTACAGGGCGAAAGGTTTGGAGCGCCCAGGTTTAATTGAACTCACCAACAATGATCTGCGAGCCAATATAGTTATTTACCGCGTACCCCCCCCCCCACACGCGTACGGGTCAGGCACAAGGTCCTATTAATGTGGGACAACCCACAGGCCGTGACTCATGGGTGGCGGGTGCAATAAAGCGATATACCATTGTACCACGGGAAGCGCCCTAAAAGCTCTAGAAAGTAATGATCATAAGTATTTGTACAAGCAGAAAATATGTTTGTTTTGTATTGTTGAAAATAGCAAGTGCCATTAATAATTATTAGTTATGATTTTCAGTAGCGGTGAATCACCAATGTTAAGCAGTGATGAGCCTATTCAATACTTAATATCAACCCTTTTTCGGGTCATTTAATACTGAATCAAGTAATTTTGATAAACAAAGGACTCAGGTTGCTTGCAGTACCTACTGTTGCTTAAGTGGACACCCATTTAATTACTGAACAGGTCCATCGCTGCTTAACTTCGGTTATCTAGCGGGAACTGGTGCTTTCAGCATGACTTAACAGTAATTTGTGTATTTCGTAGATTTTTTAAAATTGTTCCGGGCCACAACCACACCACGTTTTGTTGTAGGTAATATTTTGTAGGATGGAGATACTAGCTCCATGGTAATCCTTAACTTGTTCCTCGTAAATTCCTACCATAAAATAAACTGAACCTTCATTTTATGTCCGTGTTTTTGCAATAAATGTTTTATTTTTCTTGCACCCGTTATTTTACAACACTGAATATATTTTCTTTATTTAAAAACATTTATTGCAAACATATTTAAAACATTTATTGCAAAAACACGGACATAAAATGAGGGTTCAGTTTATTGTATAGTAGGAATTTACGAGGAACAAGTTGAAGATTACCAGCTCCATCACCCTTCGTCTTGAATTCAGAGTTTTTCTTCTTCTCTTAGACTGATTGTCTTACCAAGGTTAAATAACCTAATCTGTCTTATTTATTTACATCTAGTTGTATGAGGAGAGAAGAGATATATTCATTCATCTCTTTAGAAGAGTATAAGCACAAAAGGGAAGCGCAAACATCTTTGTCCCGGATTTGAACATGGCTCGTCGAGTCCATTTCCCATGACGATAACCGTTATGCACCTGTGTCTCCTCGGAACGGGTCGACTCTCAAGGGAAGAAAAGAAGGATTTATTTTCCTGGCCTCCCACCAGGCCGGATTATAACGTCTTTTTTACGGGGCATCCAGCGTGGATCGAACTTGCTATTCAGTAGTAATGGATCTGAAGGACAAGCTTGCAAACCATTGCCTCACGACGAGACACCCAAGAGGAGAGGAGAATAGAAAGATTCATGCTTTTAGCAATGGTATTACCACGAAAGTGAAACGTAAATAACCTCACTCAGGATTTGAACTCGGATCTTCGTGTCCATTTCCGCTACACTTCCATACCTCCACGGAAAACATAAAATCGGTCGACTCTCAGAGAGAGAAGAGAAGGATACGTGCTTTTAGCAACGATATTACGACAAAAACGAAATCTAGCCTCATTCAGGATTTGAACTCAGATCGTCGAGTCCATTTCATATGATGATAACCTTTACATAACTCCTCGGAACGAGTCGACTCTTTGGGGTGGAAGAGAAAGATATATGCTTTCACCGCGAAAAGGAAACACAAATAGCCTCATTCAGGATTTTACCTCGGATCGTTGAGTCGATTTCCGATGACGATAACCATTACACCAAGCGCCTCCGTTGCGTAGGAATAGGGGTAAATTTATTTATTTAGGTCCGTGTTAGAAACTGGCTTGAGAACACCGATTTTGTCTCGGTGGACTGATAATCGGAACGCACGGATGAACATATTGAAAAAATATGAAGAGAATTGGCTAATGAATATTCATAGCCAGAAACAATGGGGTCCAGCATCGAACGGGCGGGCAAGTGATGTGGGGTCAGATAAAGCATGGATCATGAAGATTGCTTTCCCCAGACAATAAATCAGCTGAGCAGGTTGATAATGCGGTTATGGGACAATGGAGATTGATTTATTTATCCTATTAATTTAGATAAATAAAGGAAGAACGAAAGAAGAATGAAAACCACAAGGACAAGTAGTTCAGCATCTTCAGCATTTGACAGTTGCCCGATTGGTGTAGATATGGAGAAGAGAGTTATTAGGTGCAAGTTTTAAAGTATATGTCATTTTAATGTTCAAAAATGGCTTTCAGGGTCACCCACGCTCCAAATAAAAGATTACTGTCTGTTACCCAATATGTCGTCATCCCTGTCGGCGGACTTAAAATACGCTGATTGTATCCCCTAGATTGAGGTAATGTTGCATAGCCTTCTTACTTATTATTATTATATTCTTAATTTCATGTTACACAAAACATTGGATCCTTTAAGCTACTTCTCTTAGCGGCCATTTTATATTAGTGTACAAACTCTAAATTGTCACCGGTCTGGGACTTCCGTCAACTTCTTTTCGCATGCAGCTCGGCTGGAATCATACGTATTTTCATCTCTCCTAATTAACCCTATAATTTCGGCCTCCATGATAAGATTCTTAATTTAACTTTATTCTAACATAGATCTATCCTAATTATCTGACATCTTATTGTCCCTTTTTGGTAAGCTTTGATAAGTATGCTTTACTAGCTGAGATTTCCTATCTAACACAAATGATTTGCTCGCAATTGTATAGTTTCAAGTATTCCTGTCTAATGCCAATAATTATATGTTTTAAGTAATTATTTCTATTTAATAATAGGGTAATTCCATGTCAAATCATCCAGAAAAAAAAGTAAAATTGTCACACCCCCTCTTCAAATTTCGGGGATTGTCTAACTTTAACATAGACCACACTGGACAAAATTTCAGAAAAACTGAAGCGGGTGGCCTGGCTGATTTGACATGGAATTACCCAATAGTCATTTGTTTACACACAGTTATACGGTTTCAAGTAACAAATAATAATCCTTAGTAAACAATTATAACTCAGATTACGCAAGCTGTGCTATTCTTACGCAGAGTTGGCAAGGAACTTGGCGGATGCTCTACCGACTGAGCTAAATCAGCCCCTTAACCAGACACTAAATGAAGTATGCTAATTTTAAATCGACTCTAAATTCTAACACACCGGGTTATCTTTTTATTTACATCTGTATTTATGTCATCTAAAAAAGTGTTCAAATCTATGCACTTAGTAATTTTGAAAGACTGATTTAATATAGTCTCTATAAATGTTCCCTATGGAATTCATAGCACTGAAAGTAAACGCATCAATAGATTTCTCTCAATAATTGTTTTTAAATATTTGAAGCAGTAGAGACAAGTATATGAATATTGTACATAATTGTGTAGAATGTATGGACGAGTTGTATGGATGAAATGGTCCATAACACGTTTTTTTTGTTGAGGGGCCCAGATCATTGTCAATCAGCCCCTGTCGTATAGCTTGAAAAAAATCTCTCAGAGTCATAACATGGTGTTTAACGGAGAAGGAATAGTTAAGTAAGCACTATGGAAAAGACTGGTTGGTTGATTGGCATGTCAACACTTGTTGGGTTATTTAATGCCGAAGTCAGTCTTTTTTCAAGAAATTGCATGGTTTCAAGTAACTAATGGTAATAATCATTTATAAAGAATTATAATTCAAATAATTATTCTTGTTACAAATAATTAACACATGGTTATATTGTTTCAAGTATTTCGATCTAATACTAAAAGTAAAAAAGGTAAAGTAATCAGGACACCCTCTTTTTGACCAAGTCTTAACCCCCTGGAGTGGATATAGTCGACTTATTCTAAATCCCCGCGGACATGTGGATTCATAGATTAATTTCATGATAACCAGCCTGATTTAGCTCTAATAAAAAAAAAAGATTAAAATCCCAAGCAGCTGGTTTATACTAGCACCTACATTTATCTTCTACCCAGACAAAATGTGCTGTATTAGACTAAATGAAGTATGCTAATTCTAAATCCACTCAAAATTGTCCTAGCTCACCAGGTTATCTTTATTTGCATTTGTTTCTATGTGATCCAAAAAATGTTTAACTTTGTGCACTTAGTGACTTCTAAAGCTTGATTGGAGTCATGATTGTTTTGGGTGTTGTCATAGCTGATCAATATAAAGACAACAGTGAAATTCAAATACACTATCTTTCAACAATCAAAGTCACTTGTGATGGCAGAACAAAGATTCTCTTCCTCGAATAAATTTCCTGACAGAGTACTAGTTTATTTCAATTACCTAGTGTAGCATATATATATATACGATTAAAATCGAATGGTTTAAAATAGAGATCGTTTAAAATATACCGACTCAAGTTTCTCGCATTAGCGCGAATCTTCGCGAAGAACCCCGAAGATTCGCGCCAATGCGAGAAACTCGAGTCGGTATATTTTAAACGATCCGTATTTTAAACCATTCGATTTTAATCGTCTATTTAGCTCTTTATATTGAGCACTTTTTAATCGAATTTAGTGAAAAAATCCCGAAATAAATAAGGTTATATTATTTACTTAGTGGATTCTTATTGTCAATTTTTATTTTGTTAGTTAAAAATGTATCTAAAGATGAGTTTAGAAATAATTTGAATACCCAACAAGAAGGAATAAAACAAAAGGTCCTTTCGGCATAAAATAACCCAAGAAGGGTTGACATGCCGCAAAATTCAACCAACCAACTGATCAATTTTTGTTTTGTTCATAATTAATGGAATCTCTTATTAGTTTGTCATTTTTACAAGTAAAATGAGCCGGTTTAAAGAGGCCGGTTTTGCTCAGTCAATAGCGCACCCGACTAAGAATCGCAAGGTTCCGAGTTCGATACCGGTCCCCGCCAACTCAGCGTATGAGTAGCACAGACTGGGTAATCTTATCTGTACGGTAATGTGGGGAACTGACGGTAGATGTGGTGCTCCACCGCAGCAAAAACAATCTCCCTTGTCTGGCACTAGCGAAAAGGGGATAGACTCTCTCGCTGTCGGCTGATACCGACAATAGGCCACTCCGCCAAATTTACTTTTTTTACAAGTAAAATCCAACTCTTAACCGAACATCGTAAGCACGAAGCTCGTCAATTAGTTTAAAATGTCCGTGTAAATCATACACAAAAAGAGAGGGAAAAAAGGGGAAGAGGACAGACATTTGGGACAGGTAAATTTCTGTCTGTCGATTCCATTATGTCGTATTAAAGAGTCTCCATTTTTGTTTTATTATATTCCCTTTTTTAAAATTATTTTTATGAATTATGTGTTCAGATTAAGGGAGACACTGGCCAATGATAAACTACCTTAGACATCAGATGACTAAACCCTTGAATGCATACAATTTCAAACACCTTTTCTATCTCCACCGCTTTCTCTTTCTCTCCCCTTCTGTCTGTCTGCCCTGCCACCCCCCTCCCTCCTCTCCCTCTCTCTCTCTCTCTCTCTCTCTCTCTCTCTCTCTCTCTCTCTCTTTAATCATCATTATGCTTTTGTCTCGTAGTGAATAGTTTTCTATAAATTTCAATTCTGCCTCGGTTTTTCTCTTCAGTTCTTTTTTTTAGGTGGGTTGATATGACTTTTCGATAGTTTACGAACTTAGACGATGACTTCAGTTTGATATAAATTACCGTGTTTCTCATATCCTTCCAGACACAAAGGATTTTCTTTTTTTTTCTTTTTCGTGGCATTGCCTTTCTTGGGAAGCTGGTGTCACTTTCACATAGAGTCAATGGCGATTGGTAACTGAAAGTTTCTCGCCAATTCGGTAATCAGACCAAGTTCGAAAATCGCAAAGCGTCGTTGATATTAAGTCTACGCTATCCTATCTTAATATACGCTCTATCACTGATACTGAATACTCTTTATTTATAGATATAGCAAAGTATATATATATATATATATATATATATATATATGATAATATGGTGGGCTATCTTTATAAGTAAATAGTCTCTCTCTCTCTCTCTCTCTCTCTCTCTCTCTCTCTCTCTCTCTCTCTCTCTCTCTCTCTCTCTCAATATATATATATATATATATATACACTATATTCGGAAGACTATAATGTAGTCTTTGTGCCCTGAAGTTACAGCGCCTCCTGTGACTGTTTAGTCCAATGTTATAAAAACGTTCTCGACCACAGATGTCGCATGTGAAGGCTGTCTCTGAAGATGTTGATGTGCCGGGTCTACTTGCCGCTGCTTTCTTCTGGACCTCCTAGCTTCATGGTGTTGTGCCAGGGTAACCTCAGACATAAACAATCCTCTACAGAGAGCCTGCCGCCACCGAAGGCGGTCCTGAGCCAAATTTTCCCAGCTGGAAGGGGCAATGCCAAAGCACCTGAGATCGTTCTTGCAGACATCCTTGAAACGCAGCTGAGGGTGACCAATCTGTCTCTTACCAGACGAAAAGGGTATCCTTATGTATCCGTCCATCATCCATTCGGCGGACATGACCCAGCCATCGGAGACGACGCCGTCTCAATAGAGAACACACGTTGGGGGGTTGCGCTCTCTCTAGAACTGCTGTGTTTGTGATCCTGTCCCTCCATGTGAAGCCCAGTATACATCTAAGACAGCGAAGGTAAAAGCCCTTTAGCCACCGCTCTTGGTTGGAGTACAGGGTCCATGTTTCACTTCCATACATGAGGGTGCTGATAACACATACCCTATACACGTGTTCCTTTGTACGAATAGTGAGCTTGCTGTTGTCCCACACTCTCGCTTTGAGGCAGCTTTTCCGGTCTGGCAACTGAGTTCAGTATCAAGTGACAGGTTGTCGGTGAAGGTAGGTGAAGGTGTTTACGGCTTCCAGGGTGTAGTTGTTGATGATGATGGAGGGGGGATTTTCAGTTCCTTGTCCCATCGTCTTGGTTTTATTTATACTAATGGTTAGGCTGAAGTCACGGCAGCTTGGGTGAACTGGTCCATGAGTGTTTGCATGTGCTCCTGGGAGTGTGCTACCACTGCTGCGTCATCAGCAAATAGCATGTACCGAATGACAAATGGCCTGACCTTTGTTTTGGCTTTTAGACGGCATCCTTCAACACCAATATGCAAGGCACCATCCAGTTTGATGGGTAAACTTCAGACTCATTCAGCATTCGTCGTGGTGTCAAGCAGGGATTCGTGTTGGCACCCAATCTGCTTGGAATATTCTTTTCCCTCCTTCTGCGCCAAGCTTTTGGTAAAGCAACAGGAGTCTACCTTCACACAAGGACAGATGGTAACTTGTTCAATCTTAGCCAATATATATACACTATATATATAGACACAATATATATGCATACACTAGAGAGAGAGAGAGAGAGAGAGAGAGAGAGAGAGAGAGAGAGAGCAGGGATGGGGAGAGTGTCTAGTTTAACAGATACATAGACAGACAGACATGTATATAAGAGAAATACTAGTCTATCCCTGAATTTAAAAGTCATTTTTTCACCGCCTTATTTGTACAATTTATATGAGTTTGGAGAAAGCATTATTTCTAAAGCGGATATATATATATATATATATATATATATTATATATTATATATATATATATATGGTACAAAAAAAAACAATTATAAACGAGTCAATCCCCATGATTTCGCCGAAAATGCATTAATCTGCTCAGAATTTGATTTCTAAACGCAGTGCTCAACCATATGCATATTATCAGCTTTAATCTATTATCAAATTCAACAGATTTTAAAGTGTAAACAAAAAATTGTAACACTTCCGAATTGAACTTGTCAGAATATAAGACGGTCTTTCAAGAAGTTCTAAGCCTCACCCAAATACTTTGATTGCTCGAACCTCTACTTTATCTATTTTTAGATTTGTCTCACACCTTTCAGCTTTCTATGGGCTTCATCTGCATTTTAATAAAGACAAAAATCTGTTGCCTTTTTGTGCTTTATAAGAAGTGGCTCTTCATTTTGAGTGGGACCTAGAATTTTCTGATCTACCTTCGTATATATATATATATAATTAAATACTATAGAATTAAAAAGTATTTGTTACCATTGGTTTCAAACCAGCGTGTTAGCCGCCTATCATCAAGGCAAATAACTTTGAATATGGATACTGATATCCAAAGTGATTTTTCCTGATGATAGGCGGCTAATATGCTGCTTTAAAACCAATGGTAATAAACGCTTTTTAATTCTATAGTATTTCATAATAAATTAATATAGCCCCTACACCTGTAATCGAGCATTGTCTTTTCCTTTCTCCTATACAAAATGCCTATATATATATATATGTGTGTGTGTGTGTGTGTGTGTGTGTGTGTGTGAAGCTAAAATATTTGCATTTAATTAATAATAAGATATTACTAATTATGTTTATAGAAATTATTGAAGGTGAACATATAGAATAATTACATTGCTTAGTTTGGACTAACAAACCGGTTACAAGAGAAAAATGTTTAAATCGATTTAACCTTTTTTATGTGTCACTCTACAGGAATCTGAATTTTTTGAACGACCCTCGTATACAAGGAGTGCATTTATTTTCGGACTGTTGTTCAACTTCAAGTTTTGTCTTATCTCAAACTTAAGGCGGTATTATCCCCTGTTTATATTCTTGCGCACAGAAAGGACACCGGAATAATAATGCGTATTTCCACGTTTGTTAAACTAACTCCTCCCACCATGTTCATCTTTTTTCGGACTATTTTACAGCCTGTGCATTAGTTGTGTAAATTAGACTCTGTTACGAGTCAATTTTATTTGTGTGTGTGTGTGTGTGTGTGTGTGTGTGTGTGTGTGTCGAACTGAGAAAATTACTGTGAAACAAATCAGAGGGACAACGAAGCAAATTCTTTGTTCATTGCATAATGTCTATTTCATCTGAATCTGTGATCAGCGTCTATTCTAGGGATACTTCTGGTTACACTGGGAAATCCATTCACCATAGCGTAACACAATATAGCCAAAACACGAATAGAAAAAATATATGTGAAATCCATTGAACTCTATTTAGTAATTACTTCGACAATTATACGAACCGGCAGCATATATTTGCGTAAAAAAAAAAGAAGAAAGCTTCGCAATTCTTACTTTTTTTAAAAGATTATTGTTTGTTTGTTATGCCTCCTTGGCTATCTGCATTTCCTTATTAATGTTCAATACTAATGATTAAATTAAATCAAAATAACAGTTGATGCATTGTCCCTCTTCTATAGCAAAGTAAAGTAGGCGGGTGGCCTATTGTCGGTATCAGCCGAACAGCGAGGGAGTATATCCCCACTTCTCGTGCTGGACCAGTTAGATTGGTTTTGCGTCTGGGGTGGGGCTCCACAATAGGCCACTACACCGACTTTATTTTACTATCTATTACCAAGCTCAACAGAATTAAAACTGTTACATAAAATAGAATTGTAACATCTCCGGAGCTAAAAATTAACTTACATATATATATATATATATATATTATATATATATATATATATATATATATTATAGAAAAACAATAGTAAATATTGTGTTATTAAGTGCCTTTTTCAATTCTATGGGGTTTATAAAATGTAATTCAATTGAAATCATTTTAAAATTAAAATGATAACAATTGTGAAAGACATGACACTATTTTTCATCAGAGCACTTTTTTTAATAAAAAACCGATAATTTAATGTTATATATATATATATATATATATATATATATATATATATATATATATATATATATATATATAACAACCCCTCTGTACGAGTAGGCTGTGTTCAATTGCCAAGCAAACATGTTTGAATTTAGTGTTTACCTGACTATCTAACCAAGATTAAAAAGTCCAATCTGTTACAATATTTACCCATAGCTGGAGGGAGAATAGTTGGATGCATTCCTTTCCTAAGGGTATCAGCACTATGTGAAATGCAAGAAGTTACGTCCAGGATTTGAACACTGGTCGCCGAGTCCATTTCCCGCGACGACGTGCTTACACCACGCGCCTCCAATGATGAGCGATATAGGCTCGCGGACCTTTGTTGGCGAGTTCGATTAAAACTAGATGCTTCAAAATTCTGCCTTGTGCTAAACGCGCCTCCAATATTAATAGATATTGGAACTTTAATATGTTCGTATATGTTTGGACATGTTCGTATTTTTTGGTTACACGGTGTACAACAATAACTAAGTAATATGTTTGAAAATCCAAATTTTTAAAATTCTTCTTTTTTTTTGAGGGGGGGGGGTATGTTTTTGAATAAATTTGAATTGTGGGCCCGAATATACAAAACAGTCTTTGTTGGAACAAAGGTCAGGTTGTTTTGACCTTTTTTAGAAGCCAAGCGCGTGACTCAATACTATTCTGGGGACAAACAAGAAGTCGAGTGAGCTAGGGTGCGCGTATGTATACCCGGATACGCATTGACTGACAAACCACGAACGGTCGTAGCGCCGAAAGACGCCAGCTGTATGTAATGGTTAACAAGCTCTGTCTAGCTGACTGTTGTTAGTGTAGTGAGTTCCAGTCTGAACGGGAGCACTATCCTTGTGCTAGACTAACGTGAGCTAAGTAAATATCTTGGTTCGTCCACAGAATATTATGGTTAATCCAGCAAAACATTATTTATTTATATAAAATTGCTGCCTGAAAGAATAATTGATTAGTTAGTTGTACGGCATGTCAACACTTGAGGGATTATTTTATGCAGAAGTCATTCTTTTTTGTTTGTTTGGGGGGTACAAACTTTTACATGGTTTCAAATAACTTATAATAATCCTTAGTAAACAATGGTAGGTTCAAGTAATTATTCTTAATGCAATAATTTGTATACAATTATATAGTATATCAATTCAAATCCTGGACGAGGCTGTTTGCATTTCCCATAGCGCTAATACCCTTTGAGAAAGGTATAAATCCAATTAATCTTCCTCCAGCTGTGGGTAAATAGTAGGGCAGAATGGGCTCTTTAACTTTGGCTAGGTATCCAGTCTAGGAGAAGGAAAAGTCTGAATTCAAACCTGTTAAACTCCACTTAAGAAATTGACCTTGTGTCACATCCTGCTCGTACGGAGGGGTTGGTAAATATATATATATATATATATATATATATGTATATATATATGTGTGTGTGTGTGTGTGTGTGTGTGTGGTATATCAGCTAGAATATTTTGAAGAGTCCTGGAGACCTGAAGAGACTTGCTGTCACTTAAATCCCAATGAAAAACCACCTGTTAAAACTGGTGTGAAAAATTCGCTAGGAGTAAAATGATAATAGTAATCATTTGTTGGCACATATATGCTTTCAAGTATTTCTGTCTAATAGTAATATTTGTAGAGTATAGTACGTTATCATAATTATCTCGTATATTACCTAATCCATTTTGATGATATCTTCTTCTATGGATCTGGTTGGATCGTCAAACGTCAAACTGGATATGTTGTCTCTTTATTCTACTATTTTTGTATCTTGGATCTGGGCTGTTGAGTAGCTGGATTTCTCCCTGTTCTTCTTCTAGTCTGGAACCTCTTAGGATTTTCATTTTGGGTCTTTTTTTTTTTTTGTGTCCGTTGGTAGATTTTAATAACGAACATAAGACTGAATGTTGTTTTTCTTTGAGCTCTTTATTAAATCAACCCAAGTAAGTAATCATAAAAAAATATAATAATTTTTCTATGATTATATATATATATATATATATATATATATATATATATCATAGAAAAAATTATGGTTCTACCACGTTTTCGACCTTAACGATCTCGTCTGGACCTTGTCATTATGTATACACACACTGAGAGTTTGGAAGGGACAAACGAAGATGACGGTCTGTCATCTGAAACCATTTTCTTGGGTTATATATATATATATATATATATATATATATATATATATATATATATATATATGAGAATTTTTGAATATACGTTGCATATCAATATTGTTTGATATATATATATATATATATATATATATATATATATATATATATATATATATGAGAATTTTGTGATATATAGGTTTCATGCGTGATGTCTGCATATATCTTATTTTCATTCCCTGTAATACCAATTCATAGTTTCTTTGTATATCTCTTCCTTCCTTCCTTTCTTTCTAGTATAAATTCAATTGTGTGAACCACGGAGAGTTGTTTGCACAGAAGTCATATAACGCGCATGCGTTCTTATCTTCCGACCAGTTTTCGACTTTATTTTTTTAGACCTTCTTTAGCTCCTTTTTCGTTAACGTTTGTTCCACTGAGTCACAGCGTCGCCATCTCATCACACACAAAAAACACCACCGATACCAACCCACCACCGACACCACGTAAATATTCCGGAGCCATCGCCACCGTCTCCGCTCTCTTACCTTCTCTAACCTCACACGTGGCACCAAAGTCTCTCTCTCCCCCTTTTTTTTAAATTAAGGAGTAAGATTTTTGAAAAAATAAAAAAACTCGGTTGCCTTAAACAAACAATGTCCCCGTGATGACGCCAACCAGGGGAGAAATTTGGAATTGAAACAATAGATATGACGATGTTGTGCACGCCAAGGAGCGCCTCGTTCCACTGCCGAAAAGCCGGCTGCTGCAGCCTCCACCACTGCTCGTCAGGGTAAGGGCTGAACAGTAAGAGGGTGCCTCACAGCAAGCAGATAACCACACCCCCTTTTCAAGTGCACACACGAAACCAATATTTATTTACCTGCAATATTCTAATTTGCTGTCTCCCTAGCAGTTGAGTGGTGTGCCTTTTTTTCCTTAAAAAGGCAAGAGGAGAGAGGGAGTCGGAGAGGGTAGAGGGGTGCAGTTGATTGCAAGTCAATCTCTTTTTCCCTTATTCTTTCGTGCGTTGATTAATTTTCCTCCGGCTCAGATTTACATCACCTCTTTTCGATATTTAGGAAATGAATTTTAGTATGACACAAGGTCATATATATAGGAGCACCAGGTGAGATTTCAATTCACCGCGAATCTTATGCTCTGCGAGGTAAACTTGCTAACATTACTATTTTCTTCTTCTTCTTCTTTCTTATTATTCTTATTATTATTTTTTCTTTCTTTCTTTCTTTCTTTCTTTCTATTTCTTTCTATTGTTCTCTTTTTGTTCTTTCCACTTTACTTCCTTTATCCCTTCTAGCCATCTATTTCTTCTTCTTCTTCTTCTTCTTCTTTTCTTCTTCTTCTTCTTCTTCTTCTTCTTCTATCTATCTTTTTCTTCACTTTCATTTTTGCTTATTCTATCATTCTTCATTCTATCTGTTCTTTTTTCTCTCCAACTTTTCTTCTTCGTCTTTTTCATCTTTTTCTTCTTTTTCTTCAATAATTATTTCTTCTTTCGATCTATTTTTCTTCTTCTTTCCATATTTTCTTCTTTTCTTTTTCTATTTCTTCTTGTTCTTATTCTTGTTTTGTGTTCTCTTTCTCCTCTTTTACCTTAACTTTTTCTCCTCGTTCCTTTTCTTCTCAACTTTTTCTCTTCCTCCTCCCGCACCTCCTTCTCCATTTGTCTTCTTCCCCTTTCTTTTTCTCCTCTTTCTCCTTCTCTTTGTCCTCTTATATTACTTTCTTCCACTCTCATATCATCTCACAATCTTCTTATAATAAATTTCCCGGATCCATTTTCTCTCACAAGCCTCCTTCACAATTCATATACTTTCCTTTTGTCATCTGCCACTCTCTTCTCCCACTTCCTTTATCGCTTTTTTTTCATCTTCTCCTCTTGCCACTCCCCATTTCTCCCCCCCTCCCCTCTCTCTCTCTCTCTCTCTCTCTCTCTCTCTCTCTCTCTCTCTCTCTCTCTCTAGCGCACGCGCGCTTTATGTTCTTTCTCTCTGTGTCTTTCCATTCTGAGATCTTTGCTTTCCCTTTTTTCTAACACATTCTATTCACCTAACTTTCTTGTCTGTGATTCACTTATCTCTCTCTATATATATATATATATATATATATATATATATCTTTTCTAAGATCTATCCTTTTTTTTCTTTTCTAATGCATTCTACCTAACTTTTTTCTGCGATTCATCTTCTCTCTCTCTCTCTCTCTCTCTCTCTCTCTCTCTCTCTCTCTCTCTCTCACACACACACACACACACACACACCACACACACACTATCATCTCTCTCTGAGATCTTTCTTTCTCCTTTTCTAACGCATTCTCTTTACCTAACTTTCTTGTCCGTGGTTCGCTTATAAGTCATCAATCTCATGTTCTTGGACAAACAATTCCCGCATATATATTTTTTTTATATCTAAACATAAGATCCTTCCCTGATCAGATCATTTAGCTTATCAATCAATCTAACCTAATTTCTTCAAGGTTCCATTATGTCCCTTCCACTCTCTAAACCATTTTCGACTACCTCTCCAGTGCTTTTTAGTTGAGTGTGTGTAAGTGTGTGTGTGTGTGTGTGTTTCATGTTAAATATTTCCAAATTATTTACTATTCTCCTTCTCCTCTTACTACCACTTTTTCTTTTCATTTTACCCCTCTCCTTCTCCTTACAAGTTCAATCTCCTTCTCCCCACCTCTCGCTCTCGTTCTCTTCATCTACTCATTATTATCAATACCACCCTCTCCTTTCTGTCGTCTGCTTTCTTCTGCCTTTATATATAGATGCAATTGCATATCCCTATTATTTCACTACTTCTTCGTCTCTGAAAGATTAAATTCTTTCTTTCTGTAATCTTATTGACTTCCCCAACCCCCACGATCTCTTTCTCTCTCTCCACCCCCCCCTCTCTCTCTCTCTCTCTCTCTCTCTCTCTCTCTCTCCTCTCTCTCTCTCTTAATGTTTACCCTTTCTTTTTTAAAATCTCTCACTCCTCATTTACATAAAGGCAGGTTTGTGTTTGTGTTCTTTTCTTTCGGGAGACTACAAAGGATATATTGCATTTCAGTGAAAACCATTCTTTGGCATTTTGTTTCTTAGTTCCTCTCTCTCCCATCCCCTCAACTCTCTCTCTCTCTCTCTCTCTCTCTCTCTCTCTCTCTCTCTCTCTCTCTCTCTCTCTCTCTCTCTCAGATTTATGTAAACATTGCTTGTACACGCACCTGCCGGAATAGATACCACCCTATTTTTCTTGTTTTTTCCCCTTATATTTACGATAAATATAATTTACTAAACGTTAATTTCAACTTTTAGTTTTCTCTTGTTTTAACACACTCAACCCCCCCCCTTCTGATGTACATAAAAACTTCTCGAAAACATTTGCTTGTTTTATTCCTTGCTACGAGCTGAATCCGACGAAATTCCACGGTGTAATTAGAAACAAACAGTAAGAACCAGGTCATTTACTTAATATTTTTTATAAGAATTAAATGTAGTTTTAGCTTTAGTGGTTACAACGGCTTCTTATAGTACGTTGGGAAGCATCGTGAATGCTTCCTAACGTGGGTAAATATACATAAATATCATATACAACAAACTCTGACAAAGAGGTACATAACAAAATACAGACTTTATTGTCTGAGCACATTTATCATAAAATACAGATACAAAAACAGTTAAGACGAACGTCCTGACGAAGAAAGAGTTCTTGTAGAGTTAATCTTGAGACTACTAAAATGGACAGTAGAAGAGTCACTTGCTGTATAGTTGGGGAGCCTAGCCTCCCCAAGCCTTCATGGACAGAGACACAACTTGTCTAGTGCATCTGTGAGGATGCAAGAAGAAAAAAGACTGAGTTCTTCCCCGGGCTGTGTTTAAATAGCCAGGTAGTATGCCCTCTATTGGCAAATCCTGGCGGCAAGAGAAGATAACCCTTTTTCAATATCAACCTCATCTCACAAAGAAATACAATTGCTACACTTTATTTAGTTTTTTCTCTTCTTCCTGTTATCGCTTTGTGAAATCACTTAGAAATCTACATACCGCATATTCTCGTGTATAAGACGAATCTTAAAGCCCTAATTTTCAGTCTAAAATTGCTTTTGTCCTGTAAAAGTAAAGTTAAGCGGAGTGGCCTACTGTTGGTATCAGTCGGACTGAAAGGGAGTCTATCTCCTCTTCATTAGACAAAGGAGATTATTTTTGAATCTGAGTTGGAGAACTATACTTACCATCAGTTTGTCACTTTACCGCACAGATCTAAGCCGTGCTACTCATGCGCAGAGTTGGCGAGAACCGGTATCGAATCAGGAACATTGTGGTTCCGAAGCAGATACTCTAATGAATGAGCTGATCCGGTCCGTTTGCAAAGTTGAAATTCAAACATAATGGAAAGAACGAGGAATATCCATAGATTCATAACTCAATTCCTTTTGGTGAAAATATATCTATTAATGTTGCACCTTTATTAAGAACTAGCATAAAAGCCGCCTTTTTGGGAGGCAATTAAGCTAGCTCCTGTGGAGGCCTCTTGATATTTCATGCATTGAGTACATATTACATTTTACTAAACTAAACTTGAACAATATTTTTCAAACAATTAACAGTTTTCATCAAAGCAATGATATATTTTTGTATATTTGTAACTTATTGCAAAGCTGCAGTCTTGGCTCCTTTCATTGCAATCTGGTCCTCTGTTGGCGGAGATTTCTTTTTGACACACTGTTGCCGTATGCGATAGGCAGCAATTTGCTACAGAAGAACTCAAAATTGATCACTGCATTTAAGTATAGCATCAATACTTAAGCTTACCACTTAAAAGTTGAACGATAATTCTTCTGCTGCCACGACAATTTGATGTAGGTATGTCCTTATTTTCCGTACAAACAATTATTTCTATTTCATGGGTGACTTTTGCTGGATTTCGTCAATAATTTTGATTATGTCCAAATTTATTTCCAAGTTGAAAAAATTGTTATCGTACAAAAAAATTCGTCGTAAAAAGTCACGTAAAAATCATCGAAAACTATCGCAGTAATTAAAACTTGGTAATACAAAATTTCAGGATTGCAGGTTCGGATTCGATCTAGAATGTATTTAATTTGCTTAGGAGTCGGTCTGTTTCCATATGGTATGATCTGTTGGGCTACGGCCTCTAGGAGTAAAGTTGGAAATATGTGACACACTGAAACACGGACATTCGCTTTCAATATTAGAGATTATTGAGAAAAATGTGTGGGTTTTTTTTTATATTACCTCCGATGCTTTCTTTTCTTTTCTTTTTTTTAAATTATATTTTACCTCTTTATGTGGATCGCGACACGAAGAGCAGTCTTGCTGTTTCCTCTGTATCCACTCAAACCAGAATGTTTCCACTGAATTAAAGGTGATGAATGTTCTCGAATCAGTTTCACTAGTTAATATTAGGAATTTAATTGGGGGGGATAGGTGGAACAGTGGTACACCATTCTACTATTATCAGTTCATCATTTAAAAAGTGTGACTGGTTCTACACAAGCCTTCGCTACTATGAACAAACTCACCTGTACCAGTGGTGTAGCGGTTCACACTGGAACACGTTGGCCCTCATTTCAAATAATAAAGTTTCATCTGACGATATAAGATATATGAAACTTATAGTTATGAATCGATACCAAGAAGGTAAGATATTCATTACTTATATATACTAGCAAATATATGCACCCTCCGGGTGCAAGTATTTAAGTTTTAATATAATAAAATATGTTAAATTAGAAAGGCTAATGAAACTGAATAAGAATTCAGATAAAATATTTGGAACAGAGGGGGTATGATTGAAAAATAGAACAACTTTGAAACTAACTCTTCCATCATTTGCACTTACTCCCGTCTTTCATTGGTAAATTTTCCTAATTTAATTATTTAGTTAAATTAGGAAGTAAAGAATGAAATTACAGTTATTTCTTTTTGTTAATTGATTTCTTTTAAGATTTATCTCCGAGATTTTTGCTCATATTCATTAAGATAAAATCAAATAATTAGAAATCAATAATACCAAGGACATATTTATTAAAATCAAATTTTAAATATCAATATGCAAATTAGGCTTGCCGTTCACACTGTAAACCGCTATTTGTTGTACATATAAATACAATTGCATGTTATTAGTACGTAGATATGACCAGCAGTATTAATAATGAAAAACAATTTTATTAATAATTGAGGCTTAAATAAAAATGATTCATGGAGAATGTGATGTATAATAACTAAATGGATAGTGACTTGAGTAGTGATATAGTTTCGGTTACAGACAAACAAACACATAATCTCCATTATAATAAGATATATATATATATATATATATATATATATATAACGAAAAACATATAACGTGCTTAGGCATCAGTGTATGTGATATTCCTAGGAGAGAAAAATAAAATAAAATATTTTTTCATATATATCTAAAATATTTTTTGTTTAAAATAGGTGGGTATAAAATATGGGATTAATTAGGGTCAGGTGATAGATGACACAAGAGATACTTGTTAATATGTCTACACTCATAAACTAATTTTTTTTTGTTTCTGTTTTCGTTTTAGCATTTTTTTCTTTTAACAAAGTCTGCAGTTATATTAACTTCTTTTATAAGTTTGGGCTTTTATCACAGTATGACATTTTATTATGGGAGTTTTGCCCGTTGCGTCTTTTATATGGTATTCATGTTTGAATAAAGCGGTACTGTTGGAATATATATATATATATATATATATATATATATATATATATATATATATATATATACTAAAGTAGCCATCTCTATCGGGTAAAAAGTCAAAACTTGGTTCGTAGATAAGACGAGAATAATAGATACAAGTAAAAAAAAAAAAAAAAAAGAATGAAATCCTTCTACTTATTTAATTCTTCTAAACAACGTCTCTTTTAGAATTTTTGTTGTTAATTAAAAATTTGCATTTAATGGTAACAAACGGTAATTGTTAGAATATAAGATAAATCCCCATGACAAAGAACAGATTTACGTCGGTTAAGCTCAGTCGGTATAGCATCTACCTAGAGAACCACAAGGTCCCCGGTTAGATACCAGCCCTCACCAACTCTGCACATGAGCCGGACACTGAGGTGGTCTATCTCAGCTCGGATCTGTGCAGAGAAGAGAAGAACTGATGGTAGACGTTGTGCTCACCATCAAACGCAAAAACAATCTCCCTAGTCTAGTGCTAGTGAAAAGAGGATAGACCACCTCACTGTCCAGCTGATACCGACAATAAGCCACACTTCGGCTTTACTAATATTATTCATTGATATTGCTATGTGAAAATAAGACAAGATTAATCGATTTAAACATTTTTCTCTTGTAACCGGTTTGTTAGTCCAAACTAAGCAATGAGGCTATGTAATTATCTTATATGTATATAACTCCCTATAAATATAATTTATGTTTGATTAATAATTAAGTGTAAATAATATATATATATATGGGGGGGCAGGATTTTTTCATTTATACATGTGGAATTAAACAAAAGGCAGGTCTCCTGTTTAACGATTTTATTGGTGATCTTTTCAAGCTTTCTGGCCAACTTTTTTTTCATATTTGGATGGAATTTGTGGATTAGTCCACCGAATTTCATATCCCGAATACGCACATTCTGCACAAAGAAAAAAATAAACAAAAACTCCAAATACTAGAAGCTTTATACATCAAACAATACAAACCATCCTTAAATAAAATTAATTTTCAATGCAGTACTCACATTTTAAAATGCCTATAACACTTTTCCTATCAATTCTCCTACTTCCAGCCTCCACATCCATGAATTTACTTTGAAAAATAAACTGGAAAACATCACCCCTGATGATGGCACTTCAAAGTGCCGACAATACTCGGGATATAAACTTCGGTCGACTAATCCACGAATTCCATCCAAATACAAAAAAAAAAGTTGGCCAGAAAGCTTGAAAAGATCACCAAATAAAATCGTTAAACAGAAGACCTGCCTTTTGTTTAATTCCACACACACACACACACACATACACGCATATATATATATATATATATATATATATATATATATATATATATATATATATATAGGCCGTTCAAATAGTTCTAAGCCTCCCCTAAGATAGTTTTTATAAAACTAGAAAGGGTTATTTAAATTTCTGTCTTAATTTATGTGCAGGTGAAGCCCATACAAAGGCGAGTGGCGTGCAGCAAATTTTTAAATGGACAAAGCAGAAGCCTGAACAGTCACAAAGTATCTGGGTGTGGCTTATAACTTTTTGAACAGCCCTCTTGTTTGTAAGAAGAGCACTTTATGGTTTCGGGATAGACTGATGGTGGACTGTGAGTTCAGGGCCGTGAATTTTTGCCTTGGTCTGCCGAACGGATGTTTATGGGGTGGGAAATGGGGTCCAATGTATATATTTGTAATTTCTGAACTGAAAAAGAGGACTGTTTTAAGTTTGTTTGTTTTTGTTTTTGGTCGCTTTTTTTTTTAAACTCTGAAATAGAAATATTGTTAAATACTCGGCAAAATTACCAGCGAATTGTAATTTTCAGTTTATATATATATATATATATATATATATATATATATATATATATATGATAAGTTGTAAACACGGTATGCTTGGAATGGCTTTTTTGCCGACAATTTTTGGGAGAATATGTGCTTAATTGGAGTCGTACCTAATTTTCAAAATTAATTAATTAATAATGAATTAGGCGGGAATGCCTATTTAAATGTATGGCTAAACAAATCGAGAAAAATCAATCTCTGTATGTACATTTCGGCCTATTAGGCCTCATCAGCAGAGCTATAGATAGGAAGGCCGCCCTGTGCGTGATTTGAAATATATATATATGTATGTGTGTGTGTGTGTGTGTGTGTTTTTTTAGGTATAGAATCTGTAACTTTACTTACGTCTTGCAGCAACACAGTTTCCCACTGCTTATTTTTAAGATCCTCACTCTATATAAGATCCTTTGCTTTTTTTATGAGCAAGAAACTTTTTTTTCGTTAAAACCTTCCCATCGAAAGTTTTAAGGCATCAGTGACTCAAAGAAATTCTTATTTCTGATGATTTCCCTGTTGTACAGCATTTTTTTTAAATGTAGCTTAAACACTGTTAGCGTTAACACAGGCTATTCTACCAATACCTCACGATATCTCCAGTATTTGTTTTATAAAACATGATTACAATAAGACAGGAGGAAAGATTATGATTCAGAGTTTCACGCTGTTGATCCTCAGGTGAGCTAGTATTCAATCTATCAGATTTAGTAGTCAGACGTGTTGAATTCTCGCCTGAAACTGAGTTGTGGGTTTTTATTCTGTTTCGATATCATCATATCTTATACTTCAAACAAATAACATATATATAAATATATTAGCTCAGTCGGTAGAGCGTTTGGCTAGGAATCACAAGGTTCCTGGTTCGATACCGGCTTTCACCAACTCAGCGTATGAGTAGCACAGGGATCTGTGTGGTAAAGTGGGGAGCTGATGGTAGGTGTGACGCTCCACCTCAGACGCTAAAATAATCTCCTTGGTCTAGCGCTTGTGAAAAGGGGATAGACTCCCTTGCTGATTGGCTGATACCGACATTAGGCCGTCCCGACGACTTTACTTTACTTTAGTTTTATATATAAGGTAAACAAAAAGTGATAAGACAAATATGAATTTATTTCATGCTATTTTTTTCTCAACTAGATTCGACCTTAGGTCATCAACAACAGAAAATTTATTGTGAAAGAAATTGTTTTTAGAAAGTTTAAATAAGTTTTCTTAGTGTTTGACCAGCCACAAAAATTCGGGCGAAAAAAGTATTAAGAAGGGGGGGGCCATCTGTTCATTTAAAACCATATATGTATTTGTTTGTGTGTGTGTGTGTGCACGCGCGTGTGCGCGTGTGTGTGTGTAATAAGGATGAAATTTCAGAATATGCACAAATGGAGTTGAAAGCCAAATAAATCTTTTTGTATCTTTAGCTTAATGGTGAGGTTCAAATGCTGTTTTATGGTTATTTGTGAGGGATCAAAGTGATTCTTAAATGCAATAAAACGTTGATACGCTTCGTGCTGAAACATTAATTTATTTTATTTTAATGGGAAGATAATTTCGTTGGGTTTTTGCAGTTTAACAATCTCACAAGTAATCTCCTAGGCGATTGAAATTCTTCTAATCACTATACGACAGACATCTAAATATGTTGTAGGTGCGAAGGAGATTGAAGCAGGTAAATACTAATATAGTTCAGTTAAAAATTAATACCCGAAGAGATAGATTAATATATATATATATATATATATATATATATATATATATAATATAATAGAGAGAGAGAGAGAGAGAGAGAGAGAGAGAGAGAGAGAGAGAGATATCTGTTGTATGTGTGCATCTGTCAGTCCGTCTGATGATTATTATATATATATATATATATATATATAATATATATATATGTGTTGTGTGTGTGTGTGTGTGTGTGTGTGTGTGTGTGTGTGTGTGTGTTGAAAACATACTATTTTGCCTATCTATCTATATAGATAGACTGAGACAAACAGATTGCGATAAAGATAGAGACAAGAACATATTGAGATAGATCGATGTCTTTAATACCACGTAAATATCGTAGATTTTATTCGTACACTGCTGTAGAGTTTGGACAATTGTACCGTATCGGGAATTGTATTAAAGTGTGTGGCGGGGAGGGGGGCAGCCTCATCATTCGACGTCTTTGCATTCACTTAGGTTAGAATACCGACTGTGGATATAAGAAGCAAATACAGAACTATTTTTTCTATTCATGCCAGGTCAGTATTGTAGAGCAGGGTTTCTCAAAGCAGATCATGTGGCTCCCGTAGTGGCCATAAGATTTTTGGACGGCCACAAGGCCAAATTTGAAAATGGGGGAAGGACACAAGGGGCAAGAGGGAACCACAGAAAATTTAGGACCTACAAATTATGTATAAGGATTATTTTGTAATTAATAATTATCATTTAAGACCAAATCTAAGCCATTTTTCAACATATCTATTAGTGGTTTGATGGCACAGTACTCTCCAAACTACAATTTTTAATATTCTTACTTCTCTTGATGTATTAAGATGACGAACAGGGCGCAAGGGAGAAAGCGGGGGCAAAAACTCAAATCGGCATGGGGAGGGCATAAAGAACTTGAATTTGGGTTGAAGGGGGCTACGACCAAAAAAAGGTTGAGAAACACTGTTGTAGAGCACCAAATAATAACTTGTCAAACTACGCTTATAACTACGGCTCCACTGCAGGCGCCTCATAGACGGCCTTTACTTAAAATAAAAAGGGGGGGTAGCTAGATTGTAAATCTCCCCTTTTTGCTTACAAACTTCACATCGTCTTCTTTCTTCGCACAGAAAGAAACAATGGATTCGCCATTCTAATCTTTCTCATTTTCTACCTTTTTTATTAAATAATCGTTCCCTTAGGAATTTACTAGAGTATTTCGGTTTTGGAACAACGTTTCCCGAACATTGGCATATTTTATTTTTACTTTAAAAAATAAAGCACAATTGTCTTTGCATTTGTGTCTACCATTTTTTTATTTGTTTATTTTTTTTGGCAGACATTTTGGCATCAGTGTTCTGAAGTGCCACCTTCTTTTGTGCAACAAATCCTTTCCCACTCCCACCCCAATTCATCCCAGTCTCGTTGACGCCTACAAACCACGTTCCACCAGATTACCACTTTGTACCTTAGCACAGGAAATTACGTGTTGGCTTTTCCGGAGTTTCGAAAATAAAATAAACATTGATAAGTGACTTGAATTATTCGTTTTAATTCAAACGGTTGAAATATTTTCGGCTTGAATTTAAATCGTTCTCACAAATTCGCAGAAAAGAAATTGGATAAACAATCGAAATAGTATTCTTCATTTTGCGTCGGCACTTCAGAAAATAAACTCGTGATATTTTCTTCAGAAGTTTTTTTAAACCTTAAAAAAAAAACCGCAAATATAATCTAATCCTGTCGGCGGGGCATAGAATAGCTGACTGTATTCTCTACGGTTGGAGGCCGTGGTGTAATGGTTAGAGTCGTAGGAAATGAACTCGTTGACCCGAGTTCAAATCCTGGACGAAGCTACAGGTCACATAGCACTAATACCTTGGGAAAGGTATGTATCCAACTACTCTCCCTCTAACTATGGGTAAATAGAAGGACAGACTGGAATCTTTAACCCTGGCTAGCCAACCAGTCTAGAAGGAAAACTCTGAATTCAAACCTGTTAAACTCCACTTGGGGTGGTCACTACTAGAATAGGCTCAGTCCTAATTAGTGATCTATTTGACTGGCTCTTTAACTTTGGTTAGGCAACCAGTCTAGGAGAAGGAAAACTCTGAATTCAAACCTGTTAAACTCCGCTTGGGTGGTCACTACTAGAATAGGCTCAGTCCTAATTAGAGATTTATTTCACTAATTAATTATAAAAAAATTGTACAGAGGTATAAGACCCTACCCAAAATGGGGGGGGGGCTGAGTATGACACTAAACTGCATCTGATGCTGAGGTTCCAGTTGTGGAAACCTGGGGAGTGTGGAATACCCTTTTATTGCCATTACTATCAGGTTTACTCTTATGCTTACCTGTTAGACGCGTGGTCTAATGGTTAGAGTCGTAGGAAGTGGACTCGTCGGCACGAGTTCAATTCCTCAACGAAGCTATTTGGATTTCACATGGCGCTAATACCCTTGGGAAAGGTATGAATCCAATTCTTCCTCCAGCTATGGGTAAATAGCAGGACAGACTGGGCTCTTTAACCATGGCTAGGAAACCAGTCTAGGAGAAGGAAAACTCTGAATTCAAACCTGTTAAACTCCGCTTAATAAATTGACCTTGTGTTGAATCCTGCTCGTGCAGAGGGGTTGGTAAATATATATACTTACCTGTTAGGATCCCATCTCAGGGTGATATAGATCTGTTTAGAAATTATTCGCATTCGATATGCAAAAAGTCCTTAAGAAATAACACAAAACCTATACATATTTACGTATAATAATAATTTACGTATAATGATAATTCCCAAACCTCTTGGAATAAAATAACTCTAAACGGGTTGTGATGCCATTAAGATCAATCAACCAATATCATATATTTTCTTGTTATTTACTAAGTTTTGCTTATTCTATCTCTCAACCTTCATTTTGCTTGGACTTAGTGGTCACCCATTTTGAAATTGAACAGGCTCATCATCGCTTAACTTCGGTGATTTGAATATCAATTTTTTTTTATTTTGTCTAATATCTATCAATAGACCGTGTATAAGTCAATTTAAAAATAACTTATTAGAGAATTAGTTTTGAACTATACAGGTGCTTTGATATAGAGACTCTTAATGTATAATAGTTCTCGTCGTTAGAAATGTACTCGGTGACTCTTGGATGAGGCTAGATGTTTTTTGTTTTAGTTTTTGTTTTTGTTTTTGTTTTTAATCTTAATTTCAATTGTTTTTAGCACAACTTCCCAGATTTTTATTAACCTTTTTTTTTTTTAGGGTTTTTTTGTTTGTTTTTTTTGTTTTTTGGGGGTTTTTTGTTGGATTTCACGGCATGTCAACCCTTGTTGGGTTATTTTAAGCCGAAGAGTTTTGTTCTATTCATGCTTGATAGGTATTCAAAATCTTTTCAAAACTCACTTTTTTCTAAACTTATTTTTAAACTAATTTTTTCCTATTTAACCCATAGATGGGTCCTTGACAGGTACTACCAATCCGGGTCAGAGTGGACATGGGATTAATGGTGATGAAAGGGATATTCCACGCTTCCCAGGGTTCTAGAATCCGATCTTCACTATAAGATGCAGTTTAAAGTCAAACCCAGGACACTAAGACCCTCAGCTACCGCCTTCTAGCGCATATATGGTAAAAAGGGCTGGAGCTGGCCACATGGGCAATAGGTTTGAGAAAATCATTATCGGTGCTAGGGCTATCTAAAAATTTCTTAAACCCTTCATTCCGCCTATTGAAAAATTCTTATACCCTTCCTTTCGCCTATCTAAAAAGAAATTCTTATACCCTTCCTTTCGCCTATCTAAAAAAAAAATGCTTATACCCTTCCTTTCACCTATCTAAAAATTTATTATACCCTTTACTTCGCCTCTCTAAAAATGTCTCATTCCCTTCATTCCGCCTATCTAAAAAAATCTTATACCCTTCCTTTCGCCTATCTAAAAAAATTATTATACCCTTCATTTCGCCTCTCTAAAAATGTCTCATTCCCTTCATTCCGCCTATCTAAAAAAAATTCTTATACCCTTCTTTATCTAAAAAAATTCTTATACCCTTCCTTTTGCCTATCTAAAAATTTATTATACCCTTCATTTCGCTTATCTAAAAATTTCTTACATCTTCATTTCGCCTAGTTAAAATTTCTTAGAATTTTCATTTTGTCTGCAAAAAAAATTCTTACAGCTTTTATTTCGCCTACCTAAATTTTTACGAGTATTTATTTAATCTTACTTTCATTTAAAACAAATGAAAGTCATCGTAACTTCTCCGACAGATATTCTACAGTTGTTAATAAACGTTATGTCTATAGAGCAGAATAGAAATAGCTTCTTCTTTTGTTTTATTCATATCCTTTATTTGGTCAATTTAAAATATCTTATCATCTTTGTTTCTTCAATCTAAAATTCGGTGTCGTCTTTATTTCGCTTATCTAAATTTTCACGCCTGTTCTTTTATTGTAATTTCATTATTGCTTTTACAACTTCTTTTTTTAATCAAAACTGCTTCCCTTTTTTTCTAATCAGTAAGCGTTATTCTTTGGCAATTACAAAACAGTTCAGATTAGAAATAAAGAATTTGCTTTTGGCTTTTTCACCCACAAAACAGATCGATAATTACTAGGCATTATGTGTCTCGAACTGAGTCACAATAGTGAACAAGGGATGATTCACTTTAACGGCATGTCAACCCATGTAGGGTTATTTTATGCATTACGTGTCTCGAAAAGAGTCTCAATAGTGAAAAAGAATTTATTGACTATAACGTTTTCTTTCCTTTATTTTTCATTTCAATCTATATATATATATATATATATATATATATAAAAATGAAAAATAAAGGAAAGAAAATGTTGAATGGATAAAATAGGATTTATTTTATTTTATTTTACTGACACGTGTCTCGGCCAGGAGTTTATCTATGCATACGTGTATTCTATCTATTATTATTTTACATACAAAATCAAATAAAATAACAATAATAGAAAAAACTACAGAAATGTTGAGTATACAAAAAAATAGCGACCTTCATCAAAGTAAATACTTATTGCTTTAAATGAAATCGGTTGAAATACGGAGAATTTTGGAGATGTTCGAAAAAAGGTCGTTATTCTTTGTATACTCAACATTTCTGTAGTTTTTTCTATTATTGTTATTTTATTTTATTTTGTATGGAAATAATAATAGATAGAATACATGTATACGTAAACTCCTGGCCGAAACACGTGTCAGTAAAATAAAATAAGATAAATCCTATTTTATCCATTCAATATTTTCTTTCCTTTATTTTTCATTTCAACATACCGTCGGATTCGCTTCCATTTTCAACTTACACACACACACACACACACACACACACACATATATATATATATATATATATATATATATATATATATATATGGACAGGCTAATCAAGATAGATATAGATAAATATGGGTAGATTATTCATGATTAATAGATGGAATTGAACACATAGATACATAACATATCCAAAATGGTCTGAATTCCCTAATACATGAATAAATTGGCTCTCATACAACTAACCGACTCCTGAGCCATAGATAATAGAATGATAGAAATAGGAACATTAACAATATCGTCAGATAATTTAATTTCTATTTTTATAGCCATTGTTTAATTGTTTAAATGTCTGTTTTTGTTTTACAATATAAAGAATATACACGTGCCTTTTCTTTTAGACAAATTATAATTATTATTCATTTATTTTTGCAATCATTTTTTGCACTCATTTTTATTGCAATAATTTTATGTTCGATGAATAAAAAAAAAGACATCTTTTTAAATTGAATAAAACCACATGTGAAGAGCTCCCTTTGTGTCAAGTGCGTCAGATCCGGATATATGAATAGAAAAAAAAGGGGTTCCTCTTCTCTTTTTTTGACGTTTTGTTCTCTCTATGGTCAGGTCTATTTCTGCTGGCATTGTTTAACATCTGGCGACTAAAATCAAGGACATTTAGTTAGAAAAAAAGGGACATTTTCACGTGAGCACCCCTTTTTTTTTAAATAGTAGTGTGTTGATCACTGTGAGATAAGCATTTCGTTTAAATTTGTCCGGTTAAAAGAAAGATATTCGTATTTTTTTATTTTTTTTATATTTTATTCATTTATATTTTATTTGTTTTTATTTCTTTCTTTTTTCTTTTTTTTTCGGGTGTCAACCCTGGGCGGAGTCTATATGGAATGGAAGAAGGTGTGTGTACGGCCTACTAGATATTTGATTGTGCTTTTTCTATAGTCAAGCAGAAAAGGCACCTCATTGTGGTGTAATAATTAGCAAGCTAGTCTCGCAGATCCATTATTGCTGAAAAGCGAGTTCGATCCTCGATGGATGCTCCATACTTGCGATCTTGTCAAGGTAGCGAACACATGAAGTCAACGGCGCTTTCAAGTACTTGGTTTGAAAATCGCATTGTCAATCACCAAACGACGTTGATTTTATGCCTTCAGTACACTAACTTATATAAGCACTATCAATGATATTGAAAACTTTACTTATGAATATAGCAAACTACATATAGCAATATATATATATATATATATATATATATATATATATATATATATATATATATATGAGAGAGAGAGAGATGAACAGAATGAGAGAGATATTAAAAGATTGATAATACACACACACACACACACACACACACACATATATATATATATATATATATATATATATATATATATATATGAACTAAGAGGGGGTGCAAACAGTCTGATAGAGAGATCAATAGGAACATAAATAGATAGATTGATAGATATTTAGATTGATAGATAGGAAAATACTGGGATATAGAGAGATAGGAAGAGACTCTATCTATCTATCTATCTATCTATCTCTCTCTCTCTCTCTCTATATATATATATATATATATATATATATATATATATATATAGATAGATAGATAGATAGATAGATAGATTCTTTCATTGCCCCCATCACCATCTCTGAATTCTTCTGTCACTATAAGATTAACAGCCAGAGTAAGAGGACAAAGATATTTGTCACGAGATATCTCGTTACCCTCTCTCCACACACACACACCTCAAACATTCATCGCTTTCATTGTCTTCGACAAATTCGATTCACTGCCAGAATAAGATGACAGGAAAGGACAGGAAAGGACAAATCAATTTTTCGCGATATATCTCGTCTGCCGTTCCCAAGTCGTTAGATGAAAGCACTAGTAAAGAGTCTGTCTTACTTTTTCCCGCTTCCTGACCTTACAATTGATGATAACATTTTCTTTGTAATTCACTGTAATTTATTGGCCGTGAAATAAAATCTCAGTGAACACAATGCTCTCCGTTCTTCGTTTCTTTTAATGTTTTGTAATAAAATAGTTTATTTCTCTCTCTCTCTCTCTCTCTCTCTCTCTCTCTCTCTCTCTCTCTCTCTCTCTCTCTCTCTCTCTCTCTCTCTCTCTCTTGTTATTAAAAAACAAACAAACAAGAAGAAAGTTGTTTTATTCATTGCCTCTTACTGAACTCATATGAGAAAATGGCTCAATTCTGGGATCAAAAGAAGGACTCAGTTCAAAGAATAAAAAGATGAATATCTTACATTTTTGGGTGGGGTTTATTCCCTTAACGAACAGTCGAGGGAAGCTGAAAAGTCCTCGACCCTACCAACAAAGAAATGACATTTTATTGAATTTTTTAAAGTTATAATTATTTGGATTATTCGGACTATTGTCCTCATCTTTATTGTTACAACGTTTACAAGATCTAAATAAAACGCAGAAAAATATGTAGAGAGAGGAGATACACACACAAAATAAACATCATTTAACAATGAAAAACACGAACACAGCACAACACTTTCAAGCTATTTCTCTGGATTTTTTTTTAGATAAGGCTTGATAATTTGTACTATTAGGATTACTCGGACGTTTATCCTCATCTTTATTGTTATCTGTACACCGTTTCGGCCGATGTACCCTCCGACCTTCTTCAGATATTTCTTGTCGGACTCAGTTGGAAACATGGCGTTAAGTTAAGGCAGTTATGACAGTTATCTCTAGGCTACAGGTTCAATCCTGGTCAAAGGCGACAGTAACATAGAATAATAATTAACACTGCTTAACACTTGTACCCAGTTACGGTTTGTAGAATGAGAACAGTATACTCCGTGTATTGAATAAAGGGTTGGGCTCAGAGTTCTTGTCGTAATCGGGTTCAAAGCTCCCGATTACGACAAGAAGGTTCCCGAGTTTGAAGAGAAGGTTCCCGAGCTCGAGAAGGCTCCCGAGTCCAACAAGAAATACACAAAGAAGACACATCGGCCGAAACGTTGTACAGATAACAATAAAGATGAGGACAATAGTCCGAATAATCCAAATTATCCAAATTATCAATCCTATCAAAATTATCAAAAAATAGTTTTTATTAAGTTAGATTGATTTACGGCATATCAGCTCTTTTCGGGTTATTTTATGTCTTACGAAATAAAAGCTGTAAGAATTTTTTAGGCTGATAAAATAAAAATTCTAAGAAATTTTAAATAGGCGAAATGAAAGATTTAGCTCAGTCGTTAGAGCGTCCGCCTAGGAACCACAAGGTTCCTGGTTCGATACCGGCCCTCACCAACTCAGTGTATGAGTAGCACAGGGATATGTACGGTAAAGTAAGGAGCTGATGGTAGGTGTGGCGCTCCACCTCTGATGCAAAAACAAACTTGTTCTAGCGCTAGTGAAATGGGATAGAGACCCTCGCTGTCTGGCTGATACCGACTTTAGGCCACCCTGACGACGATTTTTACTTACAGTAGCTGCTGTTGCTTAAATGGTCATCCTTCTAAGTATTGAACAGGTTCATTGCTTCTTGACCTCGATGGTCAAGCGGGAATCATTGGTTTTAATGTGATTTAACCCTAAGTGATGTTTTTAGGTTTAAAAAGCTTGTGAAAATATCAAATGCATTGAACTTGGAGATATATATCTCTAATATTAAATGCGAATGTCAACGTGTCAGTGAGTCACACTTTTTCAACTTTACTCCTTGAGGTGTATCCTTGAGGTGGAAAAAGATACACAGAGAACACAGGATGCGTGAATATGTATTTTATTCAGCACTTTTAACATAGAACAAGAAGTAGTACAATCACAAGACAAAACGTACAAAATGAGGAGGTTCAAATGGTTGGAGTTGACGCAGTAATTTCGTCCATATATTTTCCGACTTCTGTCACTGCTGCGTCGACTCTTATATGGCTCTGGGTCAGTCCATCTCGTAGGGGTGTTAACTCCTCTACAACACTCATAGATGCCGTAGCCTAAAATATCATGCCATTTTGAAATCAAGCCGATTCCGTGAGCAAATTAGATACATCCTGGGCCGAATCCTGACTCGCTATTCTGAAATTTTGGATTCCCAAATGTTACTTACTGCGATAGTTTTACGGCAATTATTTTCGGTGATTTTTTACGTGACTTTTTGTGAGAAATCTTTTAATACATTAACAATTTTTATAATTTGGATATAAATTTGGGAATAATCGAAATTAATGGCGAAATCTAGCGAAAGTCACCCATGAAGTAGAAATGAAATAGAAATTTTTGTACGGAAAATGATCTACGTACATTAAACTGTCTTTGAATTACAGCAGAAGAATTATCAATGAAATTTTTAAAAGTAAGCTTAAAATAAAATTTAATCTGTACTCAATACATGTAGTGTTATTGTTGGACCAAAGGCTCAATTAAGAACTTTCCGCGGGAGTTAGCTTAATTGTGAAAGGGCAGCTTTTAATTTCCGATTAGGCGGCATTTAAGTTCGTGTGAAATAGAACGTACTTTTCATGATTTTCGGCCATTGTCTTCTTTAATGTTCTCAATTAAAGTCTGATGTAGATTTCCCTCAAAATAACTCGTTATTAATGCATTTAATCATGCAATGTGGATTGTATATCACTCAGAAATAAAGGCTTACATTGTTTATGGTGTACCTATTTTGCATACTTGTTTTAACAAAACTAAATAAATAATTACTTGGTGTTATTGATTTCTGATATTATTGTTAAATTTTCATATTAAAATCATTCCTAAGTAGAATTTTATATAGAAATCAATTTAAGATAAAATTAAAATAAGTGTAATCTTTTTTATATACGTTCTCTTATTTAGTTTCGCTGGCCTTTCTGATTCAATATAAGATTTTATTGCATTAAAACATAAATACTTGCGCCCGGGGGTAACATATTTTTACAAGTAGATAAAAATAGAAAATTATTCAAAACTACAATTTTTCTTTTTTTCAATATGCAATCTACGTACTAAGAGAATTGCCAGCCCTAAGATAACTGATAACATATATACATATATCACGTAAATGACAGAAAGTCAGAGACCATTTTGTAATATATATATATGGGAGAAATGTGAGGGGTTAATCCGACAGTATGTGGAGAAAGGTAGACAAACACGAGACGTTATGGAAAACGGATGTTTATTGTAGGTGGTGATGTCGACGATGCAACGTTTAGGTCTGTTATATATATATATATACATATATATATATATATATTATGTGTGTGTGTGTGTGTGTGTGTGTGTGTGTGTGTGTGTGTGTGTGAGAGAGGTATCTAAAACTTGTTAGTGAGGGATGATTCTATATGTGATTTCTAAGATACACTGTATTATTATTGCATGATCCAATATGTATAAATACAGTGAATCTTTAAATCACTAAAGAGAGCTCAATGTATAATAAACTTTTTAGATTATATACAGAGCAATATTTTTTATGTATGTGTGTGTGTTTTTTATGTATGTGTGTGTGTTTTTTATGTATGTGTATGTGTATTTATGTATGTACATTTATGGGTGTATATATAGCTATATCTCTATATGTATATATTTGTGTGTATATACATTTTATTTTTATCTTTATTTTCATTTTTATCAATAGTATATTTATACAACATTATATTATCTAATATATTCTAAGGTTTAAATTTTTTTTATATATATTTCTCTATTTATATTTTATTATTTTTAATATAATTTTTTGTTTTTTTCTTCTCTATACTTGTTCAGATTCATTCAATAGCTTAATTAATATTTTAATTTTGTCTGACTACCATCCACCCAAGAAGCCAGAACTCAAAGTGTATCCTTTTTTTCTCATTTGACTTCCTGTCATGGTAACAGTCTTACAATGTAAAAATATTTTTTTTTTTTTTTGAGAAGTAAAAGTTTTCAGTTGTGCAATTCAAATAACTTGATCTTCCATCTGATGAGACTGGATTTTGGGGAGCTATATTAAATCAACTTAGATTTATATAGGCCCCAATTTTGGTCGAAATAAATTTATTATGGAATTACGGTGTTGAGTTTTTCCTTCCTTTCTAAGATATATATATATATATATATATATATATATATATATATATATATATATATAAACCTCTCCGCACGGGTAAGATATGACATAGTCAATTTCTTAAGCTGAGTTTAACACAGTTGAATTCAGAGTTTTCCTTCGCTATACTGGTTGCCTAAATAATGTTAAAGAGCCAAGCCCGCCCTACTATTTACCGATAGCTGGAAGGAGAGTAGTTCAATACATACCTTTTCCAAGGGTATTAGCACTCGGTAAAATGCAATTAATCCAGAATTTGAACTCGAGTCGACGAGTCCATTTCCTACGACAATAACTGTTACACCACGCGCCTCGATATATAAGTAGTAGACAGGACACCTGCTCTAATTCCCTAAAAAATAAATTCAAATTTGACAAATTCCTTGAATAGAGGAAATTTTTTTGTAGCTGTCGAATTATTACCATTCACTATCGGCCTCAACTCGACACCTTCTTAGTGCTAGAGGGAGAAAGATAAACGCCCTTAAATAACCCAAACTGCAGCAATAAAATTGTTATAACTTCTCCTTGACTATGTGGGCAGAAAACTGGCTATATTACTGCACCTGGCACAGGTAACTTGATAGTTAATCTTTCAATCTGGCATGAAATTATCAATTTTATGTATTCGCAAATACAACATGTCATATATATATATATATATATATATATATATATATATATATATATATATATATATGGTTTCCTGTATCGATAACTGCATAAATCTCATACTGACATTGTATATCGACTGAAGGGATTCAAAGTCAGGAGTTCCCCACAGCACACAAGATTATTTTACGCAATCCAAAAAATAGTCGTGTGAACTTGAACTACGTAGTCGCCCTGTCGGTGGGGCAGAAGAATACACTGACTGCACCTTTCTAGAGGGGTATAATCTCCCTCCCCAAATGGGACTACCTGTTTGCCGTGGGTGATAACCCGTGATTCTTAAGGACGGAATCCTAGTGGTTGAGCAATCCATGATATGCAACACTCCGCTTTGGTCCTTACTTGTAAAATATTATTCAGACATTCCAATGACGTTATCATCTCGTCCCACAATTCGAATTAACACAACTGAATAAACAATCCATAAGCTTTGTACACTGACTTCGTAACTGAATTTCACAGAAATTATGTTCACTTTCAGTCATGGTGTTAGTTAATTCAAATCTTACTTCCGTTTCTGGAAAGTTGTGAATACAATAAAGGATTATATATAATGGCTGCAGGATCTGGTACACGAAAACGTGACGAAAAAAACCTACAAAGTCTGATGGAATTATAAGATCCTGCTGGGGCGCTCTTGGTTAGTAGTAATGATCATTTGACATTGAAACCAAGTTATTAGACAAAATCAAATAATCACATTTTACTTCAATGGAAAGGTAATAAAATCATCAAAGATTGATAAACACTTATAATAGAACAAATAACAAACACATATGATAAGTCTTTGAATAATTTAAATTTTAATATAGTGACTCTTCTTCTTAATAATAGTCAGTAATACATTTATTTTTTATAATTTTTTTTTTTTTTTTACTTCTGTAAGTTCAATTTCCGACATAGTAGTTTTAATTGCTTTCCATAGGTTTGCATTGCTGTCATATTGATTGCCATCTTCATATAATTTCATCTTCACAATTAACCATAGATTTTCGCTCGGATTCAGATCAGGACTTGATGGTGGCCATTCCATTATCTTCTCTCCTGTAAATCTTTTATGCTCAAAAAATTCACGTGTAAGCTTAGATATATGATAAGTAGCATTGTTGTGCATAGATAAACGCTTCATTTTAAAACTACAAGACTGGGGCAAAGAAAGTATTGTCCATAAAAGCGTACTATTTTCTTTAACTCCTTCATCACCTTTTAATGGTCCAATAATGGTTCGGTTGACAATACCATCATACTCTTACCTTCTTGTCGTATTCTTTGAGCCACAGGCACATTTAAATTTGATAGAATCCATCCTTTGGTCTTTCTCTTAGGTCTATCAAATGTCACTCGAGATTCTTCCATGAAAATTACTTCTGGGTCTAATTTGGACGTTTTAAAATATTTGCTTTAGTGAGAAGAGGTTGTTCAGGAGATTTTTTTACAGATCCCAATTCCCAACGTATTTTACACCTTTTTTTCTTCTCGTTATTCTTTTGCGATACCAGGTTGCATAACTTGTGCAATTCTTGCATTCCCATCCTGATTTTGTGCAAGTGGATCTAGTTGCTATAATTGATGGATAGGATTTTTTTTAAGTTCCACCATGAGATATCTGAGTCAGTAAGGCCGGTTCAGCTCAAACATGATGCGTAACTACTGCTGTTTCCTACAACGGGTGAATCAGTTTATACAAGAAAAAGGTCAAATGTCTTAAATACTTCTTGAGATATCAGAAATAAAACGAATGCCATATATTTATTTCCGCCATGAACAAAAAAATAACAATTTACTATTTGCTTTGACCATTAATATTCTATGTACAGTGCTAATGGCTAAGGTTTGAAATAAAATCCGGTATTTTGCAAAAATGCAGTCTATACAGGACAGCGGGAAGTGGGAAGAAGCGTGTCATTTTGTTCTTTTTTTCTTTCATTCTTTCTTTTTTTTTTTTTTTTTTCTTTTTTTTTTTTTTTTTCTTTTTTTTTTTTTTTTTTACATTTTCTTTTTTTTTTCATCTTTTTGTCTATTGTATTCTATCTTTGTGAAATAGAATTTCATTTTTTTAATCAGCTATCCTCATAATGAAACATATCAATTTAATTTTCGTGTTGTCTTCCTTTTCTCATACAGTATTGATATATAATTTATGTATTTATCTTGAACATGAATATCATATATACTAATTCTAATTGATTTCAATATAAAATTATACATAGGACTGCTTTTAATACTTTTGAGAATAAAACAATAATATTAGAAATCAATAAAACCAAGTAATTATTTATTAAACACGGTTTTGTTAAAACCAGTATACAAATTATTCACACCATATACTATGTAAACATTTATTTCTGAATAATATATAACATACATTGCAGGATTTTAAATACATTAATACTATGGTCTGTTTCGAGGCAAATTTATTTCTGCTAGACATTAATAGAGACATGAATGAATAAGATGCCAATTAAGATTAAATAACGATTATTTAATAACCACTGAGAAGATAACGTAAATAACTAAGGAAATTGTGACGTTGGTAGTGAGGTAGTTTCGGTTACAGACCAGCACACACAGAATCTCCATTATAATAAGAAGAGAGATTTTCAAAACATTACAGAAATCCGTTCGCGTGAAAAAGAATGATCAAAACTGCGAATAAAATTGAGTTTATTTCTGCTTCACAATTTTTCATTGGTTACGATTATAAAACTAGAGCAAAAAAACATTGCAACGGTTACCTCTATCTACCACCTGGAAGAATAAATATTGATGTCAGGATTAACTTTTTTTATTTCATGGAAGATATAAAACTACAAAAATAACATCAAGAAGATATTTAAATACACTTATTGCAACAGATCTAAAAAAAGATCTTAGAAAAGTGATGGATGGTATAACTTACAGCACCTGGAAAGGGCAATATAATATATATATATATATATATATATATATATATATATATATATTATATATATATATTGGGTTCTTTAACCTTGGATAAGTAACCAGTATAAGACAAGGAAAATTCTGAATTCAAATCTGTTAAACCCCGCTTAAGAGTCTAATTCTTGCCCTGATGAGCTACTAAGTGAAACTATTAGTAGGTATATCTAACTCATTAGGTTTAACTTTATTATTTACTCTACTTAGGTATCGAGCACTTCTTACATTTTAACTTTAGACAATCCTAGTGGTTTATATATATATATATATATATATATATATATATATATAATTTTATATTATTTTTTCATTTGGCCAAGTGTTATAGTGTTAATCGATTATTTTTGGTTGGTGCGACCCTCTTAGTCTTTTTTTTTCTTTTCTTTTTTTTTTTTTTTTTTTTTTTTTCATTTTTTCCAAAGGTGAAGTTTGGTTGTATATTTTTACTTACAAAGTATTTGCCGTTTTCTTTCCCACCGAAAGTGTTCACTAATAAAATAATATATATATATATATATATATATATATATATATATATATATATATATATTATGATGTGACATTGTGTCACATCCTGATAGTGAGGGGGTTTGTTAAATATGTATACGTGTGCTCAATTAGACATATAATATTTGCTAACCTTGGCAACTGACTGCAAACTGGATTAAATCTGAAGGTGGGAGATAGTTTTACAAAAATCAGGAGTTAAAAACAAAATATTTCATCCATGTAATTTAATACTTAATTGGAGCAATGCATATCTTAATGCAGATTTGATTTGGCGCCAATATGGCCCTTAAAAATGGTGTCAGCGTTCTCTCGAATGAAATCAATCCTAAATTATTGCTTAAGAATTAGAAACTGCCTTTGAAAAACGTATTGGTTAGTTTGCAAGGGACGCTACTCATTGTTGTTTAGATAAATGTATATTTCAGCTATTCTAATAGCACCCTCTTTTATACTGATTGAAGCTAATCGTCGAATTTTAGCTTCTGTTTCTGAAAGTTATTTTACAGGTACTGTCAAAATGTGATGACAATATCAAATTATAAAATACCAAAAGCTTTACGTTGTTTCGCATGATCTTCTTCGTCTTCGATACTTCCCAAATATCAAACCAATGTTTGTCAAATTTTAAATAACTGAAGTATTCTATTATTCTATAAAGTCGTTTGTAATCAGGTGGCTTCGTAAGAATTTGTTTTCATGCCTACATTTGTATATGACTTCTGATCGTTTATTAAGGAGTTTTTTTGGGGTTTTTTTTTTGGGGGGGGGACTTTATCATGGCTATTTTTTCCTATAGACAAAGGTTGCAGTGTCTTGATATGTTGGTGTAAGCTGAATGCTATTATCCTTAGCTTTCCAGGTAATTTTTGGTGTTTTGGTTTGATGCGTTCTCAAATGTGACTTGAAAGTTTGTACTATTAGGATTATTCGGATTATTGTCCTCGTCTTTATTGTTATCTGTACAACGTTTCGGCCGATGTGTCCTCCGGCCTTCTTCGGGTATTTCTTGTCGGACTCTGGAACCTTCTCGAACTCGGAAACCTTCTCTTCGAACTTGGGAACTTTCTTTTCGAATTCGGGAACCTTCTTGCTATAATCGGGAGCCTTCATAGAACTTTGAACCCAACCCTTTATTCAATCCACGGGGTTATATTGTTCCCATTCAGCTAACCATGACTGGGTACAAGTGTTAAGCTGTGCTAATTATTATTCTATGTTACTGTCGCCCTTGACCAGGATAGAACCTGTAGCCTAGAGATAACTGTCACTTAGAACTGTCTTAACGTCTATATTCACTACGCAATGTGGTCACTTGAAGAAGTTTGTTTTTTTATTATTGCTAGGTATTTCTTATCGAACAAGAAAGCCTTCATGGAACTTCGAACCGAACCCTTTATTTAATCCATTGAGATAGATTTTCTCATTCTGTTAACAATGACTGGGTACAAGTGTGAAGCTATGTTAAGTATTCGATGTTATTATCGCCAGTAGTAAAGATTGAATCTGCAACCTACAGATGATTGTCACTTAGAACTGTATTAACTCAACCCTTATCTCCGTTTCGTCATGTGGCGAACTAGACAATCCAGAGTGAATTTTTGGAATTTATAGACCTAATGTTCTTTTTACCTAGAATATATTTTACCAAGCTCACTTTTTATTAAGTTTATTAGTCTGCACGTAAGGTGATTACTAATTTTCTTTATGGTATTTTAGTGTTATGAACGTTTGTTTAGGGTTTTTCGAGGAAAGGAGATCATACTTAGAGGTTTATGAGGTTATTTGTGTTGAGTTTGCTTGCTATTTCTCTTGTTTCTGTGTTTGTTTCTAGTTCCATGTCGTTGGGTGCTTTCGTATATTTTACTAATATGTTTATAAATAATTTATGATGTTGTTTGGGATTTAGTTCTAATACATTCCTTGACTTGTCGGCCGGAATATATATATATATATATATATATATATATATATATATATATATATATATATATTAGAAAAGAGGTGACCCGTTGGGTCTCCCATTGAGCTCGGGTTAGATTGTTGGAAAAATCACATGATAATATTATTTCGCTAATTTTGGTAACTTTTTGTTTATCAATCTGGGTTAATAACTTGTCACTTGTAGACCACTGTAGACACGGGCATATCACGCAAAACTTCTTTTCCTGCAAAAGGTTTCAAACAAGTTTTATGGACATTTTTGTTTCTGCGTGTTTGAAATGAAATAAAATTATATGACATTCTAATAAATATCAACAATCTAGTGTTTTTCTGTACATAGTGTATTTAATGTTTTTTTGTTATTGATTTCTAAGAAGAAACTTTTAAAAAATTATCTAAATTGTTATAAAAGCGTTTGTTTTGAGTGCATTATAAATTTTCACCTAGCCATTTTTGGGACGAATTTAATTGTTTAAAGTGCATTAAAAATAAATTAGATATGTAGTATTTTGCTTTTGTTTGCTTTTTTTGTTTTTTGTTTTTTGGGTTTTTTTTTTTTTGGTTTTTTTTTTTACTGATGCCCATTATGTTACTAATTCGACTAAAACAAAAATCTGACCTTAGATAATCGATTTAGATCATTTTAATTTATTTTTAAATTGAAAATGAGCCAACATTTTGGTGCATATCGCTTAAATGCGTCTTGATCTCCTGTCCTAAAATAAACGCTAAGCGGTGCCTGCTGAAAATCCTACCCATGCTACTTATGAACTCCCTAGCTTTAAGTGGAATTAAATGTAAATGGCAATTAAAGTAATCGGAAGACAATTTATTTACTAAAAGAATAAGTAAATTAAATTATTTGTGAGACAATACGACTGGATAATTTGGTAGCTGAAAATCTAATTTTAATCAACTTATTTTCTAATAAACTCTTGATTTATTGTTTTGTATTAAAAACTATACGAAAGATAAAGATAAATCTAAAATAAGAAGCATATATTAACATTACCGACAAAAACTTAGTTACCATAAAAAGGTGTTGGTTTGTTTGTTTTTTCCTCATTTAATTCGTAGTTTTTAATCCCAAAACATCACAAATCTTGATTTTTTTAAAAGTTGATTTGAATTAATTCGCAGCTTAATTTATTTGAATTTATTGGAAAATGGGAACAAAGACAATTTATCTACTTACCACATAAGTCGATTTGAATTAATTTTCTGATTTAGTAATCAAAAACTTGTACATTTTAGATTTAAGATAGATAAATTACCAACAATCAGGAAATTATCCAATTGAATGAAATTTTTAGAACGTTATTCAGTAATGAATTCTTTTATAATGAATAGTTTGTTTTAGTTAAATAAAAGCCTGAAGAAAACTTTTTTCCCTTAAAGGGTGGGGGGAGTCAATGTTTGCTCATTTGAATAAAATTCCTTAATATTTAAATATCTAGATAAACTCAGTAACTACCTTTACCCCACATGAAATATTTTTAATTAAAGATTTATCTATTTTTTTAAAGTAAGTTTAATAATCATGTTAAATCATGTTAAATTAGACATGTTTTCCAGATTTTTATATATTCAATTTTTTTTTATACTAACGATTGTTCTCATTTATTTACAGCAGACTATGGTAGAGTGTTCGGTTGGGAGCCTCACGGTTCCTGGTTCGATACTGGCCCCTCGCCAACTCAGCGTATGAGTAGCACAGGGATATGTGTGGTAAAGTGAGAAGCTGAGGGTAGGTGTGGCGCTCCACCTCAGACGCTAAAAAACAATCTCCTTGGTTTAGCGCAAGTGAAAAAGGGATAGACTCTCTTGCTGTCTGGCTGATGCCTATTTTAGGCCACCCCGACGACTTAACTTTTTTTTTAAATACTATAAAAATTACTATCCAATTGCCGCTTTAACTTTTCCGTCGCAGTGGCATCAGTAAATAATCCAAAAGTGCTCAATATATTAAAAATACAGAGCAGTAATAATACTTATAATATTATTATTAGAGAGAAAATAAAGGGTCTCCCATGGTTTCAATCAAATTGAAATGATTTCTTCAGGACCCTACCCTACGTTAACTAAGTCGATGTAATTCCTTAGTTAATATATTTGAAGTGAGCACACTCGTGCACTCACTCCAATTTTTATTTTATTTATCTTAGAGTGAGATACAGCGAGTGTGCCCACGATTCGGCATAAGGCCATAATTCCTTAGTTAAATTAAAGATATTTTTCGGATGATAACGGTTGAACGCTACGTTGTTTTTCTCTCAATTTTTGCATGCGGACTGCGTGCGAAAATTGAGAAAAAATGTATCGTTCCATACGTATATTCATTCCTTAATTCTCGTTTCTATATTGTTATCAATTTAATTCTAATTATAAATAATAGCTAGTAAAAGCAATTAAAATTTAATTATAATTATATTTTAGGGGTTTAATATTACTAATTCATAGTTTTTATTGTTCGTTTTTGTATTTATCCTATTTAAAATGAATGACTATTTAAGAAAGAAATTCCAATTTATTTAGTTAAATTTAGTAATGTAGTTCTAACAATATTTTAGTGACCGACCCAACCTATGTCTATAATTGCAGATTGATTCAAATCTATTATTTAAAAGTTTTTTCCTATCAGGGAACCTAATTATACTTAACTTTTCTTGTAGACAAAGGTAGCATGGATCATTTAGAGATCTGCACACGTTTGATTTTCTTAGGATATTCCATTCAATAATAAGGAATTACATCGACTTAGTTAACGTAAGGTAGGGTCCTGAAGAAATCATTTCAATTTGATTGAAACCATGGTAGACCCTTTATTTTTCCTCTAATAATAATATCATTAGTATTATAAAAATTACTATATATATGTGTGTGTGTGTGTGTGTGTTTGGACAGAAAAAAAACTCGAAAAGATCAAAAATAAAATTGTTAAACAAGAGATGTGTCTTTTGTTTAATTCTACATATATATAATATATATATATATATATATATATATATATATATATATATATACATATATATATATGTGTGTGTGTGTGTAGGGAGATTATGTGCTTAATTAAAGTCATACCTAATTTGTTAATTAATTAATTATAATTAAATGAATTAGGCGTGCATATCGGTTTAAATGTAAAGCGTAAACAAATCGAGAAAAAGTCGATCTCTGTATGTACATTTCAGCCCATTGGGCCTCATCAGCAGAGCTATAGACAGGATAGTGCTTGCTGCGCGATTCGAACCCTACCTGTCAGGCGGACATTCTAACCACTACACTAGCTGGCTTCCCCAGAATCTATCGTTTGTTTTAAACTGATATGTATATCGCACTTTTTGGGTGACTTATGGCACGACAGTATGAAGTGGTCAAACGATGTGTTTGAAATGGCGAAGGCCGACAATTTGTAGGGAGATTATGTGCTTAAATAAAGTAATACCTAATTTGTTAATTAATTAATTATAATTAAATGAATTAGGCGTGCATATCGGTTTAAATGTAAAGCGTAAACAAATCGAGAAAAAGTTGATCTCTGTATGTACATTTCAGCCCATCAGCATCATTGCATTTTCATTTATTTTCGTGTGTAGAGTGTGCGTTGGCTATCGTTGTTTGTTCGTACGCATGCGCAGTTTAATGCTGGCTGGTGTGTACACGTATTGTCTATTTATGTCTTTACATGCATGTTTGTCACTATGCCAGTTTATCCGTATCCGCATCTTTCTCTGCGTGTGAGCGGGAATGAAATTCTATCCGGGTGATAATCTTGAGATGTTTATATGTTGAAGGAAAGTCTAAGATTCAAAGAATTGATAAATTCTTTTAAATAAAATAAAATAAAATAAACGGAAAAGGAAAAAAAATAAAAAGAAGACATTTTTGGTTTTATAGGAACCGGGAGAATGATGTTTTATTTATCTGACTGTCGGTGGGATTCGAAAAAAAAGGGAAACCGCGTGATAGGCAAATGAGTAAAAAATGAATGGCATAAACATAATTAAATCATAAACACACACATACACACACACACACACACACAACACATATATATATTTATATATATATATATATATATATATATATATATATATATATAAAAGCAGGTTTTGTTAGAGACCACGGAATATTTCTTCTTTATGATTTTCAGGTGTAGATTTTCTTGTTTTTTCCCGTACGTCCTGATCTAGATGGTAGAGAATGTGTCCCATATCTTTTACCCAAGCGCTTTCAACCATATATATATATATATATATATATATATATATATATATATATATTAGAAAAGACGTGACCCGTTGGGTCACCAATTGAGCCCAACATAAATTGTTGAAAAAATACAGGATAATAATATTTCGTCAATTTAAAAGTTATGAGATTAATATGGTTGTTGACGAGCAATCTGGAATTTTGTAAAAAAAATATGTATTTTAAAAAACAAATTTACCCCCGAGAGGGGGGTAAATTTTTTTTTTTTTTTTTAAATCTACCAAATTTTAATGAAATGTTCAGTATTGATTGATCCATGAATGATTTTGATAAAGCATCAGTTATTTTATTTCAAAACTTTCTGATTTTTTTTTCTGGTCACTTAACTTTGACCTCCTCCTTTTATTTTTGTGGTGCAAAATATCAGTGGGGTTATATATGATTGATACTAAGTTTTGCATAAATATAAATACCAAAGAAAAGAAAATTTAACGATACTACTCTGGTAGAAAATAAGTATCATAAATCGGAAAATAAAATGAAAATAAAAACTCAAAAAAATAATTTTGGAGATGTTTTACTCATTTTGATAATTATTTAATTGTCTATTATCTTATACAAGAAAACATTATACATCAATAGTTGTCCTGTTTAAAGGGGGGTGCTAAATTTTCAATAGAGTTTTTGATACCCATATTTTAAATGAATTTTATATATTGATTTATCATACCAGAAATACCTAATTAAATCAGAAAGTTTTGAAATAAAATAACTGATACATTATAAAATCCATCCATTGATAAATCAATACTGAAAATTTCATTAAAATCAGATAGTTCCCTGATTTTTGGTATTTTTTTCAATCGAGAGTGTTAGATTTATTTTGTAAACACGGATTTACAGCAACTCACAGAGACCATCTTAAGATATATTTGATCAAAATTGACCGAAAAAATAGTTTTAAATGTACTGAAAATAATTACAGGTGTAATATTATTTTGCTTTTTTTACTGATGCTCATTGTGTTACTATTTTCGACTTAGACAAAAAATTATCTTAAATAATCGATTTAATTATTTTAATTTGTTTTTAAAATGAAAGCAGACGAAAAATGGGTATTCCTAATTGCTTAAAAGTAGTTGCTGTGCAATACTGTGATACAAACTTTAAACCAATCTATCTAAAAGCTAATTTCTTAAAATGATATATTGTTACGATAGTTTAACATTTTTTTTTAACAATTGATAGTGGAAAATGCATTTTCCACTTAGGAAAAAAATTATGATATTTACCTTTATATGTCCTTTCATATTTTTTTAAATTTGTAAAAATTCACATGTTTGATCACAAAGTCATTAACGGTATCCATATTTTTCATTTAGAAGAATTTTTGTATTTTTTCTTTCACAAAATATAAACGAATATAGATAGACTTTTGTATAAATCTGTATTATTTTAAAAATTACTTGCATTCATAATAAAATAAGTGTTTTAGATAATTGTGATCAAAAGTTAGTTTGCAAAGCGAATTAGATTTAAACAAAAGTAAATACGAGCGGATAGAAATAAAAATTGAAGATAAAAAAAACAATTGACAATTTTTACAATGACAAGTGAAAGAGAAGCAGAGGAGAATGGGGGTTGCTATTGGCTAAAGAGAGGGTAGTAAAAAACTAACTGCTGGTTTTGGGTGGTGGGCGCAGGGAGTGGCTTATTCTTGCTATTCCTCTCAATAGATATAAGAGTTTAATAGAAGAGAATGGAAATTGATAGATTAGAAGATAAGACAGAGAATGGTTGCTTTGTGAGTTATTGCAAATTACTGCTAATTAAAACGATGAAAAATTAATTATTTTTTCAAACATTAAGTAAACCCACAAATAGGAATAAGTTAGTATTTAATTTTATTGATTAAACTTAACAGGAAAAAATCCTTTAGGGATTGAAAGCTCAAAATCTCAGCTTTAGTATAATAATAGATAGATTTATATATATATATTATATATATTATATATATATATATATATATGTATATATATATATATATATATTATATTTATATATATTTATATATAATTAAATTTGTTTCTATCTTTTTTCAAATCATATATATATATATTATATATATATAATATAATATATATATATATTATATGTGTGTGTGTGTTGTGTTGTATTATATATTAACTGATAATTCGTTAAAGCAGAGTCATGGAAAGTACCCAATAAAGGATAGGAGGGCTTAACCTTTAACTATTCTTTTTAAGAGTTCCCTCACTGATCGGTCCTGAACGGGTTAAAGATTCAAGTTAGCTCAGCGAAGGAGACAGATGTAAAATGGTCTCTCTTGCGAACTTTCTCTTACGCGTGTTGGTTACTTTTGGGGACTATGGTTTTGAAATAAAGATGTCAAAAAATAATCTTTTTAAAATTCTTTGTATATAAGAACATGAAGATGGGACACAAAAATCAAGAACCACCAAGGACCCAGAATCCTAAGAAGAACAAAAGACCAAAAGAGAGGAATCACTCAGAATAGCAGAATAGCAGAATGGAATTATAATCAGGAAGATAACTATAAGAATATGAAGATAAATAAGAGACTATACAACACCGGGAATTGAGAAAAAAATTCCAAATAAAGCATACACATAAAAAAAACAATGAAACGCAAAATAATACCATTAGGAAAAATTACGGTCAAGTCACGCTGAAAGTACGGTTCCCCTAGATCATCGAAGTTAAGCTGCGAATAGCGTGTTCAATACTTAATTGGGTGACCACTCCAGAAACAGCAGTTACTGTAGCAACCGGGCCTTTGTTTATTAAAATTATTTGATTCGGCATTATAATGAATTGAAAAGGGTTGATATCGTAAAGAAACACACCCATTACGAAACTACCCTCACAGACAAAAAATGTTAAAAATTGAATTAATTTATAAAGTTAAAAATAAAATGAATAAAAAGACGACAAAAAGATGAATTATGGTAGAAAATAAAATAATAAAAAACAAACAAAAAATGACACAATTACGAAAAAAAAGCACAAAAAATAGACAAAAAATAACAGGAAAATAGAATTCTGGAGAAAAAAAGAGAAAAAAAATACACAAAGAAAACAAACAAAAATGACACATTAGAATGCACCCACCCCCTTTTTTTAATGCGAACAAAAATTGTCAAATACAGGCAGGCCCCTAAGTAAACGTGCGTCTCCATTAATTTTAGTGACCTTGATGCATCCCACTCGCGTCAATCAAATTTTTCAAACGATTCGTTATCGGGTACTTAAAACCAACTTGCTGCCTTCACTTCTTCCATCTGGTTTGGTCGTCGGTCGGTCCATCTGGTCTGATAGGAATCTTTCGTTACACGGTTGGGAACGTTACATTCATTTATCATTTTTATTTCACCGGAATAGCGGCAGAATCCTGGAAGACGGGATAAACAGCACAGAAGCTGACAAAAATGACCGTTATCAACTCTAGGATTTATTGTAAAAGAAAGAACAAACAAACAAACAAAGGGGGAAGAAACAAAAAAGAAAGAAAGAAAGAAAGAAAGAAAGAAGAAAGAAAGAGAAAGAAGGAAAGGAAGAAAGAAGAAAGGGAAGAAAAGGAAGAGAAAGAAAGAAAGAAAGAAAGAAAGAAAGAAAGAAAGAAGAAAGAATGAAGGACGAAGAAAGAAAAAAGGAAAGAAAAGGAGAAAGGAAGGAAGGAAAGAAAGAAGAAAAAAGAAAAGAAAGAAAGAAGGAAATAAAGAGAAGAAAGAATGAAAGGAAGAAAGAAGAAAGAAAGAAGAAAGAAAGAAAGAAAGAAGTAAGGGAAAAGACGACAGACAAAAAAATTGCTAAAAAAGGTCAGAGTGCGTCGTGAGGAAGTCATGTTGGAAGATAGGAGAGAGAGAAAGTAAAAAAATAATAAATAAAAAAATCTAAAAAAAAGCACGCCCCGTCTGCCAATATCTAACTACAAGATTGAGATGATATTGGCAAAGAAAGATTTTCTGATAAGATTTTAATATCATTTAATCTTTCTTTATTGCCACCAGCGTTGCAGAAGGTCCGCCTTTTTGAAAATCTGTTTTTTGGGAGCCGATTAAGCAGTTCTGGTTATCAACCGAATGCTACGAAACATCAACGCCACTACAATTCTTATCTATACCGCCATCATTGCCCCGATTTCGACTATAATTTATCTATATATTTATTTATCTATCTATCTGTTTATTTATTTGCTTATTTATTTATTAAGCTAAGCTCAGTATGGCACCAGGCCAAAATGGCATATCAGAAGACTGTTAAACACCAATACTCTGAAGTGGGGGGACTGTATGTTTAGAAAGTCAACATTTGAGATTCTGGCTTTTATCAAGAATTATATTCTGCAATTCGGCAGGGAAAATGCTAATATTTCATCCAACAACCAGGTCATGATAAGCACCAACCCCCATCTGACCCCCAAACTCATCTAGCAGACCCTTCTGCGTGAGTTCAATTCCCACAGGTATTTCTGACCTAGAGCTTTTCACCATCGAACTTATGTTTGACTTATGGTTAAGTCTCGCCTGATTGGTGGGACCTAGAAAACGCTGAATGTACCCCCTCCAGAGAGGTAAGACCTCCCTAAAAAAGGGTGTCATGAGTATTACACTAAACTTTATCTTATTTTAAGGCTCCAGATTTTAATATCTGTGAAGTTTGGAGTTCTCCTGCATTGAAATTACTCACAGAACCATTCTGACCCAGAGGTAGTACCTGTTAGGGTACCATCTATGACTAATAGATTTAGAAAATTATTCGTATGTCTAAGATACGAATAATGGTAATTTTCGGGTGTTGTCGGTCCTGGCCTCCTGTCCTAAATTACGCTATTTTTTTTCTTAGATGACATTTCGAAAAATGAAAAAAAAAAGGAAAAAAAAAAAACAAACAAACAAACAAAAACTATAATATTTTAAAGGGAGGATGTAAAATATTAATTTAATTGTCAATAAAAAAAAAACGGAAGGGGGATGTAAAAGACTACTTTCTTCTCGCATTAATTTGTCGATAAAAATGCCCCCAAACCACGAGTTGGAAAATAGCTAGTACGGATCCCGAAATTCACCAGACGCCACATAAAAAATAGCGTAATTTAGGCAGGAGGTCGGGACGAACAAAACCCGAAAATACTCCGACTAATTTTTGAAAAAAAAACTCTTAAGAAACAAATACACAAAATATTTAAAAAATGAACGTGTAAGTATACGCAAGGCATAAAATAATAATCTTAATAGATTTAAATTATATGTTAATTGCTAATAAGTGAAAATAATGTGTGATTAGCATTAATAGTAATCTCGGACCATATGACCTTTAGGCACCTCTTTTGGATCTCGATTCAGAAGGACATGTTTTTCATTTACACCGTCAATATCTGTTTTTTTTACAGGCGATTTTTAGAGGGTTTTTTTTAAATTATAAAACTAACCCCTAACGCTAACCCCTAACCCTAACCGCTAACCCCTAACCGTAGCCCTAACAAACAAACGGATATTGACAATATAAATAAAAACATGTCCTTCTGAATCGAGATCAAAAAGGGGTGCCTAAGGTCATATGGTCCATAATCTCTCTTGAGATTAATAAATAGCGCGAGTGAACGCGAATCAAACATCATTATTAGTAAGAATAACAATGAAAGAGTCAGACTTTGAATTGTTTATTCTCTATTTTAACGCTTAGCAAAAGTTTCGCTATGTTTCTATTTTTTGCCAATGTTATGGTAACATACAAATACACAAATGCATGTATTTATCAACCTCTCTTCACGATAGGATGTTGTTACACAATGAATAAGTCAAGGGTCGGTTTTAGCTCACTCGGTAGAGCGTCCACCAAGGAATGACAAGGTTCCTGGTTCGATACCGGCCTTCGCCATTCAGCGAATGAGTTGCGCGGGGAACTGTGCGGTTAAAGTGTGAGTGTGATGGTAGGTTTGGCGCCCCTCCTCAGACGCTAAAAATAATCTCCTTGGTCTAGCGATAATGAAAAGGGACTTGGACTTATGTTTCGACCGGGGTCCAGTGAGCTTCCGGCCGCTGGACCTGCCAGAGGTTAAATTAATAGCGTTGATCCCAGGGGATCATTCCCCCAGGCAACACCTGCCCCCTCGATTTAAAGGGACAGGGCTAGGTTTATTGCCCTGTGCCTGAGGCGCACCCTTGAGGGGGATGCCGACGGGATGAAACGCAATTTTTCAACCTGCCACCCATGAGTCTCGGCTTGTGGTGGTCCAACGTTAATAGGGCCTTGGTGTCTGACCTTTTACAAGTGGGGTACGAGGATATATCGACTTTATAACTATTACAATGAACCTTCCGACTATGGTTAACCAATTTGTTGATTCTGTGAACAACAAAATAACTGAACCCCTACAATGGTGACAGTAATTTTAACAGATGTCCTGTTAACACTAACTGAAAAACTGTACAAATAAACTACTCAGTGATTTTCTTCATGTGTTGAAGATTTATGTGAGAACAGTCCACACTTTTTGATGACAGAATAATGGCAGTTACTTGTCTGTGCCATCGATATTCATCGAACATCTCTTCGTGCAGGCTTTGAATTCAGAGATTTCTTCTCCTAGAAACTGGTGACATACGATTATTAAAGGTGCCGAGTATCGCCTACTATTTTACCCATAATTGGGGAGGGGAAGGAGTAGAAGAGAGACCCATAACTTTCGCCTAAAGGCATTTAATGTGATGTGAAACGCAAGAGTCACAACTGGTTAATGGTTATCGTCGAATTAAGAATGGATTCGACGTGCGAAGTTCAAAATTCTGGCTCATCTGTGACGTTGACTTTCGATAATAAGTATACCAGATCTACTTCTGAGGTGAAAAGTTCCAGTTCTGGAGCTCCGGAATGTGGAGGCACCCTTCATCACCATTGTCCCTGGTCCACTTTGACTAACAGTGGTATCCCCCCTGTAAGGGTCCCATCTATGGAATTAAATAGAAAAAAGATATGGTACCCCTGCGAGATGAATAAAACAAAACGTTTTCTGCAT
>CM042147.1:61202407-61276608 GCA_023376005.1 Doryteuthis pealeii | reverse complement strand
ACACACACGCAATCACGCCGACCACCACACGCATGAGGAAGAGGATAAGTTTGGCTTGCTGGAGAGACTGTGGATCGGCTTGTTTTTGGCCACCTCTCTTTCGTGGTAGCTTGTTGATACGAAGATCTATTTCCCCCCCATATTCCGCGCCCTTTAATACAGGAGAAGCAGCAAGTGGACCCGCAAAGTTCGATTTCAAATTAAAAATCAGTTTCATAAGATATTAAATAATAAATCCATATAGATTATAAACCAAGCTTTTTTCAGACAGGCTTTCTGATATAACATTTAACCTAGAAAAAGAACATGATAACCATTCACGAAAACATAAACAGAAGACCACATTACATACACACCTATCCAAACCATTTCATTCCACCGACAATAAAATATCACATCCACTAATTCAAGTGAGATTATCTGACACTCCTTAAAACGAAACCATCTTCGATAAAGCAAAAGAAGCTCGAAATAGCACGTATAAAATGTGCGTTTTTGGACAAACTAGATACACCCTTGATTCCGAATAAAAAAAACTGATGTACGAGGAATAGAACATTATCTATTTGCGACCCACATACAATAAAGAATGTAAAAACTAAAGCAGGGAAATAATTTTTTATGAACTAATGAACAACAATTCCCTGTATCAAACAAACTACACAAATATTTTAATTAGAATACACAAAAAGTTGAGTAAAAAAGCACAAATGAAAATACAGTTAATAACATCACAACACAAAAAGACCGCACCGTATATTGCAAAATAAAACAGAATGTCCCCGTACACGGAATTGCCTACTAACAGATCATTGAATACAAGCACTGAAAGATCTAGATAAAAGCAGAAAATATATAGAGAGGAGCAAACACGGCACACACACACACACACTCACACACAACACACAATCATTTAACAATGAAAAACACGAACCAGCACATACTTTCGAAGTCATTTCTCTTAATTTCTGTTAGGATGAGACTTGATTTTGTACTGATTGGGATTATTCGGACTAATGCTCTTCATCTTTATTGTTATCTTGTGAGTTTCGGGACGATGTCGCGCCATCCGGTCTACTTCAAATGACCACATTGGCGTAGTGAATATATGGTCGTGTAGAACAGTTCTAGGAGTGACAGTTATCTCTAGGGCTACGAGTTTCTATCTGGTCAAGAGCGACAGTAACATAGGAATTAATTATTAGTACTACCTTAACAACTTGTACCTCAGTCATGGTTAGCTGAATGGGAACAGGTATAACGCCGTAATTGAATAAAGGTTTGGGTTCAAAGTTCTAGTGAAGGCTCCGATTATAGGCAAGAAGGTTCCCCGATTCGAAAAGAGGTTCGCCAAGTTCGAAGAGAAGGTTCCGAGTTCGAGAAGGTTTCAGAGTCCGACAGAGAAATACCGAAGAAGGCCGGAGGGACACATCGGCGCGAGAAGCGTTGTACAGGAATAGGCACAATAAAGACGAGGAGCGACTAATCGCGAATCAATCCTATAGTATCAAAACTGTTCAAGTTCACATTGAGAACGCATCATCAAAACACCGGAAAATTTACCTGGAAAGCTAGGGAAAATAGCATTTCTAGCTTGAACACCCAACAGATATCAAGACAGCTGCACCTTTGTCTATAGGGAAAATAGCGGCCATGAATAAAGTCCCCGCCCCCCCCCCCATACAAAAACTCTTAATAAACGATCAGCAAGTTCATATACAAATGTAGGCTGAAAACGAATTCTTACTAAAGCCACCTGATTAAACAAACGATTTATAGAATAATAAGATATATTTCAGTTATTTAGAATTTGACAAACCATTGGTTTTGATATTGGGAGTAATCGAAGACGAAGAAATCCAATGTGGAACAACGTAAAGCTTTTGGTGATTTTTATATTTTGATAGTTGTGTCATCACATTTTACTAGTACCTGTAAAATAGCTTTCGAAAGCAGAAGCTAAATTCGACGATTAGCTTCAATCAGTATATAAAGAGGGTGCTATTTAGTAATAGCTGAAATATACATTTTCTAAACAACAATGAGTAGGTCCGTTGTCAAAACTAACCAATGACGTTTGTTTCAAAGGCAGTTCTAATTTCTTAAGCAATAATTTAGGATTGATTCTCATTCGAGAGAACGCTGACTACCATTTTTAAGGCCTATTTGCGCCAATCAAATTGCATTAAGGATATGCATGTGCTCCGAATTAAGTATTAGATTACAATGGATGAAATATTTGTTTTTAACTCCTGATTTTGTAAAACTATGCTCCCCGTTCAGATTTACATCCAGTTTGCAAGTCAGTTGCCAAGGTTAGCAAATTTATCATTGTCTAATTGAGCAACACGTATACCATATTTTTAGCAAACCCCTCACTATCAGGATGTGACAGCAATGTCACGATCATTATATTATAGTATAATATATTATTTATAATATATATATATATATATATATATAGTATATTATCTATTAGTGAAGCACTTTCGGTAAGTCAAAAAACAAAAAACAAAAAAAACGGAGTCTTTGTAAAGTAAAAATAATACTACCAAAATTCCATGGGAAAAATGGAAAAAAAAAGAAAAAAGAAAAGAAAAGAAAAGACTAAGAGGGTCGCACCAAAGAAATAATCGATTAACACTATAAACCGAAATGAAATAACGTATATAAAATTATATACTATTTTATATAACCACTAGGATTGTCTAAAGTTTAAAGATGTAAGAAGTGCTCGATACCTAAGTAGAGCAAATAATAAAGTTAAACCTAATGAGTTATGATCATAACCGTACTATAGTTTCAACTTAATAGCTTATCAGGGCAAGAATTAGATCTCTTAAGGCGGGGTTTAACAGATTTTTGAATTCAGAATTTTCTTGTCTTATACTGGTTAGCTATCCAAGGTTAGAGCCAATTATAGTTATATATATATATATTATAGTATATTATATTATATAAGTAGTATATAAATGTTGTGTGTGTTGCTGTGTGTGTGTGTGTGTGTTGCCGCTTTCCAAGGTGCTGTAAGTTCACCATCCATCTATTTTCTAAGACTTTTTTTAGATCTGTTGGCATATTAAAAGTATTTTAAATTATTCTTGATGTTATTTTGTAGTTTTATATCTTCCCGTGAAATAAAAAAAGTTAATGTCCTGAATCAATATTTTATTCTTCCGGTGGTAGATAGGAGGTATCCGTTGCAATGTTTTTTTGCTCTAGTTTTGTAAATAATGCGTAACCAATGGAGAAATTGTGAATGCAGAAATAAACTCAATTTTATTCGCAGTGTTTGATCATTCTTTTTCACGCGAACGGATTTTCTGTAATGTTTTTGAAATCTCTCTTCTTATTATATAGTGAGATTCTGTGTGTGCTGGTCTGTAACCGAAACTACCTCACTAACCAAACGTCACAATTTTCTTAGTTATTTACGTTATCTTTAGTGGTTAGTTAAATAATCATTATTTAATCTTAATTGGCATCTTATTCATTCATGTCTCTATTAATGTTCTAGCTGAAATAAATTTGCCGTCAAAAACTGCCCATATATTAATTGTATTTAAAATTCCTGAGAATGTGTGTTAGTATATTATTTTTAGGAAATCAATGTTTACATGAGTATATGTGTGTATATTTTGTATATTGGTTTACAAAACGGTGTTTAATAAATGAATTATTGGTTTTATTGAGTTTCTAATATTATTGTTTTATTCTCAAGTATTAGCAGTCCTAATGGTATGGATTTTAATATTGAAATCAATTAGAATTAGTATATATGATATTCATGTTTCAAGATTAAATAATAAGTTATATATCATACTGTATGAGAAAAGGGAAGGACACGACGAATTAAATTGTATATGTTTCATTATGGAGGAATAGCTGATTTAAAAAATGAAATTCTATTTTCACAAAGATGAGAATACAATGAGACAAAAAGATGAAAAAAAAAAAAGAAATGTAAAAAAAAGAAAAAGAAAAAGAAAAAAAGGAAAAAGAAAAAGAAAAGAAAGAATGAAAGAAAAAAAGACAAAATGACACGCTTCTTCCACTTAGCTGCTGTCCGTAATAAACTGCATTTTTGCAAAAGTATGCGGGATTTTATTTCAAGCCTTAGCATTAGCACTGGTACATAGAATTTATGTGCAAAGCAAATAGTAATATTGTTATTTTTTTGTTCATGGGCGGGATAAATATATGCATTCGTTTTATATTTCTGATATCATCAAGAAGTATTTTAAGACATTGACCTTTTTCTTGTAGTAAACTGATTCACCCGTTTGTAACGGAAACAGGCAGTAGTTACGCATCATGTGTTGAGCTGAACCGGCTTACTGACTCTCATTTTCATCTAAGATATCTCATGGTGGAACTTTAAAAATCCTATCGCATCAATTATAGGCACACTCAAAAGTATAGCAAGGCAAAATCAGGGATGGGAATGCAAGAAGTTGCACAAGTTTGCAGACCTGGTATCTGCAAAAAGAATAACGCGAGAAAAAAAAAGGTGTAAAATACGTTGGGAATTGGATCTGTAAAAAATTCTGAACAACTCTTCCTCACTAAAGCAAATATTTTAAAGCGCGTCCAATTAACCGCAGAAGTAATTTTATGGAAGGAATCTCGAGTGACATTTGATAGACCTAAGAGAAAGACCAAGGATGGATGTCTATCAAATTTAAATGTGCGCTGTGGCTCAAGAATGACGACAAGAAGGTAGAGTATGATGGTAGTTGTCAACCGAACCATTAATTGGACCATTAAAAGGTGATGAAGGGCAGTTAAAGAATATAGTACGCTTTATGACAAGACTGTTTCTTTGCCCAGTCTTGTAGTTTTAAATGAACGTTTATGCCTATGCACAACAATGCTACTTATCATATATCTAAGCTTACACGTGAATTTTTTTGAGCATAAAAGATTTACAGGAGAGAAGATAAGGAATGGCCACCATCAAGTCGCTGATCTGAATCTCGAGCGAAAATCTATGGTTAATTGTGAAGATGAATTATATGAAGATGGCAATCAATATGACAGCAATGCGAAACCTATGGAAAGCAATTAAAACTACTATGTCGGAAATTGAACTTACAGAAATAAAAAAAAAAAAAATTATAAAAAATGAATGTATTACTGAATATTATTAAGAAGAAGAGTCACTATTTAAAAATTTAAAATTATTCAAAGACTTATCATATGTGTTTTGTATTTGTTCTATTAAGAGTGTTTTATCAATCTTTGATGATTTTATTACCTTTAACATTGAAGTTAATGTGATTATTTGATTTTTCTAATAACTTGTTTCAATGTCAAAGATCATTACTACTACTACTCAAGGGAGCGCGCCCAGAGGATCTTATAAATTCCCACCAGACTTTGTAGGTTTTTTTCGTCACATCCTGGGTGTACCGGATCATGCAGCCATTATATATAATCTTTATTGTAATTCAACCAACTTTCCAGAAACGGAAGTAAGATTTGAATTAACTAATCACCCTGACTGAAGTGACCATAATTTCTGTGAATTCAAGTTTACGAAAGCCGTGTACAAAGCCTATGGATTGTTTATTCAGTTGTGTTAATCGAATTGTTGGACCAGATGATAACGTCATTGGAATGTCTGAATAATTTTACAAGTAAGGGCCAAAGCGGAATGTTGCATATTTATGGACTGCCCAGACACTAGGATTCCGTCCTTAAGAATCACGGGTTATCACCCAGGCAAACAGGTAGTCCATTTGGGGAGGGAGATTATACCCTCTAGAAGGTGCAGTCAGTTGTATTCTTCTGCCGCCAGCCGACAGGGCGACTACGTAGTCAGTTCAGCCGACCTATTTTTTTTGATTAGCGTAAAATAATTTGTGGTGCTGTGGGGAACTCTGACTTTGAATCCTCAGTTCCGAAATAAATACAATGTCAGTATGAGATTATGCCGGTTATCGATACATGGAAACAATTATATATATATATATTATATATATATATATATATATATATTATATATATTATATATTATTATATATGAATGTTGTTATTTGCGAATTACATAAAATTGATAATTTCATGCAAGAATTGAAAGATTAACTATCAAGTTACTGTGCCAGGTGCAGTAATATAGCCAGTTTCTGCCCACATGGTCAAGGAGAAGTTATAACAATTTTTATTGGCTTGCGTGGGTTATTTAAGGGGCGTTTATTTTTCTCCTCCTGGCACTAAGAGGTGTCGAGTTGTGGCGATGTGAATGGTAATAATTCGACAGCTAAAAAAATTTCTCTATTCAAGGAATTGTCAAATTTGAATTTATTTTTTTAGGGAATTAGAGCAGGTGTCCTGTCTACTACTTATATATCGAGGGCGCGTGGTGTAACAGTTATTGTCGTAGGAAATGGCTCGTCGATCGAGTTCAAATTCTGGATTAATTGCATTTTAAGCCGAGTGCTATACTTGGAAAAGGTATGTATTGACTACTGCTCCTTCCAGCTATCGGTAAATAGTAGGTGCGGGCTTGGAATTTAAACATTATTTAAGGCAACCAGTATAGCGAAGGAAAACTCTGAATTCAACTGTGTTAAACTTTTTCAGCTTTTAAAGAATTGACTATGTCCATATCTTACCTGCGGAGAGGTTGGTATATTTATAATATATAATATATATATTATATATATATATATAAGTATATATATATATTCTTAGAAAGGAAGGAAAAACTCAACACCGTAATTCCATAATAAATTTATTTCGACCAAAATTGGGGCCTTATATAATCTAAGTTGATTTAATATAGCTCCCCAAATCCAGTCTCATCAGATGGAAGATCAAGTTATTTGAATTGCAACAAACTGAAAACTTTTACTTTTCAAAAAAAAAAAAAAATTTTTACATTGTAAGACGCTGTTCACCATGGTGACAGGAAGTCAAATGAGAAAAAGGATACACTTTGAGTTCTGGCTTCTTGGGTGGATGGTAGATCAGACAAAATTAAAACTATGATTAAGCTATTGGAATGAAATCTGAACAAGTAATAGAAAGAAAAACAAAAATTAATATTAATAATAAATATAATAGAGAAATATATGATAAAAAATTTAACCTTAGAATATATTAGATAATATATGTTGTAAATAAATATACTATTGATAAAAATGAAATAATATAAAAAATAAAATGTATATACACACAAATATATACATATCAGAGATATAGCTTATAGTATACACCCATAAATGTAAACATACATAATACACAAACACATACATAAACACACACACATAACATAAAAAACACACCACATACATAAAAAATACTGCTCTGTATATAATCTAAAAAGTTTATTATACATTGAGCTCTTTTTAGTGATTTAAAGATTCACTGTATTTATACATATTGGATCATGCAATAATAATACAGTGTATCTTAGAATCACATATAGATCATCCTCACTAACAAGTTTTTAGATACCGTCTCATATTATATATATATATATATATATATATATATGATATATATATATATATATATTATATATATATTACAGACCTAAACGTTGCATCGTCGACATCACCACCTACAATAAACATCTTTTCCATAACACTCGTGTTTGTCCTACCTTTCTCCACATACTGTCGGATTTACCTCTCACATTCTCCATATATATATATTGCAAAATGCGGTCTCTGACTTTCTGTCATTTAAGTGATATATGTATATATGTTATCAGTTATCTTAGGGCTGGCAATTTCTTAGTACGTAGATTGCATATTGAAAAAAAGAAAATTGTAGTTTTGAAGATAATTTTCTATTTTTATCTACTTGTAAAATATGTTACCCCCCGGGCGCAAGTATTTTATGTTTGTTAATGCAATAAAATCTATATTGAATCAGAAAGGCCAGCGAAACTAAATAGAGAACGTATATAAAAAAATTACACTTATTTTAATTTTATCTTAAATTGATTTCTATATAAAATTCTACTTAGGAATGATTTTAATATAATATGAATTTAACAATAATATCAGAAATCAATAACACCAAGTAATTATTTATTTAAGTTTTGTTAAACAAGTATGCGAAATAGGTACCATAAACAATGTAAGCCTTTATTCTGAGTGATATACAATCCACATTGCATGATTAATGCATTAATAACGAGTTATTTTGAGGGAATTCTACATCAGACTTTAATTGAGAACATTAAAGAAGACAATGGCCGAAAATATGAAAAGTATCGTTCTATTTCACACGAACTTAAATGCCGCCTAATCGGAAATAAAAGCTGCCCTTTCAACAATTAAGCTAACTCCCGGCGGAAAGTTCTTAATTGAGCCTTTGGTCCACAATAAACTACATGTATTGAGTACAGATTAAAATTTATTTTAAGCTTACTTTAAAAATTTCATTGATAATTCTTCTGCTGTAATTCAAAGACAGTTTAATGTACGTAGATCATTTTCCGTACAATTAAATTTCTATTTCATTTCTACTTTCATGGTGACTTTCGCTAAGATTTCGCCATTAATTTCGATTATTCCAAATTTATATCCAAAATTATAAAATTGTTAATTGTATTAAAAGATTTCTCACAAAAAGTACGTAAAAAATCACCGAAATTTGCCGTAAAACTATCGCAGTAAGTAACATTTGGGAATCCAAAAATTTCAGAATAGCGAGTCAGGATTCGGCCAGGATGTATCTAATTTGCTCACGGAATCGGCTTGATTTCAAATGGCATATATTTTAGGCTACGGCATCCTATGAGTGTTGTAGAGGAGTTAACACCCTACGAGATGGACTGACCCCAGAGCATATAAGAGTCGACGCAGCAGTGACAGAAGTCGGAAAATATATGGACGAAATTACTGCGTCAAACTCCAACCATTTGAACCTCCTCATTTTGTACGTTTTGTCTTGTGATTGTACTACTTCTTGTTCTATGTTAAAAGTGCTGAATAAAATACATATTCACGCATCCTGTGTTCTCTGTGTATCTTTTTCCACCTCAAGGATACACCTCAAGGAGTAAAGTTGAAAAAGTGTGACTCACTGACACGTTGACATTCGCATTTAATATTAGAGATATATATCTCCAAGTTCAATGCATTTGATATTTTCACAAGCTTTTTAAACCTAAAAACATCACTTAGGGTTAAATCACATTAAAACCAATGATTCCCGCTTGACATCGAGGTCAAGAAGCAATGAACCTGTTCAATACTTAGAAGGATGACCATTTAAGCAACAGCAGCTACTGTAAGTAAAAAATCGTCGTCAGGGTGGCCTAAAGTCGGTATCAGCCAGAACAGCGAGGGTCCTTATCCCATTTCACTAGCGCTAGAACAAGTTTGTTTTTGCATCAGAGGTGGAGCGCCACACCTACCATCAGCTCCTTACTTTACCGTACATATCCCTGTGCTACTCATACACTGAGTTGGTGAGGGCCGGTATCGAACCAGGAACTTGTGGTTCCTAGGCGGACGCTCTAACGACTGAGCTAAATCTTTCATTTCGCCTATTTAAAATTTCTTAGAATTTTTATTTATCAGCCTAAAAAATTCTTACAGCTTTTATTTCGTAAGACATAAAATAACCCGAAAAGAGCTGATATGCCGTAAATAAAAACTAACTTAATAAAAACTATTTTTTTGATAATTTTGATAGGATTGATAATTTGGATAATTTGGATTATTCGGACTATTGTCCTCATCTTTATTGTTATCTGTACAACGTTTCGGCGATGTGTCTTCTTTGTGTATTTCTTGTTGGACTCGGGAGCCTTCTCGAGCTCGGGAACCTTCTCTTCAAACTCGGAACTTCTTGTCGTAATCGGGAGCTTTGAACCCCGATTACGACAAGAACTCTGAGCCCAACCTTTATTCAATACACGGAGTATACTGTTCTCATTCTACAAACCGTAACTGGGTACAAGTGTTAAGCAGTGTTAATTATTATTCTATGTTACTGTCGCCTTTGACCAGGATTGAAACCTGTAGCCTAGAGATAACTGTCATAACTGCCTTAACTTTAACGCCATGTTTCCAACTGAGTCCGACAAGAAATATCTGAAGAAGGTCGGAGGGTACATCGGCCGAAACGGTGTACAGAATAACAATAAAGATGAGGATAAACGTCCGAGTAATCCTAATAGTACAAATTATCAAGCCTTATCTAAAAAAAAATCCAGAGAAATAGCTTGAAAGTGTTGTGCTGTGTTCGTGTTTTTCATTGTTAAATGATGTTTATTTTGTGTGTGTATCTCCTCTCTCTACATATTTTTCTGCGTTTTATTTAGATCTTGTAAACGTTGTAACAATAAAGATGAGGACAATAGTCCGAATAATCCAAATATTATAACTTTAAAAAATTCAATAAAATGTCATTTCTTTGTTGGTAGGGTCGAGGACTTTTCAGCTTCCCTCGACTGTTCGTGAAGGGAATAAACCCCACCAAAAACTGTAAGATATTCATCTTTTTATTCTTTGAACTGAGTCTTCTTTTGATCCAGAATTGAGCCATTTTCTCATATGAGTTCAGTAAGAGGCAATGAATAAAACAACTTTCTTCTTGTTTGTTGTTTTTTAATAACAAAAAGAGAGAGAGAGAGAGAGAGAGAGAGAAGAGAGAGAGAGAGAGAGAGAGAGAGAGAGAGAGAGAGAGAGAAAAAACTATTTTATTACAAAACATTAAAGAAACGAAGAACGGAGAGCATTGTGTTCACTGAGATTTTATTTCACGGCCAATAAATTACAGTGAATTACAAAGAAAATGTTATCATCAATTGTAAGGTCAGGAAGCGGGAAAAGTAAGACAGACTCTTTACTAGTGCTTTCATCTAACGACTTGGGAACGGCAGACGAGATATATCGCGAAAAATTGATTTGTCCTTTCCTGTCCTTTCCTGTCATCTTATTCTGGCAGTGAATCGAATTTGTCGAAGACAATGAAAGCGATGAATGTTTGAGGTGTGTGTGTGTGGAGAGAGGGTAACGAGATATCTCGTGACAAATATCTTTGTCCTCTTACTCTGGCTGTTAATCTTATAGTGACAGAAGAATTCAGAGATGGTGATGGGGGCAATGAAAGAATCTATCTATCTATCTATCTATCTATCTATATATATATATATATATATATATATATATATATATATATATATATAATATATATCTGTCTAGATAGATAGATAGATAGATAGATAGAGTCTCTTCCTATCTCTCTCTATCCCAGTATTTTCCTATCTATCAATCTAAATATCTCTCAATCTATCTATTTATGTTCCTATTGATCTCTCTATCAGACTGTTTGCAACCCCCTCTTAGTTCATATATATATATATATATATATATATTATATATATATATATATATGTGTGTGTGTGTGTGTGTGTGTTGTGTGTGTGTGTGTATTATCAATCTTTTAATATCTCTCTCATTCTGTTCATCTCTCTCTCTCTCATTATATATATATATATATATATATATATATAAATATATATATATATATATATATATATATTGCTATATGTAGTTTGCTATATTCATAAGTAAAGAGTTTTCAATATCATTGATAGTGCTTATATAAGTTAGTGTACTGAAGGCATAAAATCAACGTCGTTTGGTGATTGGCAATGCGATTTTCAAACCAAGTACTTGAAAGCGCCGTTGACTTCATGTGTTCGCTACCCTGACAAGATCGCTAGTATGGAGCATCCATCGAGGATCGAACTCGCTTTTCAGCAATAATGGATCTGCGAGACTAGCTTGCTAATTATTACACCACGATGAGGCGCCTTTTCTGCTTGACTATAGAAAAAGCACAATCAATTATCTAGTAGGCCGTACACACACCTTCTTCCATTCCATATAGACTCCGCCCAGGGTTGACACCCGAAAAAAAAAGAAAAAAGAAAGAAATAGAAACAGATAAAATATAAATGAATAAAATATAAATAAATAAAAAAATACGAATATCTTTCTTTTAACCGGACAAATTTAAACGAAATGCTTTATCTCACAGTGATCAACACACTACTATTTAAAAAAAGGGGTGCTCACGTGAAAATGTCCCTTTTTTTCTAACTAAATGTCCTTGATTTTAGTCGCCAGATGTTAAACAATGCCAGCAGAAATAGACCTGACCATAGAGAGAACAAAACGACAAAAAAAGAGAAGAGGAACCCCTTTTTTTCTATTCATATATCCGGATCTGACGCACTTGACACAAAGGGAGCTCTTCGCATGTGGTTTTATTCAATTTAAAAAGATGTCTTTTTTTAATTTATTTTTATTCATCGAACATAAAATTATTGCAATAAAAATGAGTGCAAAAAATGATTGCAAAAATAAATGAATAATAATTATAATTTGTCTAAAAGAAAAGGCACGTGTATATTCTTTATATTGTAAAACAAAAACAGACATTTAAACAATTAAACAATGGCTATAAAAATAGAATTAAATTATCTGACGATATTGTTAATGTTCCCTATTTCTATCATTCTATTATCTATGGCTCAGGAGTCGGTTAGTTGTATGAGAGCCAATTTATTCATGTATTAGGGAATTCAGACCATTTTGGATATGTTATGTATCTATGTGTTCAATTCCATCTATTAATCATGAATAATCTACCCATATTTATCTATATCTATCTTGATTAGCCTGTCCATATTATATATATATATATATATATATATATATATATATATATATATGTGTGTGTGTGTGTGTGTGTGTGTGTGTGTGTAAGTTGAAAATGGAAGCGAATCCGACGGTATGTTGAAATGAAAAATAAAGGAAAGAAAATATTGAATGGATAAAATAGGATTTATCTTATTTTATTTTACTGACACGTGTTTCGGCCAGGAGTTTACGTATACATGTATTCTATCTATTATTATTTCCATACAAAATAAAATAAAATAACAATAATAGAAAAAACTACAGAAATGTTGAGTATACAAAGAAATAACGACCTTTTTTTCGAACATCTCCAAAATTCTCCGTATTTCAACCGATTTCATTTAAAGCAATAAGTATTTACTTTGATGAAGGTCGCTATTTTTTTGTATACTCAACATTTCTGTAGTTTTTTCTATTATTGTTATTTTATTTGATTTTGTATGTAAAATAATAATAGATAGAATACACGTATGCATAGATAAACTCCTGGCCGAGACACGTGTCAGTAAAATAAAATAAAATAAATCCTATTTTATCCATTCAACATTTTCTTTCCTTTATTTTTCATTTTTATATATATATATATATATATATATATATATATATATATAAGATTGAATGAAAAATAAAGGAAAGAAACGTTATAGTCAATAATTCTTTTTCACTATTGAGACTCTTTTCGAGACACGTAATGCATAAAATAACCCTACATGGGTTGACATGCCGTTAAAGTGAATCATCCCTTGTTCACTATTGTGACTCAGTTCGAGACACATAATGCCTAGTAATTATCGATCTGTTTTGTGGGTGAAAAAGCCAAAAGCAAATTCTTTATTTCTAATCTGAACTGTTTTGTAATTGCCAAAGAATAACGCTTACTGATTAGAAAAAAAGGGAAACAGTTTTGATTAAAAAAGGAAGTTGTAAAAGCAATAATGAAATTACAATAAAAGAACAGGCGTGAAAATTTAGATAAAGCGAAATAAAGACGACACCGAATTTTAGATTGAAGAAACAAAGATGATAAGATATTTTAAATTTGACCAAATAAAGGATATGAATAAAACAAAAGAAGAAGCTATTTCTATTCTGCTCTATAGACATAACGTTTATTAACAACTGTAGAATATCTGTCGGAGAAGTTACGATGACTTTCATTTGTTTTAAATGAAAGTAAGATTAAATAAATACTCGTAAAAATTTAGGTAGGCGAAATAAAAGCTGTAAGAATTTTTTTTGCAGACAAAATGAAAATTCTAAGAAATTTTAACTAGGCGAAATGAAGATGTAAGAAATTTTTAGATAAGCGAAATGAAGGGTATAATAAATTTTTAGATAGGCAAAAGGAAGGGTATAAGAATTTTTTTTAGATAGGCGAAAAGAAGGGTATAAGAATTTTTTTTTAGATAGGCGGAATGAAGGGAATGAGACATTTTTAGAGAGGCGAAATGAAGGGTATAATAATTTTTTTAGATAGGCGAAAGGAAGGGTATAAGATTTTTTTAGATAGGCGGAATGAAGGGAATGAGACATTTTTAGAGAGGCGAAGTAAAGGGTATAATAAATTTTTAGATAGGTGAAAGGAAGGGTATAAGCATTTTTTTTTTAGATAGGCGAAAGGAAGGGTATAGAATTTCTTTTTAAGATAGGCGAAAGGAAGGGTATAAGAATTTTTCAATAGGCGGAATGAAGGGTTTAAGAAATTTTTAGATAACCCCTAGCACCGATAATGATTTTCTCAAACCTATTGCCCATGTGGCCAGCTCCAGCCCTTTTTACCATATATGCGCTAGAAGGCGGTAGCTGAGGGTCTTAGTGTCCTGGGTTTGACTTTAAACTGCATCTTATAGTGAAGATCGGATTCTAGAACCCTGGGAGCGTGGAATATCCCTTTCATCACCATTAATCCCATGTCCCTCTGACCCGGATTGGTAGTACCCTGTCAAGGACCCATCTATGGGTTAAATAGGAAAAAATTAGTTTAAAAATAAGTTTAGAAAAAAGTGAGTTTTGAAAAGATTTTGAATACCTATCAAGCATGAAATAGAAAAACTCTTCGCTTAAAATAACCCAACAAGGGTTGACATGCGTGAAATCCAACAAAAAACCCAAAAAAACAAAAAAACAACAAAAACCCTAAAAAAAAAGGTTAATAAAAATCTGGGAAGTTGTGCTAAAAAAACAATTGAAATTAAGATTAAACAAAAAACAAAAACAAAAACTAAAACAAAAAACATCTAGCCTCATCCAAGAGTCACCGAGTAATTTCTAACGACGAGAACTATTATACATTAAGAGTCTCTATATCAAAGCACCTGTATAGTTCAAAACTAATTCTCTAATAAGTTATTTTTAAATTGACTTATACACGGTCTATTGATAGATATTAGAACAAAAATAAAAAAAAATTGATATTCAAATCACCGAGTTAAGCGATGATGAGCCTGTTCAATTTTCAAATGGGTGACCACTAAGTCCAAAGCAAAATGAAGGTTGAGAGATAGAATAAGCAAACTTAGTAAATAACAAGAAAATATATGATATTGGTTGATTGATCTTAATGGCATCACAAACCCGTTTGAGTTATTTTTCCAAGAGGTTTGGGAATTATCATTATACGTAAATTATTATTATACGTAAATATGTATAGGTTTTGTGTTATTTCTTAAGGACTTTTTGCATATCGAATGCGAATAATTTCTAAACAGATCTATATCACCCTGAGATGGGATCCTAACAGGTAAGTATATATATTTACCAACCCCTCGCAACGAGCAGGATTCAACACAAGGTCAATTTATTAAGCGGAGTTTAACAGGTTTGAATTCAGAGTTTTCCTTCTCCTAGACTGGTTTCCTAGCCATGGTTAAGAGCCCAGTCTGTCCTGCTATTTACCCATAGCTGGAGGAAGAATTGGATTCATACCTTTCCAAGGGTATTAGCGCCATGTGAAATCCAAATAGCTTCGTTGAGGAATTGAACTCGTGCCGACGAGTCCACTTCCTACGGACTCTAACCATTAGACCACGCGTCTAACAGGTAAGCATAAAGTAAACTGATAGTAATGGCAATAAAGGGTATTTCCACACTCCCCGGTTTCCACAACTGGAACCTCAGCATCAGCTGCAGTTTAGTGTCATACTCAGCCCCCCCCCATTTTGGGTAGGGTCTTATACCTCTGTACAATTTTTTTATATTTAATTAGTGAAATAAATCTCTAATTAGGACTGAGCCTATTCTAGTAGTGACCATCCAAGCGGAGTTTAACAGGTTTGAATTCAGAGTTTTCCTTCTCCTAGACTGGTTGCCTAACCAAAGTTAAAGACTCAGTCAAATAGATCACTAATTAGGGACTGAGCCTATTCTAGTGTGACCACCCCAGTGGAGTTTAACGGTTTTTTTTTCAATTAGATTTTCCTTCTAGACTGGTTGGCTAGCCAGGGTTAAAGAGATTCCAGTCTGTCCTTCTATTTACCCATAGTTAGAGGGAGAGTAGTTGGATACATACCTTTCCCAAGGTATTAGTGCTATGTGACCTGTAGCTTCGTCAGGATTTGAACTCGGGTCAACGAGTTCATTTCCTACGACTCTAACCATTACACCACGGGCCTCCAACCGTAGAGAATACAGTCAGCTATTTCTATGCCCCGCCGACAGGATTAGATTATATTGCGGTTTTTATTTTAAGGTTTAAAAAAACTTCTGAAGAAATATCACGAGTTTATTTTCTGAAGTGCCGACGCAAAATGAAGAATACTATTTCGATTGTTTATCCAATTTCTTTTCTGCGAATTTGTGAGAACGATTTAAATTCAAGCCGAAAATATTTCAACCGTTTGAATTAAAACGAATAATTCAAGTCACTTATCAATGTTTATTTTATTTTCGAAATCCGGAAAGCCAACACGTAATTTCCTGTGCTAAGGTACAAAGTGGTAATCTGGTGGAACGTGGTTTGTAGGCGTCAACGAGACTGGGATGAATTGGGGTGGGAGTGGGAAAGGATTTGTTGCACAAAAGAAGGTGGCAACTTCAGAACACTGATGCCAAAATGTCTGCCAAAAAAAAAACTAAACAAATAAAAAAATGGTAGACACAAATGCAAAGACATTGTGCTTTATTTTTTAAAGTAAAAATAAAATATGCCAATGTTCGGGAAACGTTGTTCCAAAACCGAAAATACTCTAGTAAATTCCTAAGGGAACGATTTATTTAAATAAAAAAGGTAGAAAATGAGAAAGATTAGAATGGCGAATCCATTGTTTCTTTCTGTGCGAAGAAAGAAGACGATGTGAAGTTTTGTAAGCAAAAAGGGGAGATTTACAATCTAGCTACCCCCCCTTTTTATTTTAAGTAAAGGCCGTCTATGAGGCGCCTGCAGTGGAGCCGTAGTTATAAGCGTAAGTTTGACAAGTTATTATTTGGTGCTCTACACAGTGGTTTCTCAACCTTTTTTTGGTCGTAGCCCCTTCAACCAAATTCAAGTTCTTTATGCCTCCCCCATGCGATTTGAGTTTTTGCCCCCGCTTTCCTCCTTGCGCCTGTTTCGGTCTCTTAATACATCAAGAGAAGTAAGAATAATTCAAATTGTAGTTTGGCGAGTATGTGGCCATCAAACCACCTATAGAATATGTTGAAAAATGGCTTAGATTTGGTCTTAAATGAAATTATTAATTACATAATATCCTATACCATAAATTTGTAGGTCTAAATTTTCTGTGTTCCCTCTTGCCCCCTTGTGTCCTTCCCATTTTCAAATTGGCCTTGTGGCCGTCCAAAAATCTATGGCCACTACGGGAGCCACAATGATCTGCCTTTGAGAAACCTGCTCTAGCAATATGCCTGGCATGAATAGAAAAAATAGTTTCTGGTATTTGCTTCTGATATCCACAGTCGGTAATTCTAACCTAAGTGAATGCACAGACGTAGATGATGAGGCTGCCCCTCCCCGCGCACACACTTTAATCATTCCGATACGGTACAATTGTTCCAAACTCTACAGCAGTGTACGAATAAAACTTACGATATTTAACGGTGGTATTTAAAGACATTCGATCTATCTCAATATGTTCTTGTCTCTATTCTTTATCGCAATCTGTGTTCAGTCTATCTATATAGAAGATAAGATGGCAAATAGTATGTTTTCAACAGCGGAGCACGACACACACACACACACACACACACACTACCCCACAACACACCATATATATATATTATATATATATATATATTATATCTATATATAATCATCAGACGGACTGACAGAATTGCACACATACAACAGATATCTCTCTCTCATCTCTTCTCTCTCTCTCTCTCTCTCTCTCTCTCTCTATATATATATATAATATTATATATATATATATTATATATTATTTAATCCTATCTCTTTCGGGTATTAATTTTTAACTGACTATATTTAGTATTTACCTGCTTCAATCTCTTCGCACCTAACATATTTAGATGTCCTGTTCGTATCGTGATTAAAGAATTTCAATCGCCTAGAGATTACTTGTGAAGATTTGTTAACTGCAAAAACCCAACGAAATTATCTTCCCATTAAAATACAAATAATTAATGTTCAGCACGAGCGTATCAACGTTTATTGCATTTAAGAATCACTTTGATCCCTCACATAACCATAAAACAGCATTGAACCTCCCAGCCATTAAGCTAAGCATACAAAAAGCATTTATTTGGCTTTCAACTCCATTTGTGCATATTCTGAAATTTCATCCTTATTACACACACACACGCGCACACGCGCGTGCAACACACCCACACAAACAAATACATATATGGTTTAAATGAACAGATGGCCGCCCCCTTCTTTAACTTTTTTTATGGTTATTATGTGAGGGATCAAAGTTGTTTTAAATGCCAATCAAAACGTTGATACGCTTCGTGCTGAAAACATTAATTTAATTTATTTTAATGGAAGACTAATTTCGTTGGGTTTTTGCAGTTTAAACAATCTCACAAGTAACTCCTAGGCGATTGAAATTCTTCTAATCACTATACGACAGACTCTAAATAATGTTGTAGGTGCGAAGGAAGATTGAAGCAGGTATCTAAATATAGTTCAAGTTAAAAATTAATACCCGAGAGATAGCTAATATATATTTATATTATATATATATATATATTATATATTATATAGAGAGAGGAGAGAGAGGAAGAGGAGAGAGAGGAGAGAGAGATATGTTGTATGTGTGCATCTGTCAGTCCGTTGAATATTATATATATATATAATATATAATATAAATATATATATATATGTTGTGTGTGGTGTGTGTGTGTGTTGTGTGTGTGTGTGTGTGTGTGTTGTGTTGAAAACATACTATTTTGCCTTTTCTATTAGCTAAGACTGAGACAAACAGATTGCGATAAAGATAGAGACAAGAACATATTGAGATGATCGTGTCTTTTAATACACGTACATATCGTAATTTTAATCGTACACTGCTGTAGAGTTTTGGAACAATTGTACCGTTCGGGAATTGTATTAAAGTGTGTGGCGGGGAGGGGGCAGCCTCATCATTCGACGTCTTGCATCTTCACTAGGTTTAGAATACCGACTGTGGATATAAGAAAGCCAAATACAGAATATTTTTTCTATTCAATGCAGGTAGTATTGTAAGAGCAGGGTTTCTCCGCAGATCATGTGGCTCCCGTAGTGGCCATAAGATTTTTTGGCGGCCACAAGGACCAATTTGAAAAATGGGGGAAGGACACAGGGGGCAAAGAGGGAACCACAGAAAATTTAGGACTACAATATGTATAAGGATTATTTTGTAATTAATAATTATCATTTAAGAACAAAATCTAAGCATTTTTCAACATATCTATAGTGGTTTGATGCACAGTCTCTCAAACACAATTTTTAATATTCTTACTTTCTTGATGTTTAAGATGACGAAACAGGGCGCAGGGAAAAAGCGGGGGCAAAAACTCATCGCATGGGGCAGGGCATAAAGAACTTGAATTTTTGGGTTGAAGGGGGTACGACCAAAAAAGGTTGAAAACACTGTTTGTTAGAGCACGAAATAATAACTTGTCAAACTACGCTTAATAACTACGGCTCCCACTGCAGGCGCCTCAATAGACCGGCCTTTACTAAAATCAAAAAGGGGGGGGTAGCTAGATTGTAATCTCCCTTTTTGCTTACAAACTTCACATCGTCTTCTTTCTTCGCACAAAAAGAAACAATGGATTCGCCTCTATCTTTCTCATTTTCTACTTTTTATTATAATTCGTTCCCTTAGGAATTACAGAGTATTTCGGTTTTGGAACAACGTTTCCCGAACATTGCATATTTTATTTTTACTTTAAAAAAATAAGCACAAATGCTTTGCATTTGTGTCTACCATTTTTTTATTTGTTTAATTTTTTTTTTTTGGCAGACATTTTGGCATCAGTGTTCTGAAGTGCCACCTTCTTTTGTGCAACAATCCTTTCCCACTACACCACCCAATTCATCCCAGTCTCGTTGCGCCTACAACCACGTTCCACCAGATTACCAACTTGGTACCTTAGCACAGGAATTACGTGTTGGCTTTTCCGGAGTTTCCGAAAATAATAATACATTGAATAGTGACTTGAATTATTCGTTTTAATTAAGGTTGAAATATTTCGCTTGAATTTAAAATCGTTTCACAAATTCGCAGAAAACGACAATTGGAAATAAACAAATCAGAAATAGTATTCTTCATTTTGCGTCGGCCACTTCAGAAAAATAAACTCGTGATATTTTCTTCAGAAACGTTTTTTAAAAACTTAATAAAACCGCAAATATAATCAATCCTGTCGCGGGGCTAGAAATAGCTGACTGCGTATTCTTAACGGTTGGAGGCCGGGTGTAATGGTTTAGCGTCGTAGGAAATTGAACTGTTGACCCGAGTTCAAATCCTGGACGAAGCTACAGGTCACATAGCCCTAATACCTTGGAAAGGTATGTAATCCAACTACTCTCCCTCTACTATGGGTAAATAGAAGGACAACTGGAATCTTTAACCCTGGCTAGCCAACCAGTCTAAGAGGAAAAACTCTGAATTGAAAAAACTGTTAAACTCCACTTGGGTGGTCACTACTAGAAAATAGGCTCAGTCCTAATTAGTGATCTATTTGACTAGCTCTTAACTTTGGTTAGGCAACAGTCTAGGAGAAGGAAACACTCTGATTCAAACCTGTTAACTCCGCTTGGGATGGTCACTACTAGAGGCTCAGTCCTATTGAGATTTATTTCACTAAATTAAATATAAAAAATTGTAAACAGAGGTATAAGACCCTACCAAAATGGGGGGGGGGGCGGAGATAACAAACTGCCTCTGATGCTGAGTTCCAGTTGTGGTAAACCTGGGGAGTGTGGAATACCCTTTTTTGCCATTAACTTATCAGGTTTTACTCTTATGCTCCTGTTAGACGCGTGGTCTAATGGTTAGAGTCGTAGAAGTGGACTCGTCGGCACGGTTCAATTTCCTCAAACGAAGCTATTTGGATTTCACATGGCGCTAATACCCTTGGGAAAGTATGAACAATTCTTCCTCCAGCTTATGGTAAATAGCAGGACACGACTGGGCCTTTAACCATGGCTAGGAAAACCAGTCAGGAGAGGAAACTCCTGAATTCAAACCTGTTAAACTCCGCTTAATAAATTGACCTTGTGTTGATCCTGCTCGTGCGGAGGGGTTGGTAAAATATATATACTTAACCTGTTAGGATCCACTCAGGGTGATATAGATCTGTTTAGAAATTATTCGCATTCGATATGCAAAAGTCCTTAAAAGAAATAACACAAACCTATACATATTTACGTATATAATAATTTACGTATAATGAATAATTCCCAAACCTCTTGGATAAAATAACTCTAAACGGGTTGTGATGCCATTAAGATCAATCAACAATATCATATATTTTCTTGTTATTTACTAAGTTTTTGCTTATTCTATCTCTCACCTTCATTTTGCTTGGACTTAGTGGTCCCCATTTTGAAATTGAACAGGCTCATCATCGCTTAACTTCGGTGATTTGAATATCAATTTTTTTTTTTTGTCTAATATCTATCAATAGACGTGGTATAAGTCAATTTAAAAATAACTTATTAGAGAATTAGTTTTGAACTATACAGGTGCTTTGATATAGAGACTCTTATGTATATAGTTTCTCGTCGTTAGAAATGTACTCGGTGACTCTTGGATGAGGCTAGATGTTTTTTTGTTTTAGTTTTTGTTTTGTTTTTTGTTTTTAATCTAATTTCAATTGTTTTTAGCACAACTTCCAGATTTTTATTACCTTTTTTTTTTTTAGGGTTTTTTGTTTGTTTTTTTTTGTTTTTTGGGGGTTTTTTGTTGGATTTCACGGCATGTCAACCCTTGTTGGGTTATTTTTAAGCCGAAAGTTTTGTTCAATTCATGCTTGATAGGTATTCAAAATCTTTTCAAAACTCACTTTTCTAAACTTAATTTTTAAACTAATTTTTTCCTATCTTAACCCATAGATGGGTCCTTGACAGGTACTACCAATCCGGGTCAGAGTGACATGGATTAATGTGATGAAGGGATATTCCACCTTCCCAGGGTTTCTAGAATCCGATCTCACTATAGTGCAGTTTAATTTAAAGTCAAACCCAGGACACTAAGACCTCAGCTACCGCCTTTAGCGCATATATGGTAAAACGGCTGGAGCTGGCCACATGGGCATAGGTTTGAGAAATCATTATCGGTGCTAGGGTATCTAAAATTCTTAAACCCTTCATTCCGCCTATTGAAAAATTCTTATACCCTTCCTTTCGCCTATCTAAAAAGAAATTCTTTATCCCTTCCTTTCGCCTATCTAAAAAAAATGCTTATACCCTTCCTTTCACCTATTAAAATTTATTAATACTTACTTCGCCTCTAAAATTCTCCATTCCCTTCATTCCGCCTATCTAAAAAAATCTTTACCCTTCTTTCGCTATCTAAAAATTATTAACCCTTCATTTCGCCTCTCTAAAAATGTTCATTCCCTTCATTCCGCCTATCTAAAAAAAAATTCTTATACCCTTCTTTTCGCCTATCTAAAAAATTCTTATACCCTTCTTTTGCCTATCTAAAAATTTATTATACCCTTCATTTCGCTTATCTAAATTTCTTAACATCTTCATCGCCTAGTTAAAAATTTCTTAGAATTTTCATTGTCTGCAAAAAAAATTCTTACAGCTTTTATTTCGCCTACCTAAAATTTTTACGAGTATTTATTTAATCTTACTTTCATTAAAACAAATGAAAGTCATCGTAACTTCTCCACAGATATTCTCAGTGTTAATAAACGTTATGTTATAGAGCAGAAGAAATAGCTTCTTCTTTTGTTTTATTCATATCCTTTATTTGGTCAATTTAAATATCTTATCATCTTTGTTTCTTCAATTAAAATTCGGTGTCGTCTTTATTTTCGCTTATCTAAATTTTCACGCCTGTTCTTTATTGTAATTTTCATTTATTGCTTTTACAACTTCTTTTTAATCAAAACTGTTCCTTTTTTCTAATCAGTAGCGTTATTCTTGCAATTAAAAACATTCAGATTAGAAATAAGAATTGCTTTTGGTTTTTCACCCACAAAACAGATCGATAATACTAGGCATTATGTGTCCTCGAACTGAGTCAACAATAGTGACCAAGGGATGTTCACTTTAACGGCATGTCAACCATTGTAGGGTTATTTTATATGCATTACGTGTTCGAACAGAGTCCTCATAGTGAAAAAGAATTTATTGACTATAACGTTTTCTTTCCTTATTTTTCATTTCAATCTATATATATATAAATTATTATTATAAATAATATATATATTATATTATAAATGAAAATAAAGGAAAGAAAATGTTAATGGATAAATAGGATTTATTTTATTTTATTTTACTGACACGTGCTCGGCCAGGAGTTTATCTATGCATACGTGTATTCTATCTATTTTATTTTACATACAAATCAAAAATAAACAAAATAGAAAAAACTACAGAAATGTTGAGTATACAAAAAAATAGCGACCTTCATCAAAGTAAATACTTATTGCTTTAAATGAAATCGGTTGAAATACGGAGAATTTTGGAGATGTTCGAAAAAAGGTCGTTATTTCTTTGTATAACTCAACATTTTGTAGTTTTTTCTATTATTGTTATTTTATTTTATTTTGTATGGAAATAATAATAGAATACATGTATACGTAAATCTGGCCGAAACACGTGTCAGTAAAATAAAATAAGATAAATCCTATTTATCCATTCAATATTTTCTTTCCTTTATTTTTCATTTCAACATACCGTCGGATTCGCTTCCATTTTCAACTTACACACACACACACACAACACACACACACACACATATATTATAATATATATATATATATATATATATATATATGACAGGCTAATCAAGATAGATATAGTAATATGGGTAGATTATTCATGATTAATAGATGGAATTGACACATAGATACATAACATATCCAAATGGTCTGAATTCCCTAATACATGAATAAATTGGCTCTCATACAACTAACCGACTCCTGAGCCATAGATAATAGAATGATAGAAATAGAACATTAACAATATGTCAGATATTTAATTTCTATTTTTATAGCCATTGTTTAATTGTTTAAATGTCTGTTTTTTGTTTTACAATATAAAGAATATACACGTGCCTTTTCTTTAGACAAATTATAATTATTTTCATTTATTTTTGCAATCATTTTTTGCACTCATTTTTTTGCAAAATTTATGTTCGATGAATAAAAAAAAGACATCTTTTTAAATTGAATAAAACCACATGCGAAGAGCTCCTTTGTGTCAAGTGCGTCAGATCCGGATATATGAATAGAAAAAAAGGGTTCCTCTTCTCTTTTTTTGTCGTTTTGTTCTCTCTAGGTCAGGTCTATTTCTGCTGGCATTGTTTACATCTGGCGACTAAAAATCAAGGACATTTAGTTAGAAAAAAAAGGGACATTTTCACGTGAGCACCCTTTTTTTTAAATAGTAGTGTGTTGATCACTGTGAGATAAGCATTTCGTTTAAATTTGTCCGGTTAAAAGAAAAGATATTTCGTATTTTTTTATTTATTTATATTTTTATTCATTTATATTTTATCTGTTTCTATTTTTTCTTTTTTCTTTTTTTTCGGGTGTCAACCTGGGCGGAGTCTATATGGATGGAAGAAGGTGTGTGTACGGCTACTAGATAATTGATTGTGCTTTTTCTATAGTCAACAGAAAAGGCGCTCATCGTGGTGTATATTAGCAAGCTAGTCTCGCAGATCCATTATTGCTGAAAAGCGAGTTCGATCCTCGATGGATGCCCATACTAGCGATCTTGTCAAGGGTAGCGAACACATGAAGTCAACGGCGCTTTCAAGTACTTGTTTGAAAATCGCATTGCCAATCACCAAACGACGTTGATTTTATGCTTCAGACACTAACTTATATAAGCACTATCAATGATATTGAAAACTCTTTACTTATGAATATAGCAAACTACATATAGCAATATATATATATATATATATATATATTATATTATATATATATATATATATATTATAGAGAGAGAGAGAGATGAACAGAATGAGAGAGATATTAAAGATTGATAATAACACACACACACACACACACACACACACACACATATATATATATATATATATATATATATATATATATATCTATATATGAACTAAGAGGGTGCAACAGTCTGATAGAGAGATCAATAGGAACATAAATAGATAGATTGAGAGATATTTAGATTGATAGATAGGAAAATACTGGATAGAGAGAGATAGGAGAGACTCTATCTATCTATCTATCTATCTATCTAGACAGATATATATATAATATATATATATATATATATATATATATATATATATATAGATAGATAGATAGATAGATAGATAGATTCTTTCATTGCCCCATCACCATCTCTGAATTCTTCTGTCACTATAAGATTAACAGCCAGAGTAAGAGGACAAAGAATTTGTCACGAGATATCTCGTTACCCTCTCTCCACACACAACACTCAAACATTCATCGTTTCATTGTCTTCGACAAATTCGATTCACTGCCAGAATAAGATGACAGGAAAGGACAGGAAAGGACAAATCAATTTTTCGCGATATTCTCGTCTGCCGTTCCCAAGTCGTTAGATGAAAGCACTAGTAAAGAGTCTGTCTTACTTTTCCCGCTTCCTGACTTACAATTGATGATAACATTTTCTTTGTAATTCACTGTAATTTATTGGCCGTGAAATAAAATCTCAGTGAACACAATGCTCTCCCGTTCTTCGTTTCTTTTAATGTTTTGTAATAAAATAGTTTATTTCTCTCTCTCTCTCTCTCTCTCTCTCTCTCTCTTCTCTCTCTCTCTCTCTCTCTCTCTCTCTCTCTCTCTCTTTTGTTTTATTAAAAAACAAACAAACAAGAAGAAAGTTGTTTTATTCATTGCCTCTTACTGAACTCATATGAGAAAATGGCTCAATTCTGGGATCAAAAGAAGGACTCAGTTCAAAGAATAAAAAGATGAATATCTACATTTTTGGGTGGGGTTTATTCCCTTCACGAACAGTCGAGGGAAGCTGAAAAGTCCTCGACCCTACCAACAAAGAAATGACATTTTATTGAATTTTTTAAAGTTATAATTATTTGGATTATTCGGACTATTGTCCTCATCTTTATTGTTACAACGTTTACAAGATCTAAATAAAACGCAGAAAAATATGTAGAGAGAGGAGATACACACACAAATAAACATCATTTAACAATGAAAAACACGAACACAGCACAACACTTTCAAGCTATTTCTCTGGATTTTTTTTTAGATAAGGCTTGATAATTTTGTACTTAGGATTACTCGGACGTTTATCCTCATCTTTATTGTTATCTGTACACCGTTTCGGCCGATGTACCCTCCGACCTTCTTCAGATATATTTCTTGTCGGACTCAGTTGGAAACATGGCGTTAAGTTAAGGCAGTTATGACAGTTATCTCTAGGCTACAGGTTCAATCCTGGTCAAAGGCGACAGTAACATAGAATAATAATTAACACTGCTTAACACTTGTACCCAGTTACGGTTTGTAGAATGAGAACAGTATACTCCGTGTATTGAATAAAGGGTTGGGCTCAGAGTTCTTGTCGTAATCGGGTTCAAAGCTCCCGATTACGACAAGAAGGTTCCCGAGTTTGAAGAGAGGTTCCCGAGCTCGAGAAGGCTCCCGAGTCCAACAAGAAATACCAAAGAAGACACATCGGCCGAAACGTTGTACAGATAACAATAAAGATGAGGACAATAGTCCGAATAATCCAAATTATCCAAATTATCAATCCTATCAAAATTATCAAAAAATAGTTTTTATTAAGTTAGATTGATTTACGGCATATCAGCTCTTTCCGGGTTATTTTATGTCTTACGAAATAAAAGCTGTAAGAATTTTTTAGGCTGATAAAATAAAATTCTAAGAAATTTAAATAGGCGAAATGAAAGATTTAGCTCAGTCGTTAGAGCGTCCGCCTAGGAACACAAGGTTCCTGGTTCGATACCGGCCCTCACCAACTCAGTGTATGAGTAGCACAGGGATATGTACGGTAAAGTAAGGAGCTGATGGTAGGTGTGGCGCTCCACCTCTGATGCAAAACAAACTTGTTCTAGCGCTAGTGAAATGGATAGAGACCCTCGCTGTCTGGCTGATACCGACTTTAGGCCACCCTGACGACGATTTTTACTTACAGTAGCTGCTGTTGCTTAAATGGTCATCCTTCTAAGTATTGAACAGGTTCATTGCTTCTTGACCTCGATGGTCAAGCGGGAATCATTGGTTTTAATGTGATTTAACCCTAAGTGATGTTTTTAGGTTTAAAAAGCTTGTGAAAATATCAAATGCATTGAACTTGGAGATATATATCTCTAATATTAAATGCGAATGTCAACGTGTCAGTGAGTCACACTTTTTCAACTTTACTCCTTGAGGTGTATCCTTGAGGTGGAAAAAGATACACAGAGAACACAGGATGCGTGAATATGTATTTTATTCAGCACTTTTAACATAGAACAAGAAGTAGTACAATCACAAGACAAAACGTACAAAATGAGGAGGTTCAAATGGTTGGAGTTGACGCAGTAATTTCGTCCATATATTTTCCGACTTCTGTCACTGCTGCGTCGACTCTTATATGGCTCTGGGTCAGTCCATCTCGTAGGGGTGTTAACTCCTCTACAACACTCATAGATGCCGTAGCCTAAAATATCATGCCATTTTGAAATCAAGCCGATTCCGTGAGCAAATTAGATACATCCTGGGCCGAATCCTGACTCGCTATTCTGAAATTTTGGATTCCCAAATGTTACTTACTGCGATAGTTTTACGGCAATTATTTTCGGTGATTTTTTACGTGACTTTTTGTGAGAAATCTTTTAATACATTAACAATTTTTATAATTTGGATATAAATTTGGGAATAATCGAAATTAATGGCGAAATCTAGCGAAAGTCACCCATGAAGTAGAAATGAAATAGAAATTTTTGTACGGAAAATGATCTACGTACATTAAACTGTCTTTGAATTACAGCAGAAGAATTATCAATGAAATTTTTAAAAGTAAGCTTAAAATAAAATTTAATCTGTACTCAATACATGTAGTGTTATTGTTGGACCAAAGGCTCAATTAAGAACTTTCCGCGGGAGTTAGCTTAATTGTGAAAGGGCAGCTTTTAATTTCCGATTAGGCGGCATTTAAGTTCGTGTGAAATAGAACGTACTTTTCATGATTTTCGGCCATTGTCTTCTTTAATGTTCTCAATTAAAGTCTGATGTAGATTTCCCTCAAAATAATCGTTATTAATGCATTTAATCATGCAATGTGGATTGTATATCACTCAGAAATAAAGGCTTACATTGTTTATGGTACCTATTTTGCATACTTGTTTTAACAAAACTAAATAAATAATTACTTTGGTGTTATTGATTTCTGATATTATTGTTAAATTTTCATATTAAAATCATTCCTAAGTAGAATTTTATATAGAAATCAATTTAAGATAAAATTAAAATAAGTGTAATCTTTTTATATACGTTCTCTTATTTAGTTTCGCTGGCCTTTCTGATTCAATATAAGATTTTATTGCATTAAAACATAAATACTTGCGCCGGGGGTAACATATTTTTACAAGTAGATAAAAATAGAAAATTATTCAAACTACAATTTTTCTTTTTTTCAATATGCAATCTACGTACTAAGAGAATTGCCAGCCCTAAGATAACTGATAACATATATACATATATCACGTAAATGACAGAAAGTCAGAGACCATTTTGCAATATATATATATGGGAGAAATGTGAGGAGGTTAATCCGACAGTATGTGGAGAAAGGTAGACAAACACGAGATGTTATGGAAAACGGATGTTTATTGTAGGTGGTGATGTCGACGATGCAACGTTTAGGTCTGTTATATATATATATATATATATATATATATATATATATATATATATATATATATATATATGAGAGGTATCTAAAACTTGTTAGTGAGGGATGATTCTATATGTGATTTCTAAGATACACTGTATTATTATTGCATGATCCAATATGTATAAATACAGTGAATCTTTAAATCACTAAAGAGAGCTCAATGTATAATAAACTTTTTAGATTATATACAGAGCAGTATTTTTTTTATGTATGTGTGTGTGTTTTTTATGTATGTGTGTGTGTTTTTTATGTATGTGTATGTGTATTTATGTATGTACATTTATGGGTGTATATATAGCTATATCTCTATATGTATATATTTGTGTGTATATACATTTTATTTTTATATTTATTTTCATTTTTATCAATAGTATATTTATACAACATTATATTATCTAATATATTCTAAGGTTTAAATTTTTTTATATATATTTCTCTATTTATATTTTATTATTTTTAATATAATTTTTTGTTTTTTTCTTCTCTATACTTGTTCAGATTCATTCAATAGCTTAATTCATAGTTTAATTTTGTCTGACTACCATCCACCCAAGAAGCCAGAACTCAAAGTGTATCCTTTTTTCTCATTTGACTTCCTGTCACCATGGTGACAGTCTTACAATGTAAAAATTTTTTTTTTTTTTTTTGAAAAGTAAAAGTTTTCAGTTGTGCAATTCAAATAACTTGATCTTCCATCTGATGAGACTGGATTTTGGGAGCTATATTAAATCAACTTAGATTTATATAGGCCCCAATTTTGGTCGAAATAAATTTATTATGGAATTACGGTGTTGAGTTTTCCTTCCTTTCTAAGATATATATATATATATATATATATATATATATATATTATATATATATATATATACCAACCTCTCCGCACGGGTAAGATATGACATAGTCAATTTCTTAAGCTGAGTTTAACACAGTTGAATTCAGAGTTTTCCTTCGCTATACTGGTTGCCTAAATAATGTTAAAGAGTCAAGCCCGCCCTACTATTTACCGATAGCTGGAAGGAGAGTAGTTCAATACATACCTTTTCCAAGGGTATTAGCACTCGGTAAAATGCAATTAATCCAGAATTTGAACTCGAGTCGACGAGTCCATTTCCTACGACAATAACTGTTACACCACGCGCCTCGATATATAAGTAGTAGACAGGACACCTGCTCTAATTCCCTAAAAAATAAATTCAAATTTGACAAATTCCTTGAATAGAGGAAATTTTTTTTAGCTGTCGAATTATTACCATTCACTATCGGCCACAACTCGACACCTTCTTAGTGCCAGGAGGAGAAAAATAAACGCCCTTAAATAACCCAAACTGCAGCAATAAAATTGTTATAACTTCTCCTTGACTATGTGGGCAGAAAACTGGCTATATTACTGCACCTGGCACAGGTAACTTGATAGTTAATCTTTCAATCTGGCATGAAATTATCAATTTTATGTATTCGCAAATACAACATGTCATATATATATATATATATATATATATATATATATATATATATATATATATATATATATATATATAATTGGTTTCCTGTATCGATAACTGCATAAATCTCATACTGACATTGTATATCGACTGAAGGGATTCAAAGTCAGGAGTTCCCCACAGCACACAAGATTATTTTACGCAATCAAAAAAAATAGTCGTGTGAACTTGAACTACGTAGTCGCCCTGTCGGCTGGGGCAGAAGAATACACTGACTGCACCTTTCTAGAGGGGTATAATCTCCCTCCCCAAATGGGACTACCTGTTTGCCGTGGGTGATAACCCGTGATTCTTAAGGACGGAATCCTAGTGGTTGGGCAGTCCATAATATGCAACATTCCGCTTTGGCCCTTACTTGTAAAATATTATTCAGACATTCCAATGACGTTATCATCTCGTCCAACAATTCGAATTAACACAACTGAATAAACAATCCATAGGCTTTGTACACTGGCTTCGTAACTGAATTTCACAGAAATTATGTTCACTTTCAGTCATGGTGTTAGTTAATTCAAATCTTACTTCCGTTTCTGGAAAGTTGTGAATACAATAAAGGATTATATATAATGGCTGCATGATCTGGTACACCCAGGATGTGACGAAAAAAACCTACAAAGTCTGGTGGAATTATAAGATCCTGCTGGGGCGCTCTTGGTTAGTAGTAATGATCATTTGACATTGAAACCAAGTTATTAGACAAAATCAAATAATCACATTTTACTTCAATGGAAAGGTAATAAAATCATCAAAGATTGATAAACACTTATAATAGAACAAATAACAAACACATATGATAAGTCTTTGAATAATTTAAATTTTAATATAGTGACTCTTCTTCTTAATAATAGTCAGTAATACATTCATTTTTTATAATTTTTTTTTTTTTTATTTCTGTAAGTTCAATTTCCGACATAGTAGTTTTAATTGCTTTCCATAGGTTTGCATTGCTGTCATATTGATTGCCATCTTCATATAATTTCATCTTCACAATTAACCATAGATTTTCGCTCGGATTCAGATCAGGACTTGATGGTGGCCATTCCATTATCTTCTCTCCTGTAAATCTTTTATGCTCAAAAAATTCACGTGTAAGCTTAGATATATGATAAGTAGCATTGTTGTGCATAGATAAACGCTTCATTTTAAAACTACAAGACTGGGGCAAAGAAAGTCTTGTCCATAAAAGCGTACTATTTTCTTTAACTCCTTCATCACCTTTTAATGGTCCAATAATGGTTCGGTTGACAATACCATCATACTCTTACCTTCTTGTCGTATTCTTTGAGCCACAGGCACATTTAAATTTGATAGAATCCATCCTTTGGTCTTTCTCTTAGGTCTATCAAATGTCACTCGAGATTCTTCCATGAAAATTACTTCTGGGTCTAATTTGGACGCTTTAAAATATTTGCTTTAGTGAGAAGAGGTTGTTCAGGAGATTTTTTTACAGATCCCAATTCCCAACGTATTTTACACCTTTTTTTTTCTTCTCGTTATTCTTTTGCGATACCAGGTTGCATAACTTGTGCAATTCTTGCATTCCCATCCTGATTTTGCGTTGCTATACTTTTGAGTTGCTATAATTGATGGATAGGATTTTTTAAAGTTCCACCATGAGATATCTTAGATGAAAATGAGTCAGTAAGGCCGGTTCAGCTCAAACATGATGCGTAACTACTGCTGTTTCCTACAACGGGTGAATCAGTTTATACAAGAAAAAGGTCAAATGTCTTAAATACTTCTTGAGATATCAGAAATAAAACGAATGCCATATATTTATTCCCGCCATGAACAAAAAAATAACAATTTACTATTTGCTTTGACCATTAATATTCTATGTACAGTGCTAATGGCTAAGGTTTGAAATAAAATCCGATATTTTGCAAAAATGCAGTTTATACAGGACAGCAGGAAGTGGGAAGAAGCGTGTCATTTTGTTCTTTTTTCTTTCATTCTTTCTTTTCTTTTTTCTTTTTTCTTTTTTTTTCTTTTTTCTTTTTTTTTTTTTTTAATTTTCTTTTTTTTCATCTTTTTGTCTATTGTATTCTATCTTTGTGAAATAGAATTTCATTTTTTAATCAGCTATCCTCATAATGAAACATATCAATTTAATTTTCGTGTTGTCTTCCTTTTCTCATACAGTATTGATATATAATTTATGTATTTATCTTGAACATGAATATCATATATACTAATTCTAATTGATTTCAATATAAAATCATACATAGGACTGCTTTTAATACTTTTGAGAATAAAACAATAATATTAGAAATCAATAAAACCAAGTAATTATTTATTAAACACGGTTTTGTTAAAACCAATATACAAATTATTCACACCATATACTATGTAAACATTTATTTCTAAATAATATATAACACACATTTCAGGATTTTAAATACATTAATACTATGGGCAGTTTTGAGGCAAATTTATTTCAGCTAGACATTAATAGAGACATGAATGAATAAGATGCCAATTAAGATTAAATAATGATTATTTAATAACCACTGAGAAGATAACGTAAATAACTAAGAAAATTGTGACGTTGGTAGTGAGGTAGTTTCGGTTACAGACCAGCACACACAGAATCTCCATTATAATAAGAAGAGAGATTTTCAAAACATTACAGAAATCCGTTCGCGTGAAAAAGAATGATCAAAACTGCGAATAAAATTGAGTTTATTTCTGCTTCACAATTTTTCATTGGTTACGATTATAAAACTAGAGCAAAAAAACATTGCAACGGTTACCTCTATCTACCACCTGGAAGAATAAATATTGATGTCAGGATTAACTTTTTTTTATTTCACGGGAGATATAAAACTACAAAAATAACATCAAGAAGATATTTAAATACATTTATTGCAACAGATCTAAAAAAAAGATCTTAGAAAAGTGATGGATGGTGTAACTTACAGCACCTGGAAAGGGCAACACACACACACACACACACACACACACATATATATATATTATATATATATATATATATATATATATATATATATATATATATATTGGGCTCTTTAACCTTGGATAAGTAACCAGTATAAGACAAGGAAAATTCTGAATTCAAATCTGTTAAACCCCGCTTAAGAGTCTAATTCTTGCCCTGATAAGCTATTAAGTGAAACTATTAGTAGGTATATCTAACTCATTAGGTTTAACTTTATTATTTGCTCTACTTAGGTATCGAGCACTTCTTACATTTTAACTTTAGACAATCCTAGTGGTTTATAAATATATATATATAATTTTATATATTATTTTTTCATTTTGGTGTTATAGTGTTAATCGATTATTTTTCTGTTGGTGCGACCCTCTTAGTCTTTTCTTTTCTTTTCTTTTTTTTTTTTTTTTTCATTTTTTCCCCATGTGAATTTTGGTAGTATATTTTTACTTACAAAGTATTTGCCGTTTTTTTTGTTTTGTTTTTTTTGCTTACCGAAAGTGTTCACTAATAAGATTAATATATATTATATATATATATATATATATATAATATATATATATTATATATATAATATATGATGTGACATTGTGTCACATCCTGATAGTGAGGGGGTTTGTTAAATATGTATACGTGTGCTCAATTAGACATATAATATTTGCTAACCTTGGCAACTGACTGCAAACTGGATTAAATCTGAAGGTGGGAGATAGTTTTACAAAAATCAGGAGTTAAAAACAAAATATTTCATCCATGTAATCTAATACTTAATTGGAGCAATGCATATCTTAATGCAGATTTGATTTGGCGCCAATATGGCCCTTAAAAATGGTGTCAGCGTTCTCTCGAATGAAATCAATCCTAAATTATTGCTTAAGAATTAGAAACTGCCTTTGAAAAACGTATTGGTTAGTTTGCAAGGGACGCTACTCATTGTTGTTTAGATAAATGTATATTTCAGCTATTCTAATAGCACCCTCTTTTATACTGATTGAAGCTAATCGTCGAATTTTAGCTTCTGTTTCTGAAAGTTATTTTACAGGTACTGTCAAAATGTGATGACAATATCAAATTATAAAATACCAAAAGCTTTACGTTGTTCCACATGATCTTCTTCGTCTTCGATACTTCCCAAATATCAAACCAATGTTTGTCAAATTTTAAATAACTGAAATATTCTATTATTCTATAAAGTCGTTTGTAATCAGGTGGCTTAGTAAGAATTTGTTTTCATGCCTACATTTGTATATGACTTCTGATCGTTTATTAAGGAGTTTTGTGGGGGGGGGGGGACTTTATCATGGCTATTTTTTTCCTATAGACAAAGGTTGCAGTGTCTTGATATGTTGGTGTAAGCTGAATGCTATTTTCCTAGCTTTCCAGGTAATTTTTGGTGTTTTGATTTGATGCGTTCTCAAATGTGACTTGAAAGTTTGTACTATTAGGATTATTCGGATTATTGTCCTCGTCTTTATTGTTATCTGTACAACGTTTCGGCCGATGTGTCCTCCGGCCTTCTTCGGGTATTTCTTGTCGGACTCTGGAACCTTCTCGAACTCGGGAACCTTCTCTTCGAACTTGGGAACCTTCTTTTCGAATTCGGGAACCTTCTTGCTATAATCGGGAGCCTTCATAGAACTTTGAACCCAAACCTTTATTCAATCTACGGGGTTATACTGTTCCCATTCAGCTAACCATGACTGGGTACAAGTGTTAAGCTGTACTAATAATTATTCTATGTTACTGTCGCTCTTGACCAGGATAGAACTTGTAGCCTAGAGATAACTGTCACTTAGAACTGTCTTAACGCCTATATTCACTACGCAATGTGGTCATTTGAAGAAGACCGGTGGGGACATCGGCCGAAACGTTGTACAGATAACAATAAAGATGAGAGCATTAGTCCGAATAATCCCAATAGTACAAAATCAAGTCTCATCTAAAGGAATTCAGAGAAATGACTTGAAAGTATGTGCTGTGTTCGTGTTTTTCATTGTTAAATGATTGTGTGTGTGTGTGTGTGAGTGTGTGTGTGTGTGTGTGTGTGTCCTCTCTATATATTTTCTGCCTTTTATCTAGATCTTTCAGTGGCTTGGTATTCAATGATTGTTAGTAGGCAATTTCCGTGTAGGGGACATTCGTGTTTTATTTTGCAATTATAGGTGGGTCTTTTTGTTGTTTGTGATGTATTATGTATTTTCATTGTGCTTTTTTACTCAATTTTTGTGTATTCTAATTAAATATTTTGTGTAGTTTGTTTGATACAGGGAATTGTTTGTTTATTAGTTTCATAAAAAATTTTCCTGCTTTAGTTTTTACATTTTTATTGTATGGTGGGTCGAAATAGATAATGTTTCTATTTCTACATCAGTTTATTTTATTCGATCAAGGGTGTATGTTAGTTTGTCCAAAAACCCACAGTTTTTAGTGCTATTTCGTAGTCTTCTTTTGCTTTATCGAAGATGGTTTCGTTTAAGGAGTTGTCAGATAATCTTTGATTAGTGGATGGTGGGATATTTTTATTGTGGTGGATGAATGGTTGGAATAGGTGTGTATGTAATGTGGGGTGTTGTTTTGTTTTCTGAATGGTTATGTTTCTTTTTTTAGGTTAAATGTTATATCTAGAAAGCCTGTCTGAAAAAGTTGGTTTTTATATCTATATGGGATTCTATTTATTTTAATATCTTTATGAACTGATTTTTAATTTGATCGGCTTTGGGTCACTTGCTGTTTCTCATGGTATAGAAGGGGCGGATATATGGGGGGAAATAGATGTTCGTATCAACAAGCTCCCACCGAGAGGGGGGCCAAAAACAAGCGAGTCCACAGTCTTCCAGCAAGCCAAACCTTCCCCTGGTCAACACGTTCTTCGTTTTCGTTTAGCAGCTGCAAAATCCGTCACCGTAGTCAAAATAATCTTTAGCAGTTCAAAATCACATTTCTTTACTCGGTCGTTCGCGTCAGTCAACCTGCTACTGCTGACTCCTGACCGCCCAGCGCTTGACTCACATGTTATTTATGTACGTATTTACCGAAACATCCTGGCACTTCGCGTCCATCCAGTGCCTAAATCGCATCTGTTTTTGCATGCGGGAGGACGGGGGTTCGATCCCGACAGGCAAGACAATGTCTTGCTCTTTTTCGTTCTCCGTCATACATGGTTATTAGTCCGTCCTCCCTATATAGGTCTGTATCGTTTTTATCTATTGTGCCCGCTAATGTTGCTAACATGTATGTCCCTTCTAGCTAACAGGTTTTAGAACAACTGGAGCTGCCCTTCATTACGTTGAATGTGTTTTGTATGCCTTTCTTTATCCATGTTTTTCTTTGTCAAATAATAGGGATTTTTGGCTGTTTTATGATCTTTAATAGGTTATTTTTTGTATTTTTAGTTAGGGTTAAGGCTTTATCTAATGATTGTGGGATATAAATCTTGTGATATCTAGTTGTATAAACGCGTTGTTTTGTTTGTGGTCTATATTACAGAACCAGTCTATAGCTGATCTAGTATTTTCCATTGATTTATTCATGGTTTTTCTCTTTGATTGTCATCAAATTTGTAATTTTTTTCAAATTACTTCTAATACAATTTTACATATTTGTTTGAAATTTTTAGATGAAGCTTGATATTATTATTTAGATTTCTCATTTTATTGCTATATATACAACTTTTCCATCGATATATCCTCTGACCTTTGTTATTTCTTGTCGAACTAGGAAGTCTTCATGGAACTTCGAACCGAACCCTTTATTTAATCCATTGAGGTAGATTTTCTCATTCTGTTAACAATGACCGAGTACAAGTGTGAAGCTACGTTAAGTATTCGATGTTATTATCGCCTGTAGTCAGGATTAAACGTGCAACCTACAGATGATTGTCACTTAGAACTGTATTAACTCAACCCTTATCTCCGTTTCGTCATGTGGCGAACTGGACAATCCAGAGTGAATTTTTTGAATTTATAGACCTAATGTTATTTTTACCTAGAATATATTTTACCTAGCTCACTTTTTATTAAGTTTATTAGTCTGCACGTAAGGTGATTTCTAATTTTCTTTATGGTCTTTTAGTGTTATGAACGCTTGTTTAGGGTTTTTCGAGGAAAGGAGATCTTACTTAGAGGTTTATGAGGTTATCTGTGTTGAGTTTGCCTGCTATTTCTCTTGTTTCTGTGTTTGTTTCTAATTCCGTGTCGTTGGGTGTTTTCGTATATTTTACTAATATGTTTATAAATAATTTATGATGTTGTTTGGGATTTAGTTCTAATACATTCCTTGACTTGTCAGTCGGAATATATATATATATATATATATATATATATATATATATCGGGTTAGATTGTTGGAAAAATCACATGATAATATTATTTCGCTAATTTTGGTAACTTTTTGTTTATCAATCTGGGTTAATAACTTGTCACTTGTAGACCACTGTAGACGCGGACATATCACGTTAAACTTCTTTTCTTGCAAAAGGTTTCAAACAAGTTTTACGGACATTTTTGTTTCTGCGTGTTTGAAATGAAATAAAATTATATGACATTCTAATAAATATCAACAATCTAGTGTTTTTCTGTACATAGTGTATTTAATGTTTTTTTGTTATTGATTTCTAAGAAGAAACTTTAAAAAATATCTAAATTGTTATAAAAGCGTTTGTTTTGAGTGCATTATAAATTTTCACCTAGCCATTTTTGGGACGAATTTAATTGTTTAAAGTGCATTAAAAATAAATTAGATATGTAGTATTTTGCTTTTTTTTTGTTTGTTTGTTTTGGGGGGGGGGTTTTGGGGGGGGGGTTTACTGATGCCCATTATGTTACTAATTCGACTAAAACAAAAAAATCTGACCTTAAATAATCGATTTAAATAATTTTAATTTGTTTTTAAATTGAAAATGAGCCAACATTTTGGTGCATATCGCTTAAATGCGTCTTGATCTCCTGTCCTTAAAAAAACGCTAAGCGGTGCCTGCTGAAAATCCGACCCATGTTACTTATGAACTTCCTAGCTTTAAGTGGAATTAAATGTAAATGGCAATTAAAGTAATCGGAAGACAATTATTTACTAAAAGAATAATCCACTGAGGTAGATTTTTCTAAAAAAAACGCTAAGCGGTGCCTGCTGAAAATCCGACCCATGTTACTTATGAACTTCCTAGCTTTAAGTGGAATTAAATGTAAATGGCAATTAAAGTAATCGGAAGACAATTTATTTACTAAAAGAATAAGTAAATTAAATTATTTGTGAGACAATACGAATAATTTGGTAGCTGAGAATCTAATTTTAATCAACTTATTTTCTAATAAACTCTTGATTTATTGTTTTGTATTAAAAACTATAGGAAAGATAAAGATAAATCTAAAATAAGAAGCATATATTAACATTACCGACAAAAACTTAGTTACCATAAAAAGGTATTGGTTTGTTTGTTTTTTCCTCATTTAATTCGTACAGTTTTTAATCCCAAAACATCACAAATCTTGATTTTTTTAAAAGTTGATTTCAATTAATTCGCAGCTTAATTTATTTGAATTTATTGGAAAAGGGAAACAAAGACAATTTATCTACTTGCAACATAAGTCGATTTGAATTAATTCTCTGATTTAGTAATGAAAAACTTGTACATTTTTAGATTTAGGATAGATAAATTAACAACAATCAGGAAATTATCCAATTGAATGAAATTTTTAGAACGTTATTCAGTAATGAATTCTTTTATAATGAATAGTTTGTTTTAGTTAAATAAAAGCATGAAGAAAACTTGTTTCACTTAAAGGGTGGGGGGAGTCAACGTTTGCTCATTTGAATCATCATCATCATCATCATGTCGCGCATGCAGCACGGGTATCCATGACTATCTTTCGCCAACCTTCTCTATCATTCATTACACCTGGAAGCTCCTCTGCGGAGCAGCCAACATATTCACATAGCTGGTCAATGTAGGTCCTTGCTGGGCGCCCCACACTTGCATATCCATGTGTTGGCTTCCACAGGAGAACGTCGCTTATGAGTTCATCCTTGCTTCTCCAGCAGTGTCCTGCATGCATTGTCCGTCTCACTCGGATAGTTTGTGAGATGGGGGGCAGGTGACCGTACAGCTGTTTCCTTGTGGGGTGTTGTTTCCACGACTTATTCAAGACTGCATGCAGCATTCTTGTGCAGCTCCCATCTAGCTTATTCTCAAGACGCTTTGTTAGGGTCCAGGTGGTGCAGCCATACAGCAGCACCGACACAACCACAGCCTGGAAGAACTGTCGCTTCAGCTTGTCAGGGAGATCGGACCTCCATATGACTGATAAACTATTTGTGGCTGACCATGCCTTTGCTATCCGTGTATTAACATCGCTCTCCGTGGACGAGATATTACCACCTAGGTATGTGAATTGTTCTACTGGCTTAAGAGGCTTGGCGTTGTGCGTGGAGATGTTTCCTTTATTTTTGAAACTCATGAACTCTGTTTTACCGGAGTTCACATAGAGGCCTATATTCTTTGCTGCCTCCTCTAAGCTATGTAGCAGTGATTCAGCCTGTGCTGGTGTGTCTGCAAGAAGTGCAAGGTCATCAGCATAGTCCGCATCTGTGATTGTTTGTGCGGGATATCGCTTGCTTCTGGCCTTTTTAAGTGTGAAACCTTTTTCTTTTATGGTATCTAATGATGTTCGGAGTACGTAGTCTAGGCATATTATAAATATATATGGTGCCAGTGTATCTCCTTGAAGGACTCCAGCGGCGATGTCAAAGAAATCTGTGTCGCCATCAGGTGAGCGTACTATCGCTTTAGTGTCTTTGTATAGCATCATTATGGCTGAAACCGTTTCATTGGGGAGACCATATGCTAATAGTATTTGTTCCATTTTTCCTCTGTGTATGGAATCAAATGCCTTTGAGAAATCTACGAATAATAGCGTTGCCTCTAGATTCTTTGCTCGTACCCCTTCTATGATCCGTCGAATAGTTAGAATCTGAGAGGTTGTGGATTGATTTCTGCGGAATCCATTTTGGTTTCTCCTAGGGATTTTATCTATTTCGGGCCGGGTGCGATTAAGTAGAAGGGTATTATATATCTTGGCTGCAATAGCAGTGAGAGTTATGCCTCTGTAGTTTTTAGCGATTCCGAGATCTCCCTTTTTAGGGAATGGGAGGATGCTCATTTGAATAAAATTCCTTAATATTTAAATATCTAGAAAAACTCAGTAACTACCTTTACCCTACATGAAATATTTTTAATTAAAGATTTATCTAATCTATTTTTTAAGTAAGTTTAATAATCATGTTAAATTAGACATGTTTTCCAGATTTTTATATATTCAATTTTTTTTATACTAACGATTGTTCTCATTTATTTACAGCAGACTATGGTAGAGTGTTCGGTTGGGAGCTTCACGGTTCCTGGTTCGATACTGGTCCCTCGCCAACTCAGCGTATGAGTAGCACAGGGACCTGTGTGGTAAAGTGATATGCTGATGGTAGGTGTGGCGCTCCACCTCAGACGCTAAAAAACAATCTCCTTGGTCTAGTGCGAGTGAAAAGGGGATAGACTCCCTTGCTGTCTGGCTGATACCGATTTTAGGCCACCACGACGACTTAACTTTTATAAAAAAAGTACTATAAAAATTACTATCCAATTGCCGCTTTAACTTTTCCGTCTCAGTGGCATCAGTAAATAATCCAAAAGTGCTCAATATATTAAAGATACAGAGCAGTAATAATACTACTAATATCATTATTAGAGGGAAAATATTTTTGATTGAAACCATTTTATTGAAACCATGGTAGACCCCACCATGGTTTCAATCAAATTGAAATGATTTCTTCAGGACCCTACCCTACGTTAACTAAGTCGATGTAATTCCTTAGTTAATATATTTGAAGTGAGCACACTCGTGCACTCACTCCAAAATTTTTTTATTTATCTTAGAGTGAGATACAGCGAGTGTGCCCACGATTCGGCATAAGGCCGTAATTCCTTAGTTAAATTAAAGATATTTTTCGGATGATAATGGTTGAACGCTAGGTTATTTTTCTCTCAATCTTTGCGTGTGGCCTGCGTGCGAAAATTGAGAAAAAAATGTATCGTTCCACATGTGTATTCATTCCTTAATTCTCATTTCTATATCGTTATCAATTTAATTCTAATTATAAATAATAGCTAGTAAAAGCAGTTAAAATTTAATTATGATTATATTTTAGGGGTTTAATATTACTAATTCATAGTTTTTATTGTTCTTTTTTGTATTTATCCTATTTAAAATGAATAACTATTTAAGAAAAAAATTCAATTTATTTAGTTAAATTTAGTAATGTAGTTCTAACAATATTTTAGTGACCGACCCAACCTATGTCTATAATTGGAGATTGATTCAAATCTATTATTTAAAAGGTTTTTCTTATCTGGGAATTTAATTATATTTAACTTTTCTTGTAGACAAAGGTAACATGGATCATTTAGAGATCTGCACACATTTGATTTTCTTAGGATATTCTATTCAATAATAAGGAATTATATCGACTTAGTTAACGTAAGGTAGGGTACTGAAGAACTCATTTCAATTTGATTGAAACCATGGTAGACCCTTTATTTTTCCTCTAATAATAATATCATTAGTATTATAAAAATTACTATATATATATATATATATGTGTGTGTGTGTGTGTGTGTGTGTGTGTGTGTGTGTGTGTTTGGGCAGAAAAAAAACTCGAAAAGATCAAAAATAAAATTGTTTAAACAAGAGATGTGTCTTTTGTTTAATTCTACATGTGTATATATATATATATATATATATATATATATATATATATATATATATAATATATGTGTGTGTGTGTGTGTGTGTGGTGTGTAGGGAAATTATGTGCTTAATTAAAGTCATACCTAATTTGTTAATTAATTAATTATAATTAAATGAATTAGGCGGGCATATCGGTTTAAATGTAAAGCGTAAACAAATCGAGAAAAATTCGATCTTTGTATGTACATTTCAGCCCATCAGCATCATTGCATTTTCATTTATTTTCGTGTGTAGAGTGTGCGTTGGCTATCGTTGTTTGTTCGTACGCATGCGCAGTTTAATGCTGGCTGGTGTGTACACGTATTGTCTATTTATGTCTTTACATGCATGTTTGTCACTATGCCAGTTTATCCGTATCCGCATCTTTCTCTGCGTGTGAGCGGGAATGAAATTCTATCCGGGTGATAATCTTGAGATGTTTATATGTTGAAGGAAAGTCTAAGATTCAAAGAATTGATAAATTCTTTTAAATAAAATAAAATAAAATAAACGGAAAAGGAAAAAAATAAAAAGAAGACATTTTTGGTTTTATAGGAACCGGGAGAATGATGTTTTATTTATCTGACTGTCGGTGGATTACGAAAAAAAGAAAGGGGAAACCGCGTGATAGGCAAATGAGTAAAAAATGAATGGCATAAACAGACATAATTAAATCATAAACACACACACACACACACACACACACACACACACACACACACACACATATATATATATATATATATATATATATATATATATATATATATAAAGCAGGTTTTGTTAGAGACCACGGAATATTTCTTCTTTATGATTTTCAGGTGTAGATTTTCTTGTTTTTTACCGTACATCCTGATCTAGATGGTAGAGAATGTGTCCCATATATTTTACCCAAGCGCTTTCAACCATATATATATATATATATATATATATATATATATATATATATTATATATATATATATATATATATATATATATATATATATATATATATTAGAAAAGACGTGACCCGTTGGGTCACCAATTGAGCCCAACATAAATTGTTGAAAAAATCACAGGATAATAATATTTCGTCAATTTAAAAGTTATGAGATTAATATGGTTGTTGACAAGCAATCTGGCATTTTGTAAAAAAAAATATGTATTTTAAAAAACAAATTTACCCCCGAGAGGGGGGTAAATTTGTTTTTTAAAAAAAATCTACCAAATTGTAATCAATGTTCAGTATTGATTGATCCATGAATGATTTTGATAAAGCATCAGTTATTTTATTTCAAAACTTTCTGATTTTTTTTTTTCTGGTCACTTAACTTTGACCTCCTCCTTTTATTTTTGAGGTGCAAAATATCAGTGGGGTTATATATGATTGATACTAAGTTTTGCATAAATATAAATACCAAAGAAAAGAAAATTTAACGATACTACTCTGGTAGAAAATAAGTATCATAAATCGGAAAAATAAAAATGAAAATAAAAAAAAAAAAAATAATTTGGAGATGTTTTACTCATTTGATAATTATTTAATTGTCTATTATTTTTATACAAGAAAACATTATACATCAATATTTTGTCCTGTTTAAAGGGGGGTGCTAATTTTCAATTAGAGTTTTTGATACCCATATTTTAAATGAATTTTATATATTGATTTATCATACCAGAAATACCTAATTAAATCAGAAAGTTTTGAAATAAAATAACTGATACATTATAAAATCCATCCATTGATAAATCAATACTGAAAATTTCATTAAAATCGGATAGTTCCCTGATTTTTGGTATTTTTTTCAATCGAGAGTGTTAGATTTATTTTGTAAACACGGATTTTACAGCAACTCACAGAGACCATCTTAAGATATATTTCATCAAAATTGACCGAAAAAATAGTTTTAAATGTACTGAAAATAAATTACAGGTGTAATATTATTTTGCTTTTTTTACTGATGCTCATTGTGTTACTACTTTTCGACTTAGACAAAAAAATTATCTTAAATAATCGATTTAATTAATTTTAATTTGTTTTTAAAATGAAAAGCAGACGAAAAATGGGTATTCCTAATTGCTTAAAAAGTAGTTGCTGTGCAATACTGTGATACAAACTTTAAACCAATCTATCTAAAAGCTAATTTCTTAAAATGATATATTGTTACGATAGTTTAACAATTTTATCTTTTAACAATTGATAGTGGAAAATGCCATTTTCCACTTAGGAAAAAAATTATGATATTCAAATTTACCTTTATCATGTCCTTTCATATTTTTTTTAAATTTGTAAAAATTCACATGTTTGATCACAAAGTCATTAACGGTATCCATATTTTTCATTTAGAAGAATATTTTGTATTTTTATCTTTCACAAAATATAAACGAATATAGATAGACTTTTGTATTAAATCTGTATTATTTTAAAAATTACTTGCATTCATAATAAAAATAAGTGTTTTTAGATAATTGTGATCAAAAGTTAGTTTGCAAAGCGCGAATTAGATTAAAAACAAAGTAAATACGAGCGGATAGAAATAAAAATTGAAGATAACAAAAACAAATTGACAATTTTTACAATGACAAGTGAAAGAGAAGCAGAGGATATGGGGGTTGCTATTGGCTAAAGAGAGGGTAGTAAAAATTGACTGCTGGTTTTGGGTGGTGGTTGCAGGGAGTGGCTTATTCTTGCTTATTCCTCTCAATAGATACAATAAGAGTTTAATAGAGAGAGGAATGAAAATTGATAGATTAGAAGATAAGACAGAGAATGGTTGCTTTGTGAGTTAATTGCAAATTACTGCTAATTAAAACGATGAAAATTAATTATTTTTTCAAACATTAAGTAAACCCACAAATAAGGAATAAGTTAGTATTTAATTTTATTGATTAAACTTAACAGGAAAAAATCCTTTAGGGATTGAAAGCTCAAAATCTCAGCTTTAGTATAATAATAGAAGATATATTTATATATATATGTATATATATATATATTAATATATATATATATATAATATATATATATATATATATATATATATTCATATTTATATATATTATATATAACATTAACATTTGTTTTTCTATCTCTTTTCAATCATTATATATATATGTATATATATATATATATATATATGTGTGTGTGTGTGTGTGTGTGTATTATATTATATTAACTGATAATTCGATAAAGCAGAGTCATGGAAAGTACCCAATAAAAGGATAGGCAGGGCTTAACCTTTAACTATTCTTTTTAAGAGTTCCCTCACTGATCGGTCCTGAACGGGTTAAAGATTCAAAGTTAGCTCAGCGAAGGAGACAGATGTAAAATGGCGTCTCTCTTGCGAACTTTCTCTTCACGCGTGTTGGTTACTTTTGAGGACTATGGTTTTGAAATAAAGATGTCAAAAAATAAATCTTTTTAAAGTTCTTTGTATATAAGAACATGAAGATGGACACAAAAATCAAGAACCACCCAAGGACCACCCAAGAAATCCTAAGAAGAACAAAAGACCAAAAGAGAGGAATCACTCCAGAATAGCAGAATAGCAGAATAGCAGAATGGAAGATTATAATCAGAAGATAACTATAAGAATATGAAGATAAATAAGAAGACTATACAACACCGGGATTGAGAAAAAAATTCCAAATAAAAGCATACACATAAAAAAAAACAATGAAACAAGCAAAAATAATACCATTAGGAAAAATTACGGTCAAGTCACGCTGAAAGTACCGGTTCCCCCTAGATCATCGAAGTTAAGCTGCGATAAGCGTGTTCAATACTTAATTGGGTGACCACTCCAGAAACAGCAGTTACTGTAAGCAACCTGGGCCCTTTGTTTATTAAAAATTATTTGATTCGGCATTATAATGAATTGAAAAGGGTTGATATGCCGTAAAAGAAAACAACCACCCATTACGAAAACTACCCCTCACAAGACAAAAAATGTTAAAAAATTGAATTAATTTATAAAGTTAAAAAATAAATGAATAAAAAAGACGACAAAAAGACGAATTATGGGATAGAAAAATAAAAATAAAATAAAACAAACAAACAAAAAATGACACCATTACGAAAACAAAAAAAAAGCACAAAAAATAGACAAAAAATAACAGGGCAAAATAAAGAATTCTGGACGAAAAAAAGAAAAAAAAAACATACACAGAAAAGAAAGAAACAAACAAAAATGACACCATTACGAAATGCACCCACCCCCATTTTTTTAATGTGCGAAAAAAAATTGTCAAATACAAGGCAGGCCCCTAAGTAAACGTGCATCATCCATTTATTTTAGTGACCTTGATGCATCCCCCTCGCGTCAATCAAATTTTCAAACGATTCGTTATCGGGTACTTAAAACCAACTTTGCTGCCTTCACTTCTTCCCATCTGGTTTTGGTCGGTCGGTCGGTCCATCTGGTCTGATAGGAATCTTCGTTACACGGTTGGGAACGTTACGCATTCATTTTATCATTTTTATTTCACCGGAATAGCGGCAGAATCCCTGGAAGACGGGAATAAACAGCACAGACAGCTGACAAAAATGACCGTTATACAACTCTAGGATTTATTGTAGAAAGAAAGAAACAAACAAAGAAACAAAGGGGGGAAGAAAGCAAAAAAGAAAGAAAGAAAGAAAGAAGAAAGAAAAAGAAAAGAAAGAAAGAAAGAAATGAAGAAAGAAAGAAATGAAGAAAGAAAGAAAGAAAGGGAAAAGGAAGAGAAAGGAAGAAAGGGAAAAGGAAGAAAAGAAAGAAGAAGAGAAAGAAAAGAAAAGAAAGAAATGAAGACGAAAGAAAGAAAGAAATGAAGGACGAAAGAAAAGAAAGAAGAAAGGAAAGAAAGAAAGAGAAAGGAAGGAAGGAAGAAAGAAGAAAAAAAAAAGAAAGAAAAAGAAAGAAAGGAAAAAAAAGAGAAAGAAAGAAATGAAGAAGAAGAAAGAAAGAAAAAAAAAGAAAGAAAGAAAAGGAGGAAGAAAAGAAAAAAAAGAAAAAAGAAAAGAAAAGAAAGAAAGAAAGAAAGAAAGAAAGAAAGAGAAAGAAAAAAAGGAAAAGAAAGAAAGAAAGAAAGAAAGAAAGAAGGATAGGGGAAAAGACGACAGACAAAAAAATTGCTAAAAAGGTCAGAGTGCGTCGTGAGGAAGTCATGTTGGAAGATAGGAAGAGAGAAAGTAAAAAAAATAATAAATAAAAAAATCTAAAAAAAAAACGCACGCCCCGTCTGCCAATATCTAACTACAAGATTGAGATGATATTGGCAAAGAAAGATTTTCTGATAAGATTTTAATATCATTTAATCTTTCTTTATTGCCACCAGCGTTGCAGAAGGTCCGCCTTTTTGAAAATCTGTTTTTTGGGAGCCGATTAAGCAGTTCTGGTTATCAAACCGAATGCTACAAAACATCACTAACGCCACTACAATTCTTATCTATACCGCCATCATTGCCCCGATTTCGACTATAATTTATCTATATATTTATTTATCTATCTATCTGTTTATTTATTTGCTTATTTATTTTATTAAGCTAAGCTCAGTATGGCACCAGGCCAAAATGGTATATCAGAAGACTGTTAAACACCAATACTCTGAAGTGGGGGGACTGTATGTTTAGAAAGTCAACATTTGAGATTCTGGCTTTTATCAAGAATTATATTCTGCAATTCGGCAGGGAAAATGCTAATATTTCATCCAACAACCAGGTCATGATAAGCACCAACCCCCACCCGACCCCCAAACTCATCTAGCAGACCATTCTGCGTGAGTTCAATTCCCACAGGTATTTCTGACCTAGAGATTTTCACCATCGAACTTATGTTTTACTTATGGTTAAGTCTCGCCTGATTGGTGGGACCTAGAAAACGCTGAATGTACCTCTAGAGAGGTAAGACCTCCCTAAAAAAGGGTGTCATGAGTATTACACTAAACTTAATCTTATTTTAAGGCTCCAGATTTTAATATCTGTGAAGTTTGGAGTTCTCCTGCATTGAAATTACTCACAGAACCATTCTGACCCAGAGTGGTAGTACCTGTTAGGGTACCATCTATGACTAATAGATTTATAAAATTATTCGTATGTCTATCAAATACGAATAATGGTAATTTTCGGGTGTTGTCGTCCTGGCCTCCTGCCCTAAATTACGCTATTTTTTTTTTTTAGATGACATTTTGAAAATGAAAAAAAAAAAAAAAAAAAACAAACAAACAAACAAAAACATAATAATATTTTAAAAGGGAGGATGTAAAATATTTAATTTACTTGTCAATAAAAAAAAACGGAAGGGGGGATGTAAAAGACTACTTTCTTCTCGCATTAATTTGTCGATAAAAATGCCCCCAAACCACGAGTTGGAAAATAGCTAGTACGGATCCGAAATTCACCAGACGCCACATAAGAAAAATATAGCGTAATTTAGGGCAGGAGGTCGGGACGATAAAACCCGAAAATACTCCGAATAATTTTGAAAAAAAAACTCTTAAGAAACAAATACACAAAAATATTTAAAAAATGAACGTGTAATGTATACGCAAGGCATAAAATAATAATCTTAATAGATTTAAATTATAGTTAATTGTTAATAAGTGAAAATAATGTGTGATTAGCATTTAATAGTAATCTCGGACCATATGACCTTTAGGCACCTCTTTTGGATCTCGATTCAGAAGGACATGTTTTTCATTTACACCGTCAATATCTGTTTTTTTTTAACAGTCGATTTTTAGAGGGTTTTTTTTTAATTATAAAACTAACCCCTAACGCTAACCCCTAACCCTAACCGCTAACCCCTAACCGTAGCCCTAACAAACAAACGGATATTGACAATATAAATAAAAACATGTCCTTCTGAATCGAGATCAAAAAGGGGTGCCTAAAGGTCATATGGTCCATAATCTCTCTTGAGAAATTATAAATAGCCGAGTGAACGCGAATCGAACATCATTATTAGTAGAATAACAATGAAAGAGTCAGACTTTGAATTGTTTTATTCTCTATTTTAACGCTAGCAAAAGTTTCGCTATAATGTTCTATTTTTTGCAATGTTATGGTAACATACAAATACACAAATGCATGTATTTATCAACCTCTCTTCACGATTAGGATGTTGTTACACAATGAATAAGTTCAAGGGTCGTTTAGCTCACTCGGTAGAGCGTCCGCCAAGGAATGACAAGGTTCCTGGTTCGATACCGGCCTTCGCCAATTCAGCGAATGAGTTGCGCGGGGAACTGTGCGGTAAAGTGATGAGGTGATGGTAGGTTTGGCGCCCCTCCTCAGACGCTAAAATAATCTCCTTGGTCTAGCGATAATGAAAAGGGACTTGGATTTAGGTTCGGCCGGGGTCCAGTGAGCTTCGGCCGCTGGACCTGCCAGAGGTTAAATTAATAGCGTTGATCTCCAGGGGATCATTCCCCCAGGCAACACTGCCCCCTCGATTTAAAGGGACAGGGCTAGGTTTATTGCCCTGTGTCTGAGGCGCCCCTTGAGGGGGAATGCCGACGGGATGAACGCAATTTTTCAACCTGCCACCCATGAGTCTCGGCTTGTGGGTGGTCCCACGTTAATAGGGCCTTGTGTCTGACCTTTTACAAGTGGGGTACGAGGATAATATCGACTTATAACTATTACAATGAACCTTCCGACTATGGTTAACCAATTTGGATTCTGTGAACAACAAAATAACTGAACCCCTACAATGGTGACAAGTATTTTAACAGATGTCTGTTAACTAAACTGAAACTTAACAAATAAACTACCCACGTGATTTTCTTCATAGTGGTGAAGATTTATGTGAGAACCGTCCACACTTTTTGATGACAGAATAAGGGAGTACTTGTGTGCCATCGATTCATCGAACATCTCTCGTCAGGTTTTGAATTCAGAGATTTTCATTCTCCTAGACTGGTGGACATACCGATATTAAATGGCCCAGTATGCCCTACTATTTTACCCATAAGTGGGGAAGGGGAAGAGTAGAAGAGATGATCCATAACTTTCGCTAAGGCATTTATGTGATGTGAAACGCAGAGTCACGACTGGTTAATGGTTATCGTCGAATTAAGAATGGATTCGGCGTGCGAAGTTCAGATTCTGGACTCGGCTGGTGACGTTTGACTTTCGATAATAAGTATACAGATCTACATCTGATGGTGAAGTTCCAGTTCTGGAGCTCCGGAAATGTGGAGCATCCCTTCATCACCATTGCTTCTTGGTCGACTTGACCTAAAGTGGTAGTTCCTGTAAGGGTCCCATCTATGGATTAAATAGAAAAAAATATTGAGTACCCTTCGAGAATGAATAAAACAAAAACGTTTTCTTCATAAAATAACCCAGTGGATTGACATGCCGTAAAACCCAACCAATCAATAGAACTACATTGCCCCCCACCCCACCCCGACACGCACACACACACACCACTGATATGCCTTCGGGGGAAAAACAAACAGCAGTATTTAACAGCCTTCAATAATTGATCAGATGTATTCTTTTAACATTTGTTGCGTAATCGAATTTCTTGATATATCAATAACATCAGATATACATTAACCCTCCCGCCACAGTTAGTGAAGGTCATCAGTTGTCATGGAGACCAGGTAACGCAATCACTTTGTCTTTTATTTTTTTACCTGAGCGGAAAATGACCGACTACCAGATTGAATGATCATTTTTATTCCACCTACCAATTTCCAGTATCTCCTTTCTTGGCATCCTTTCATGTGACAATTTATGGCACCCGGATGTGAAACACATACAAGCAAACTGCTGTAAAATGATTGCTGAACTACGTGATCGTATGGATTGAAACGTCTTTCAGAAAAGAAACCTTTATACTTTCATTTACGTAATCAGTCGGTTGAGCATCCACCGAGGAACCATAAGATTCTGGGTTCGATACCGATCCTCACCAACTCAGCACATGAGTAGCACAACTGAGGGGCTTGTGGTAGGTGTGGCGCTCCACTTCAGACGCAAAGAAAAAAGCAATCTTCATTGTCTAGCGCTAGGGAAACAGGAATAGACTCCCTCGTTGTCGCCGACTTTACTTACTTACGTGGGTCATAATTTACTAAATTTTGCTTAGTCTCGTACAAGGGTGACTACAAAGGAATAAAATGAGGGGATGATGGTAGGCATGACGTTCCACCTCAGATGCCAAAAAACAATTTTACTGATCTAGCGCTAGTGAAAAGATGATATACTCCCTCGATGTCCGGTCGATACTAATAATAGGCCACTCCGCTTACTTTACTTACTTACGTCGTTATTATTTACAAGATTTTGCTTTGTCTGACACAAGGGCGCCTACAAAGGGACACTAAGGTACTGTTCCTTGATGGTTACCAATCTGAGCATTGAACAGGCAACAAATACTTGGAGTTGTCTGTTACGTACTATTTCTCTGAATTTTTTAGATAAGGCTTGATAATTAGTATTATTTGGATTATTCGGACTATTGTCCTAATCCATATTGTTATCTGTATAACGTTTCGGCCGATGTTTCCTCCGGCCTTCTTCGGGTATTTCTTGTTGGACTCAGGGGCCTTCTCGAGTTCGGGAACCTTCTTTACGAACTTGGGAACCATCTTGTCGTAATCGGGAGCAATCACGGAACTTTGAACCCAACCCCTTATTCAATCCACGGGGCTATCCTGTTCTCATTCCGCTAACTATAGCTGGGGTACATGGGTTAATTAACACAGCTTAACACCTTTTACGGCATGTCAACCCTTGGGTTATTTTATGCCGAAGACGTTTTTGTCTTATTCATTCTAGTTGGACATTCAAATCTTTTTTAAACCCATTTTTAAACATATTTTTAAAACTCATTGTTTTATATATTTAACCGATAGATGTGACCCTAACAGGTACTACCACTCAGGGTCAAAGTGGACCTGGGAGTAAATGTAATGAAGGGGTACTCCACACTCCCCAGAGCTCCATTACTGAAACCTCACCACTTGATGCAGTTTAACATTCATACCTAGGACTGTTGTTTTAGTTTCCGTGGAGATAGATGGAGGCATTACTTTTAGAACACATTTTGTACCAGGTGAGCTTGGACACCGTCCCCGTCTCGTTGTCATTAAAACAATGATAAATAATCAAGAAATCTATAAGTTTGTTAGCAACGTGGCAATTATCGATCTTGTATTCATATATAGTATCTATTTCTGTCAACGGGAGGTTTTAGGTTAATGAAACTGATCCTACACCCAGAATATTTGTGAAATAAATAATATCATGGGATGATGAAAGGGACAATCGATGTGTTTGGTATCCTTGGTTTCCAGCATCATTCAGAAAACTGGTGATATAGACAAAGCCACTGCAAACGAATCTGATTGGTTACTTCTGGCCTTTCCTATTTGTCACTGTCACTCCATCACCATGATAGCTATTTAAAGAAAAACAGGCAATTAAAAACAGAGCATTGAACGAGGGAAAACTTTAGTATTGTTACCAACAACATGACTTGTCAATAAAACGATTATCAATCTTACCATGTTTCGCATCTACACATTCACATTTTAAATCTTAGAATAAATATGTAATTTGGTTATGATTTGGTAATTTTCACTTTTAGTTGGCTAAATTCCTAGCAAATAAGGCAATTAGAGTAACCTCCCTTGACTTTCACTTTGAAACAAGCCGGTAACTATTTTGAAAGTCTCCGTGTGAAATAAACAAATCTTAGAAACTTTTTTCGAAAACAATACATGCTTTAACACAAAAATATCATAAAATGTGTTCTTAATAACAATTAAGTTCATTTTAGATAATGCGCACGCACAATTTTATGCTAGGAATTTACCTATGATTTTTAATGATCTTAGCTTAGTATGGCACAAGTATAGTCAAACGTAGAGAATTGATATTAGAAAGGGCCTTCAAAATTAGTAGAACACAAGTGGTACTATTTAACCCAGTGAGAGGATGAGAGGGTTCATAACATTGCTTAAAGTGAACAGAATAGCGTGACTGGAGTTCAAATTTGATTACTACGTTGTTGCAATCGAGCATCCATTACGGCATGGGGATTGCACCTGAAAATGGTTTTCTTAGTAAACATATCACTTAATAAACCATTAGTAGCAACCTTTTAATTTCACCGGATTATTTTGATCATCAATAGGAAAGCCATTTCTGATTGCATTCAATAATTATAGATAAGCATCTACTATAATTTCCCATGTGTATTTATATATTTTTTGTCTGTAACACTCCTAATCAAAGAAGAAGAGATGCAGTTTTGTTCATTAACTGGAAACATTATTTATGTTTCCAGTTAATGAACAAAGTTAAAAACTATGAACAAAACCTTATTTATAGTTTTCTTTTACGGGATGTGATAAAAAAATGTATTGAAACTGAATTTGTGATTTTTTTTTAATCTTAAAATCTAACATTTAACAATTTGCTTATTTTAAGATGTTCACAGTGGCTACCCCAACACTGCGATCCTAATTCAGCATTAGTTTATTATAATTGAGAAGGACTCAGATTACAATAATAATAACAGGGCTTTATTTGGGTAAAGTGGGTTATGGGGTGAATAGATAGTGAACTTTGAAATATCACCTTATATAGGTAAAAAAATACAAATCAAATTTGATACAGCCGTAGGGAAAGTTTCCTTGTCACTTGAGATGCGGATCAGGATATCTGTGAACTAATCCCAAAGATATTTGGCATTAAATAACCCATAAAGGTTGATATGCCATTAAACAAAACAAAAATATAATAAACCAAACTAATATCTGTATGTGTAAGTTAGTTCCTGCGACTCTGGTTCCAATATAGATAATAGATGCGACTTTACGGTTCTTATAAAATCCGCGATGCCTCCTTCCACAATTGATGACTAAACTCACACCTTGTCACTTGAGATGCGGATCAGGATATCTGCAAAATAATCCCAGAAGGCAAAAATCTATTTTCAGGCTAAATTTTGTTGATGGAGCTGTCAGTCATTAAAAACGAATAAACCAGCTATTTGCACGCGAACCTTTCTTTCGTGTATATTTCTTGCGTGTGGATGTGTTGTTATTTGTTGTTTTGTTTGGGGGGTTTTTATTCTGATTTGTTTTTTCTTTTGTTTTGTTTTTTTTTGGTATTTCTTTCCCAATTGTCTATGTTTTCTCCCAAAATAGGCACCGGTGTGCTTGGTTTGGGCCAATTCCAGTAATGGTTGACGTAATCGAAAGCAAATTTGCTGATCCGCAAATATCAAAATATTATCAGGGAACTGAAACTTAAAGAGAGAGACACACCAGGTTCTTAATCCAACCAAAAATAGTTCTGCTGCCTGGATTAATATCATCCCCTCGATATATATATATATATATATATATATATATATATATATATATATATATATATGTATATGTATGTATATGTGTGTGTGTGTGTGTGTGTGTGTGTGTGTTGAAAAGTGGAAATGAATCTGACAGTATGTTGAAAGGATGAATAAATAAAGGAAAGAAAATGTTGAATGGACAAAATTAATCTAGTGAATTACCAACACGTGTTTCGGTCAGGAGTTTGTTTATGTACACATTGTATTCTGTTTATTATTATTTTAAATATGAAATGAAATAATAATGATAATAGAAAATTATAAAATATTTAAGGATTCTTCAGGGTAAAATGTTTGATATTTGAAGTTAAAACGGTCAAAATACAGAGAATTTTGAAGTGTTCGAAAAAAAAAAATTTTTTTTTATACGCTTACGGTTGGAGAAATAGAGTGATGTTTGGTGACAGTTACAGTTAGAGAATAAATAATATTCGGGGAAGAGTGACATTTGAAAAAAGAGGGAATTTTTAATTTCATAAGTAATATTAATGACTTCGGCAAAGAAAAGTTAAGATTCTGTTGTTAATATAGGATTAAAATTTGTTTTTTTCATTAGTGACTACGTGTATTCATATTGGCAATCTATTTATTTGTTTGTTTTTAATCTAAGTGATCATTGTTCAAAAACTTTTGTGTCATAATAAAATAAAAAAAGATAAAGTTTGTTAGTATTTTTCGTTAGGGGGTAATATTTTTTTTATTCATATTTTACAGCTTTCTTTTCTTTTTTCTTATAGAGAGTTAAAAAAACAACTTACTTGATGCTTTCTTTCATTACAATGCTCAACACCAAGAGAGTCAACCACGTATATATATATATATATATATATATATATATATATATATATATATATATATATATATACGTGGTTAACTCTCTTGGTGTTCCTAAAGAGGGTATGACATTAAAGTGCAACTAATGGTGAAGTTCTAATTCTGGATCTCTCGGAAGTGTGGAATACTCCTTCATTGCCATTTTGATCCAGAGTTGTAGTACCTGTTAGGAACCTATCTATGGGTTGAATAGAATAAAAAATGAGTTTTTATTAGAACGAAAATTATTCGTTCATTAGATATCTAATGTTAAACAAAGCTAACAGTTTGTGTATTATAATATTAGTTTATTTTAGGAATAGTCTCTTTTTGATGTTTACATTTTTTTAATATTAATAGCATCCCATTGTGGTGTAATGGTTTGCAAGTTAGACTCACATTATTACTGAATAGCGATTTTAATATTCGCTAGATGCCCTTTGCTTTCGACCTTGTACCATATCCTACCTGTGACGAACAGGTTGGGTAAAGAAAATGAGGCCCCATCATTGTGTAATGGTTATCAAGGTAGTCTTGTAAATCCATTACAACTGAATAGTGAGTTCGATCTTTGCTGGATGTCACATACTTACGGAATTGTGTCTAATAATATTGACATTTTTTAGCAGAATTTAGAATTCATGTTTTTTTTTTTTGTTTTTTGGGGTTTTGGGGGTTTTTTAACTAAAAAAAGTTCGGTATAGAAACTTATAAAAATCTTCTGATATAATTATTCAGACTCTTATCTTTATAGAAAAAATCGTTTTTTATCTGTTCATTTTTTTTTTTTTTTCAGATTTCATAAAATAACACATTCTCCTAAGAATATTTCCCCTAATTTATTTTTTTAAAACTATTTCAAACATATTTTCATCAACAGATGAATAATTACCGAAAATTTCGTGAAATTTTGAATATTAGTTGATTTTTCATAGAATTTTTAAAAAATAGGTAGACATAACTTGTTTTTGGCTACGTTAAATTTCAATTGATTTAACGGTGCAAAAAGGTAAACATTGATTTCGTTCAAATTTTCATTATTTCCGTAAGCTGATTTTTTTTAAATCATCAGGAGTTGTTTTAATGCTTCTTCTTTTGAATGGTTCAAACATTTTTAAGATAATATTAACCTTTATTCAAGTTTCATTGTGTTAAATATAAATCCAGTTAGCAATTTGAAAAATAATAATAGTAGTGTGTTTTTTTTATAAATCGCTAAAAGATTTTTTGGTTTGTTTACAACAAATTTTAAATTTAGTTTTTAATTGCTCATTGAGTTAGAAATAAAATGTCACATTGTAATTTATTTATTTATTTGAGCAACAAAAAGTAACAAAGAAGACAACTAAACATTATATTTCGCGTTTTGATTTAAATTTCGTTATTATTCTTTCAAAAACGTTTTGAGTTTCACTGGATATATTTAATGGATATATTTAATCATATTTCATTCTAAGAAATATGAAAATAATAATATGTGGTTATCTACTTTGATTTATATCCCTGTTTTTATCGCTTGAAGGAATTTTTCTAAAACTTTTTCGTGCGTAAGACAATTTTTAATTCAGTTTTTGTAATTGCTAATTACTAAACATTAACTTATTTGTAGGTAGAATATTTCGCATATTAATTTAAATTTGATTCGCTGATTAAAAATGGATATATTTCATTCTAAGAAATATGAAAGTATTCATAAAAAATATTGATAAAAAGGTTTCCATTTTTTCTTTTTTACATTTAAAAAGACAAAGTTGATTTTTTTTAGTTCTCAAAAAACAAAAACAAATTAACAGTTAAAACAATCGCATTCAGCACTGTTGACTTATTAGTAGAAATAAAGCGGACACTTTGAAAGAGTGCTGATTTAAGCAGCAGGCAAGCTGCTACTGCCTGCATATCAGCAAGAGCAACTATGCGATAGTTTCCGAAAATCATTTAATTTTGTTTGATTAATTAATTATCCTTTAATCAGTAAAAATCAATAACCAAATTTGGTGTTTTTCTCAGTTAGAAGGATATTAATCTATATGCAATATTTAACAGAAAATCCTAACAAATTACTGACAACAAATAGTCAAATATCTTTTTTATTACCCTACAGCTGAGAGAAACAGGACAAATATTTAAAAATTTAAAAAAATTTTTTTTTTTTAAACTGTTTTCAAATGCCTTAAAAGTAATAAAGAATTCACCATTCGCATCTGATGATTTGGGAGAGTTAGACACTTTGTCTAAGCTCCCTGAAATAGACTATAATGCAAAATCTCTAAGTCTTTTGTTATATTTTTACTTATATATATATATATATATATATATATATATATATATATATATATATATGGATGAGTTACCAGGTAAGTTGGTATTAGGATAATTCTAAGTTGGCCCTTTCTTCCAACAGCGGAATGTTAGAGTTGTCCAGAGCAATATAATTGGTAAAGAAAAAGGCTTACAAATCGGTTATAGATCTATTTCTGACCACAGGTATCTGTGTATACCTATGAGTTTCACCAGACCACTAACTTTATTGAAAATGGTAAACAGGTTTCATATATTTTTTCTGGGAACTCCTGAAAATATATCGAGTTTCAGTTTTTTTTTCATTGTCTTAGGGAATGGTGTATTTGTGACCAGGTGGGGATGATTTTGGCTCTCTGGGTGGTTTAGACCCTTCAATAAATTCTTAATAAGAGGGATCGGCCATCTTGTTGCTTCGGCTATTGGAATTTTTTATTTTTTTAATATTTTATTCCTTCTAACTGGTCATTTTCAGTTAAGCGTTTCCTTTATTCTCTCAGGTGCCCCTTCATAAAACCTCATAAATTTCAATCCTTTTAACATAGCATTCCCCAAACAAAATCGGAGGCATATTTCAAACAAACCAAGGGAAAATCAAATTAAATTGAACATACATAAGTCAAGGTAGTACTTGGGGGTCTGGAACGAATTAATGGTATTTCAGTTTATTTCAATGGGGAAAATTGATTTGATATACAAGGAAATTGAGTTACAAGTGGAATAGATTTTCGTAATAGTCGTAAGTCAAGGTAGAACTATATTTCTTTTTACGTTGATCTTTAAATTTTGATTCTCACAGAGCGCTCAAAACATCTGGTCTTGTGCCAAACTATGTATTCTATGATGTTTTTATACAATATAGTGCTATTTTTCTTTTTAAAGACAAAAAAAGTATTTTTTAGAAGGATGAAGATAACTTTTTCATTTTTTTTCAGAGCGCTCCAAACTTCTGACCTTGTGCCAAACTATGTTTAGTGAATGATAACTTTTTCATTTATTTTCTTTCAGAGCTGTATACATTTTACCCAACATACATAAATTAGAATTAACAGTTGGTTCAACTAACAATTAAGGTAAAATTATCATTGGAGTATAATATCAAGAGGTGAAAATTCCTGTCTATAAATAAAATGCATATATCTTTATACATACACACGTCCACATATCCCTGTACATATGTAGAAATCACACAACCATGCACACGCGAATACGCATACGTACACATGCAAACACATTTACATACCAACAATAAAGTTAATGTATGAGAAAAATAAATAAACAAATAATAAATATAAATAAAAAGATTAAAAAATTAAAAATTAAAAAATAGGGACCATATTACCTTTAGGCACCCCTTTTTGATCTCGATTAAGAAAGAACATGTTTTTCATTTACACCGTCAATATCCGGTTGTTTGTTAGGAGTTAGGGTTAGGTGTTAGGGTTAAGGTTAGGGTTAGGGGTTAGTTTTATTATTTTTTTTAAATCTAAAAGTCGTCTGTTAAAACAACCGGATATTGACGGTGTAAATGAAAAAGACATCCTTTCTTAATTGAGATCAAAAAGGGGTGCCTAAAGGTCATATGGTCCAAAAATAGAATAAATAAAAAAATGAAAGAATAAATTATTAAAATTATTTCAAATAACTATTATAATGAGATTGCAATATCGGTGTTTTAAGACTCTTGCTAGTAGCACGGATATCCATGACAATCTCTCACCGACCATCCATATCATTCATCGCCCTCAGAAGGTCCTCTGCACAGCATCCAGTATCTGCGCAGAGCTGGTCGATGTAGGTCTTTGATGGAGGGCCCACACTGACGTGCCCATGCAGGTTTCCACCGTAGAACGTCGTTTATGAGTTTGTCCTTGCTTTTCCAGCAATGTCCAGCCTGTCTTGTTCGTCTCACTCGGATGGTTTGTGTGATAGGGGGCAAGTGGCCATACAGCTGCTTTCTTTTGGGGCGTTGTTTCCATAATTTGTTTAAGGTCGCGCGTCATTCTTGTGCAACTTTCATCAAGTTTATTCTCTTGGCGCCTCGTTAGGGTCCAAGTGGTGCAGCCACACACTAGCACTGATACAACTACGGCTTAGAAGAATTGTCGCTTTAACTTGTCAGTGAGATCGGATTTCCATATGGCTGATAATCTGTCTATAGCAAACCATGCTTCCCTATGGGTGCATTAATACATTTCTGTGGATGATATTTTACTACTTTGAGTTCTACAAATTACGACATTTGAAAAATTACTACGTCGCAAGGAAGATTTCTTCACTTGATCTTTGGATTATATATATATGTGTGTGTGTGTGTGTGTGTGTGTGTGTGTGTGTAATTTTCACCCCCCCCTCTTTCCTCTCTTTTTATCGCCAATCAAAGTCTGTTCTTCGCATCCACAACCAATTACTGCTTCGATCTGTTATTACTCATGTATCAGAGCCATTTTTTTTACCTCAAAATAGGGACTTCAAAAACCAATATATACACGAGTGTATACGGTATTTGATTGTTTGTATGACTCAATTCGATCCAAAAGATTTTATCATTAAAATATTCTTGAATAAAATAAACTGAAAGTATTTAAAAACCCTACTTCCCCCTACCTGACCTAAGACGAAATCAACAAAACAAACACTTGAAAGTAGAGGAAGTTTGGAACGCTGTTAAAACCTCGAGAAATAATCAAAATTCCGGAATGGCATGGCGAGAAAGAAAGTGCGCGCCCCCTATCGTGTAGAATAAGATTAAGGTTACCAGTTCTAATCGACCCGTGATTTCGCTTGGAGGGTTAACAAGAATTTTAGCAAACAATAATCCAGCTAAGCTTAAAACAAAACCCAAAAGAATTTAAAAGTCTTAGCGTTCTAGACGAAAAAAAGGGCGGTTTCCTGTTCTTGTTAAGAAGTCTATAATGATTCAGGAACGCAGGGTGTATCGTAATGGTGAACAAACAGACGATAATGTTTCGCTGGTGTCAGACGAAATATTAATTGTCCAATCTATCATTTTTAATGCGGTTTTGATAGCTTTATACTGAAAAGTGGTTGGTGACTGAGATTTTATTTCATTACAAGGATTTATAGGTTAGATTTCTTATCATTCTCTTACTATAATGCTTATTAATCTTCAGTGTTTTTATTTTAATTTCGGTCCCCTCTTATTTTGTTACCCCTCTCTCTCTCTCTCTCTCTCTCTCTCTCTCTCTCTCTCTCTCTCTCTCTCTCTCTCTCTCTCTTATATATATATATATACATATATATATATATATATATATGTATATATAAGATTTTTTTAAATTGGATGAAGGAAAATAAAGTGCTTGATTACAGTTGTATGAGCTACATTAATTATTATAATTTATACATTTAATCGCTTTTCGTCACCTCTGGTTTCAAAGAATTAGATGCTTCTCATCAGACAAATCGCTTTGGAAATGACATCCAATTGAATATCCGTTATATATAGCGTTGTGATTGTCTCGCTTTATTCGTCAGCGTGTCTCCCCTCGTGGGTGCGTGATTTTTTATATATATATATATATATATATATATATATATATATATATATATATATAGCATTTACTCCTATGTCTACGCTGACCCGAAGTGGTACTACCTGTTAGGCCCCAATTTATGGTTAAATAGCTAAAAGAAATGAGTTTAAAAATGTGTTTTTTAAATGAATACCAAACAAGAATTAAAACAAAGCGTCTTCGGCATAAAATAACCCAAGGGTTGACATGCCGTAAAATCCACCAAACCAAACCAAACTTATTCCTTTTTCTATTCATTCACCCTCTCTCTCTCTCTCTCTCTCTCTCTCTCTCTCTCTCTCTCTCTCTCTCTCTCTCTCTCTCTCACACACACACACACACACACACACACACATACACTTTTCTACTCTCTTTTTTTCTCTCTCTCTCTCCTCTTCCCTTGCCCATTCCTCTGATTGGTGGAGTCTTCTTTTGATTTATCAGTGATAGCCAATTTGTAACATCTGTGTGTTGTTTGTTTATATATATATATATATATATATATATATATATATATATATATATATATATATATATATGTTCAGATTGTGCTATGCCTATAGCAATACTTGTCAGTCTGATTTTTCAAGTTTTTTTCTTCTTTCTCATTCCGTCAGATTTCATTCCAATCTTCACTGTGCTCTTCAAAATAACCAAGTATGACCCCCCCCCACCCACCATACCCCACGACTGTGTTGAAGGACCAATTAAAATGGCATTCTTCCATTTTAGAATCGCATTTCCCAACCCTTCCACCCACCTAAAAATATAAATTCAGAAAAGTTGATAGCGTTTTAAGTGGTATATTTCGATTAAATTAAGTTAAATTAAGTTATTGACGAAAAGTTCAAATTTCAGATTTTGTTAGAAACATACTATGGATTTATTAAGTACACAATAAATTTCAATGTAGCATTTAAATACTAAAAGGTTCCATAGTCTTGTCTCAGAGCAATGGGACACCTAGTTAAAAGTGAATATATTATGGGAGTCAATTGTTGTGTGAAAGGAGATTACTATTGTTCGATAGTAAAATATTGCTTATATATATATATATATATATATATATATATATATATATATATATATATATGTGTGTGTGTGTGTGTGTGTGTTGTGTGTTGTGTGTGTGAAATACGTCATAACCTTTTTAACGTTTACTCGTGGACAATTCACATTCGACATGCGACGGTTTTTAGTGTAAATGCTTTGATAATTTAGAATTCCACAAAACTTCTCTCTGCGTCAAAATCTGTTCGCATGCGATATGATGTCATTAACTTTCTCGGTCGCGTCTGAACGTGAATTTTTTTTAAAGTTCTTTTTCGAACATTTCAAAAATTCTCCGCTTTTTCCAACAAATTTCATTTCAAATAAGGATTTACTCTGATGAAGGTCGAATTTTCTTTATGTGCGGAACATTTCTACATTTTTTCTATTATTATTATTTCATTTCATTTGGTTATTTAAAAATAATAATAGTTTGAATAATGTACACATGGATAAACCCCTGACCGAAACACGTGTAAGTAAAATTGATTAAAATATCCTATATAATCCATTCTATACTTTCTTTCCTTTATTCATTTTTTTTCAACATACCGTCGGATACACTTCCAGTTTCATTTTACACACACACTCACACACACACATATATATATATTATATATGTAAGAAAAGGTGGAATGAAAACATCACACAATGCTGTTAAAGAAGAAAACAATTTATAATATAATCATAGCTGATATTGATCAATATTTCGATTTTTACAAAAATCATCATCAGAGCTCATTCACTCCGTAGTTGTTTGGGTCGGAGAGGAAAGTCAAAATGAGTTTACAAAACAAAAAACCTTAATACTGCAAAAAAACGAAAGACGTTACAATATCACCAACGTGGCATTTCGCGCCATATATATGTCGGTCATGATCCATGTATATCTTTTTGACAACAAATGTAGCGAATTTTTGAGATGTTGGCAACAAGGCGAAAACAATTTAAACGGAAGGGGATGGGTTAAGAAATGTGACGGTTGGAATTCAAAAGACTTTAGTAAAGGAATTTTTTACGATTAAATGTTTTATTATTTAAATTTTATTTTTAAGTTCTGTAATTCATAAATGATTAGATATTACTGTGATTAGTTTTTATATATAAAGTGAAAAAGTTATGAGCGGAATATGTTAATATTTTAGAAAAGGAGTTTTATATATTTTATTTACGATTAATTATTTTAAATTTCTAATTATTATTATTATTAAGTTCTGTATTTAATAAATGATTAAATATTTAATGTGTTTTGTTTTTATATATAAAGTAAAAAAGGTTATGGCGGAATTGGTTATTATTTTAGATAATGTTAAGCGATTTGGATCTAATGTAAGCGATTTGGATCTAATGTAAGTTATTTTAAAACCGAAAACAAAAACAAAATAAACGGAAAAGATCTTATTCATAAAACAAAACAAAAAACCAAAATTTAATTTAATGGGACGTAAATAACGGAAAAAGTTATGTGAAGGGATTTTATGGTTTCTGATAATAAGAGTCGCTAGATAAGGGGATATATTAAAGAAACCTTGTCTTTGGGGTATGGTTTTATGGGTAAGAATAACACAAGATTCCATAATTCTACGCAGTGTTTTATCATGTATGTGGGTTAATATTTAGCACCTTTGAAATCAAAGGTATGATTGAGATCAAAGATGTGTTTAGCTAATGCATTGTTTTTGGAAACCACGTTTAATGTGATATTTGTGTTCCGATAGACGTTTAGTTAAGGATCGGGAAGTCTCCCCTACATATTTCTTTTACATTTTAAGCAGTCAATAGTGTAGACTCCAGCTTCAGAATGTGTGTGTCTGGGGTTATTTTTATTTTGAAGAATGTTCATCACTGTCTTCGTGGGTGAGCGACAGTTTTTATACCAATATTACTTAAGTTTCTATTTATTTTATCAGTAATAGATTATTTGGAAGTATGATGTATCTATCAGAGACGTTATTACACTATTATGTTGTGTGTCATTGTTGGAGATGTGATATTATTATTCTTGTTTTTATTATGTATTTTAAATGCCTTTTTTTCTGGCACGGTGTACGAAATTAAGGGGTATTGTAATTTGAGGAAAGACCTCTCAATAAAATTGAATTCTTCATCTAAATGTTGCTTGTACATATCCTAAGAGCTCTTAGAAAGAAACCAATTATGATACCACTTTTTATCTTAGTGTTATGGTTGGAATAAAATGGATGTAGTCATTTTGTTAGTATTTTTGTGATAAACTTTGAATTCTAAACTGTTGTTATTATTTATGATAAGTGTGTCTAAAAATGGTAGGGAGTGGTTATGTTCCAGTTCATGAGTAAATTGGATGGAGGGTTCAACATCATTTAATTTGTCAATAATGTTAATTAAATTACAATTTTTCGGGTAAATGAATAGGGTGTCATCAATGTAACGGAAAAAATTAGAGTTATTTGGTAGAATATATTGAAAGGGACCGGATTCTAAAAATTCAAGAAAAAGGCACGCCAAAACGCCGCTCAGAGGTGAACCCATAGGCAACCCAACTTTTGTCTGTAGAAGGTTCCCTCGTACTGGAAAAAGCAATTCCTAGTGCAAAGTCTACAAATTTTGAATTATCTTGTTAGTGGGTAATGAAAAAGAGGTGTTGATTTTGTTGAGATGGTTTTCTAGGCGAGTAATGCATTTGTCAACCGGGATACTAGTATAGAGTGATTTAATATCTAAACTTGCTAAACATTTGTTGTTCATGTCAATATTTTTTATTTTTTGAAATTAAGCTATTTGAATTTTATATGGATTTGCTAATTGTACCTAAGAGGGGGTTAGTAATTTAGCAAGAGATTTAGCAATTTTATGAGGGCCAGTGCCAATTCCCGAAATTATAGGTCTTAACGGAATCCCAGGTTTGTGCGTTTTAGGGAGGCCGTAAATAGTGGGGACGATAGGTGGTAGTCTATCAAAGAGAGCCAAGTTTTGTCAGTGTTGCCTATTAATTTTTTGTATGTTTGTTGAAAATGATTGTGCTGTTAGTAATGGTTTGTGGAGAGATTTTTTCATAAGTGTTAAGATCATTAAGGATATCAAGCATTTTTACATGGTATTGTTAGAACACATAACGACCACTCCACCACCTTTGTCAGAGGGGGTGATACGTATGTCGTTGTTGGATGATAATTTTTTTAAAGCAGATATATATCTCCTGGGTAGGGTGGAAGTGTTTTTATGGTTGGTAGTAGTGGCTGCAATAATCCCTTGAATAAATCCTTTATGGAAGTCAGAGTCATTGTGCTTGTAGTTCTTTTTGATGGTGTTGATTAAATTTAATTTATTGATGCCAGTGGTGAATTTTAAGCCAAATTGAAGGGCTTCCAATTCGACTGAGGTTAGAAATATGTCCGAAATGTTTTGGATTATGTCAGTATTGCCAATATCCTTCCATCTGCTATTATCACAAAGTGACTTGAGTTTATTTTTTAGTTTGGAGATATGTATGTGGTTGATGTCAGTGATTTCATTTCTAATTCGTTCGGCTGTATCGCGGGACATGATGTTATTTTTGCGTAGGTGAATACCCAAAATGTTGGCTTCATCGAAAGTGGAGTTTTCAGACATCCATAAGTCTTCAATGGAAGACTCCAAAAAGTCATTAATAAATTCCGGAAAAATATGGTGGGACGGCTTTAAAATAGTCGGCAGGCTCCTAGGAATGACTTTTTCAAAAATGCAGTTCCTAAGAAACATTCTTCTATTCCGAAAAGAGTGAGCAGAAATTAAAAGGTTTTTGTATTTCCTTATGCTTCGGTAGTCATCCATGGTGTAAGGTAGTAGAAAGGATGGTAGATGTTTTCGTTCAAATGTATGTGTTTCCAAAGACAGGATATAAGTTAAAAGAAAGGAAATTAATCCGACAATATGAGTAAGAAAAGGTGGAATGAAAACATCACACAATGCTGTTAAAGAAGAAAAACAATTTATAATATAATCATAGCTGATATTGATCAATATTTCGATTTTACAAAAATCATCATCAGAGCTCATTCACTCCCGTAGTTGTTTGGGTCGGAGAGGAAAGTCAAAATGAGTTTACAAAACAAAAAACCTTAATACTGCAAAAAAACGAAAGACGTTACAATATTCACCAACGTGGGCATTCGCGCCATATATATGTCGGTCATGATCCATGTATATCTTTTGACAACAAATGTAGCGAATTTTTGAGATGTTGGCAACAAGGCGAAAACAATTTAAACGGAAGGGGATGGGTGTTATATATATATATATATATATATATATATATATATATATATATATAGCACAGAGCCATATACGCATACAGACCTAGACAGACACAAACACATTGAGTCCGATATCAAATTTGTCTCATAATATAATTAAAAAAAATTGTTATTTAAAATTTAACAGTTAAGCTGAATTAAAAATGAGTATGCTAGCCGATCTTTAAAATGTTGTCCGGATGATCTCGAATATTCCTCTGGTTTCCAATTCCTCCAGTATTCTTTCATACCTTTAGGGACTTTTCTAGGGGCACCATCTATAATTAGTACCACGGTCACCCTCATGTTCCACAGTTTTTCAGTTCTCTGGCAAAGTCCAAATCTTTTCGCTTTCTTTCATTTTCACTCTGTGATCTGCTGAAATGGCAAAATCCACAATATGATAAGTTATTTTTTCTTTAATTTTCGTTAATCAATATGTCTCTTCGTCTGGCCAGATTAGGTGATCCGCTTGTATCTTAAAATCCCAGAGAATTTTTTAGTCTCAATCTCTGGGACACATTGTAGTATGATCAAATTTTAATCTCTTGCATAATTTCCAGTAGATCACCTTTCCTACTCAGTTGTAACTAGTCCTGAACTATTTTGTGCAAGTTTAATAAGTTTCAGAATCGGCTACCCTGTGTCGCCTGAGTAAAAGGGATGGGGTAAAACGTTAGTTTAAGAATATTCCAGGGTACAGCCACTGGTTTATTCCTTTGACGAGGTTTCGGTTGCAGGACAGTTCCAAATGCACCAATTACAGTTGGTATGACATTTACCTTCAAGTTCCACAATTTTTTATGTCCTCTGGCAAGGTCTAAGCATTTTCTATCTTTTCGTTTTCTTTCTTACTCTGTGATCCACCGAACGGCAAAATCCACGAGATGATATTCCCTCTTCTTGTTGTTAATTAACACTACACCTTGTCTCCTATCTGGGATTAGGTGATTCGTCTGTATCTCAAAGTACCAGAGAATTTTATACGTTTCATTTTCAAGAAAAGATTCCAGTTTGTGCATATACCATTTAGTAGCATGGTGAAAATTTAATTCCTTGCACAATTCCAATGGATCACCTTTCTCACGTAGTCGTACCTAGTCTTGTAATCTCGATGCACAATTTTGCTGTATTCGCTTATTATATGATTAACCGCTTCTTCTTTGTCTCTACGTATTCTACAGTTGCTATTCCGTTGCGTCTTATCTATTTTTGCTTTGACTCTTTTCCAAACCCTTGGGAACTGTTCCAAGATCACCAATTATTATTGCTAAGACCTTTACATTCATGTTCCACAGTTTTCTCAGTTCTCTGGCAAGGTTCAAGTATTTGTCTATATTTTCACTTAATTTCACTTTCAATAGGTGATCTACCGGGATGACAAAATCTATGAGATGACAAGTTTTCTTCTTGTTGTTAACTAACACTGGTCGTGATTAGGTGGTCTCCTGGCCGGGATTAGGTGAACCGTTTGTATCTCAAAGTTCCATTATTATTATTATTATTATTATTATTATTATTATTATATTATTATTATAGGAAGTAAAGAATAAAATTACAGTTATTTCTTCTTGTTAATGGATAAGATAAAACCAAATTAGAAATCAATAATACCAAGCACATATTTATCCAAATCAATTTTTTAATATCAATATGCAAATTAGCTTTACCGTTCACACTGTAAACCGCTATTTTGTTGTATATATAAATAAAATTGCATGTTATTAGTATGTAGATAAGGACAACAGTATTAATAATGTAAAACAATTTTATCAATAATCGAGGCTTAGATAATAAAAAAATCATGGAGAATGTGGCGTAAATAACTAAGGGAATTGTGACTTGAATAGTGGTATAGGTTTGGTTACAGACAATCTACATTATAATTAGATTATCATTATTATTATTATTAGGAAGTTTTTACACCTGTCGTAGCCGGTGGTTCACTGGATGCTGAGTGACACCAAGTCTCCCATGTCTTCGGGCTCTTCGGAGTATTCTAGCCGATTCCAACAGTAGCTGTAGTTTGGATGGCCTCGATTCTTCCTCTGATTTCCAATTCATCCATATTTTTTTCCAGACCTTTTGGGACTGTTCCAAGGACACCAATTACAATTAGTACGGCCCCCACCTTCATGTCCTCTGGCAAGGTCTAAGCATTTGTCTATATTTTCGCTTTCTTTCATTTTATTATTATTATTCCTTTTGAGTTTTTACATCAGTGTTAGCTGATGGTCTTTCACTGGAGTCTGAGTGACAGCAAGTCTCCTCAGGTCTCCAGGACTCTTCTGAGTATTCTGGCAGATTGCAGCAGTGCAGTGTTCTGAATGGTTTCAATCCTTCCTCTGATATCCAAACTTTCCAAACCCTTTTCTAATCCTTTTGGGACTGTTCCAAGTGCACCAACTACAATTGGTATAACTTTCACTTTCATATTCCATAACTTTTCAGTTCTCTGCAAGGTCCAGATATTTGTCAATTTTTTTCATTTTCCTTTAACTTCACCCTGTGATCGCTGGCACTGCAAAATCCACCAGTTGACAAGTTCTTTCTTTTTTGTTAATCAACACTAGGTCTGGTCTTCTTGCTGGGATAAGGTGATCCGTTTTAATTTCAAAGTCCCAGAGAATTTTATGCGTTTCGTTCTCAAGAACAGATTCTGGTTTATGCATATACGATTTTGTTGTGTGGTCAAAATTTAATTTCTTGCATAATTCCCAGTGGATCACCTTCCCAACCCAGTCGTGTCTAGTTTTGTATTCTCGTTGTGCTAGTTTGCTACATTCGCAGAGTATATGGTTAACAGTCTCATCTATTATTATTATTATTATTATTATTATTATTATTATTGAAAAATCATACTTTGGCTTGCTTAGAGCGAGTCTTGTTTGTGAAAATATTGTTATTTCGAATCGGAGCCATTGGGAGGGCACCACATTCTTAAACAAATGTTTCACGTTTCACAGCCCCGTGCTCTTCAAAAGCCAGTCAGTCAATTTGCATAATTCTAAAGTCGTTATTTAAGTATGAACATTATTATCAGTTTGTGAATATCAGTTTGCGCTTGCCTCTTGTACTTAACGTAACCAGCTGCTGCTTTTATCAATTTTTCTTCTTCTTTTTTTTTTTTTTTTTTTTTTTTTAAACATTCACTTTAATAAGTTGAAAGAAGTGAAAAGAAATTTTGCCTTCAGTTGTTGATACAGAAACGACCCGACGGTGAAAACTAAAAAAAAAAAAAAAAAGATAAAGAAGAGTTGAGGAGAAGGAAGAGGAAAGTAAGAAATCAACAAAAATTCAAAGAGACAAGAAACGCACAGATACACACACACACACACACCACACATATATATATATATATATATATATATATATATATATATATATATATATATATTAAATCTCAACCATTTGACTACTGGTTTTTAAGATCTCAACCATTTGACTCATCTGATGATTGCATAACCATGAAACTTTAAGTTATGAGTCCAAATCCATAATATTACAATTGATTATATATATATATATTATATATATATATATATATATATATAGTGTGTGTGTGTGTGTGTGTGTGTGTGTGTGTGTGTGTGTGTGTGTGTGTTTCTTGCTATCATTTTTGATAAATATATATATAATTTTTATAATAATTATAGTTATCCTTCATAAATATTGACAACTTCCCCGTTACCATGATATATTTATTTAATTGCAACTAGGATATACCTTGTACAAAACGGTGTTCATGGTGTAATGGTTACATCTTAATACACACGGTGACCCGAGTTCAAATCATGGTCGAGAAAGCTTGTATTTCTCATAGCGTTAATACCTTTGCGGAGGGGTTGGATAAATGAATACATTGTATAAATCGGTTGTGACTTGATACAAGCTTAAAAGCCGCCGACGGCGGTCTTTAATGAGCAACTGATAAATAAATGAAGTCACAATTTTTAAAAATAAAATAATATGAACAGAAAAAATGAAATAAATGTGCATGTGTGTGTGTGTGTGTGTGTGTGTGTGTGTGTGTGTGTGTGCATTGAAGGAAGCTGATAACGCCTATCTTTTTTGTGATGTGAATTGATTTGAAGTGGGCGTTAACGAAAGTAGCGTGAAGAAGAATGGGGGAGGGTAAGTAAAGAGGCGTTTTTTTTTTTTAAGTAGAAAAAAGTCTTGAGTTTCAGTGCTCTCGGGTTGAGAGCGTTGATTAAGATCCACCTGTGCGTAAATGTTGAGATTTCACGAAGGGCTTAGCCCAGAGCTCTTTTACTCGGAAGGGGCAACTGATGACATGTTTGGATTTTAATTTGTGCTCTTAACTTTTTTAAATCTTTTTTTATTTTTTTTTTTTGCTTGCTTCATGATTTCATTATTCTGTTTAATTTAGTATAATTTTTAAATCATTACTATTTATTTATTTATTTATTAGTTACTCGCTTAAAGTCTGTCGTCTGCGGCTGTTAAGCTCACTATCAAGTCACATCTATACTATGTGTGTTATAATTAACTGCATCTTACACTTTCAATTCGGACACAATTAGTAAGTCTACAGTATTTCTTAAACATTAGTTTATTTTAACTCGAACATCTACCATCTTTTCATGATTTTAAAAAATAGTATTTTATTTTATTTTTGTGACACACACATGCACACACAGACAGAGACAGAGACAGAGACACAGACTCACACGCATACACATACACACACACGCCCACACATACACACACACACACACACACACACACACACATATATATATATATATATATATATATATATATATATATATATATATATATATACAAAGGAGTAGCAATTGTTTTGATTTGTACGTGTCGACTTATAACTTAGAAAAGAGATGTCATTGAGCATTAAAATCGCGCATATACTGTAATATATTTATAATAAGAAAAAGAACAAGATTTAGTTTTTGATTTTTACTGATTAAATGAGATAATTCAATAATTAAAATCAATAGATTTGTAGAACTCTTTACAGTTCTTCATCAGTAAGTACAAAAAATAATTTGTCTTTATTTATAAGTTACTCGCTTCCAAACTGCCGCTAACCGCCGTTCTATACCAAGTTAAATATACAATATGTATCATAATTAACTACAAATATATATATATATATATATATATATATATATATAATATATATATTATTTGTGTGTGTGTGTGTGTGTGTGTGTGTGTGTGCAGTTGATGTATATAAAGGATTAGCGTCTGTTTTGATATGCACGTGTCGATTTATAACTTAGAAAAGAGAGTTTATTGACCATTAAAATCACACATACACTTTAATATGTTTATAATAAGGAAAAGTAGAAAATTTAGTTTGTGATTTTTACTGATTAGATAATATAATTCAATAATTAAAAATCAATCGATTTGTGAAACTCTTCACAGTTTTTCATACGTAAGTACAAAAAGAAATAGAATATTCATAGAATAAACCAAAATTGTTCACGTACAAATAAAAGGACTCATGCTTAATTCTTAGCTGCTTTTTCTTATAACATAAATGTACAAAAAGAAAAAGATTTTCGAAAAATAAAATTAAGCTTTAAAACATCCCCATGTTTAGGGAAACATTTTTTAAAAATAATATCTTAAATGTGAAAAAAATAATAATAGTTATTAAAATAAATAAACATTGTAATACGCGAATTCTTAGCGATTTTTTTTTGATAAGGAATTTAGTAAATTATTTTCTTCTTAACCCCCTTTTTTCCTCTCTTTCCCCTTTCTCTTGCACTTCGGTAATGGACCGGGTATTTCTGCTAGTAAATATATAATGGCGTAGTCAATTACTGACATTAATTATTTCCCAACATAAATCATAATGATCTGGGTAAGCACGAAAGTTGGCACAGCACTATTTTTTAAGCTAAAAAAATGGATTGAAAATGCTAAGCTTTGGCACAGATTGAGATAGATAGATAGATAGATAGATAGATAGATAGATAGATAGGATTTTAAAGTGAATAATACTTACTCGTGATACATTAACTCTTAATGTCCTATACCACCTCTTTCCACCTGGCCAGAAGTTATATTTGTTTTCCTAATCCACGCCAAATGATAGCCTTTGTTTAAATGTAATATTAAACATTTAGAAGTCTTTGATTTAAGGAAAATAACAGGTAACTTTAGATGAAAAAGCCATTTTTGGATAAATCCTTATAGAAACGGGGGTCTGGACTTGGAAAATTCTCAACAGGATGTTAAGTTAATAAGAATATACTTACAATACATTATAGGTTTGTTTTTGTTTCTTTGCTTTAATAGCATATCAACCTTCGTGAGTTATTTAATAACTAAGTCATCCGTGTAGAAGAAAAGCAGTGGTACTATTCAACCCATAGCCGGAGACAATACATTATTTAAGGATATACTTACAATAGATTATAACGGAAGATATTTACATTACATCATATAGGAATATACAATAGATAAAATAAAATTACAGATAGATTAAGGAAATGAAAGAGGAACAGATTGAAATAGATATATACGTACATACATGCATACATACATACATAGTTACATCAATAAATATGAAGCGTAATTATAATAAAAGTTTCTTGTTTTACACAAGAACAAATATTCATATTCTTTTCAATACACTTAATTCAGAGCGTAATATTAATCGCATATATTTAAAATTATACAGGGAACTTTGCAGATAAAGTAGAGAGAAAGAAAGAGAGAGAGAGAGAGAGAGAGAGAGAGAGAGAGAGAGAGAGAGAGAGAGAAAAGATTGATATGGACTGATTGAGAGATATATATAGGTAGATATGCTAAGTTGTAAACAAGGTTTGTTTAGAATGGCTTTTTGCCGATAATTTTTGGGAGAATAAGTGCTTAATTGGAGTCGGACCCAATTTTGAAAATTAATCAATTAATAATGAATTAGGCGGGAACACCTATTAAATGTATGGCTAAACAAATCGAGAAAAATCAATCTCTGTATGTACATTTCGGCCTATTAGGCCTCATCAGCAGAGCTATAGATCGGAAGACCGCCCTGTGCGTGATTTGAAACCGGACTGCCAAGCTGACAGGCCGATCCCATAACCCCTACACTAAACGGACCTCTTAGATTTTATGCTTGGCAGTCCGGTTTCAAATCACGCACAGGGCGGTCTTCCGATCTATAGCTCTGCTGATGAGGCCTAATAGGCCGAAATGTACATACAGAGATTGATTTTCTCGATTTGTTTAGCCATACATTTAATAGGTGTTCCCGCCTAATTCATTATTAATTGATTAATTTTCAAAATTGGGTCCGACTCCAATTAAGCACTTATTCTCCCAAAAATAGGTAGATATATAGATATAGAGAGAGGGGGAGAGAGAAAGATATAGAGAAAGAGGGGGAGAGAGAAAGATATAGAGAAAGAGGGAAAGAGAGAGATAAAAACTTATTGATATGGACTGATTGTGATTGATAGATTTAGACTGATTGTGATATATATATATATATATATATATATATATATATATATAT
>CM042147.1:61192407-61199907 GCA_023376005.1 Doryteuthis pealeii | reverse complement strand
TTAAAACCACATAACTGAAATATTTTAAAACATTACTATGCACCAATTATTAGAATTACTAGCAAATATATGCACCCTCCGGGTGCAAGTATTTAAGTTTTAATATAATAAAATATCATATTAAATTAGAAAGGCTAATGAAACTGAATAAGAATGCAAATAAAAAGATTTGGAACAGAGGGGGTATGATTGAAAAATAGAACAACTTTGAAACTAACTCTTCCATCATTTTCCGTTACTCCCGTCTTTCATTGATAAATTTTCCTAATTCAACTATTTAGTTAAAATAGGAAGTAAAGAATGATATTACAGTCATTTCTTCTTGTTAATAGATTTCTTTTAATATTTATCCCCGAGATTTTTGCTCATATTCAATAAGATAAAACCAAACAATTAGAAATCAATAATACTAAGCATATATTTATTAAAATCAAATTTCTAATATCAATATGCAAATTAGCCTTCCCATTCACACTGTAAACCGCTATTTTTGTTGTATATATAAATACAATTGCATGTTATTAGTATGTGGATATGGTCAACAGTCTTAATGATGTAAAACAATTTTATTAATAATTGAGGTTTAAATAAAAATAACATCATGGAGAATGTAATGTAAATAACTAAGGGAATTGTGACTTGAGTAGTAATATAGTTTCGGTTACAGACAGACAAACCCACAATCTCCATTATAAGTAGAACTTGTAACTATATAACTGAGGGAAAATAAATAATAATTATTATCAAATAGGAATAGATACTTGAAACCATATTATTGTTTGAAAAAAAACTGACTTCACCATTAGATAACCCAAAAAGTGTTGATGTACCGAAAAACTAACAAATAAACTAAACAAACAAACATTAACTTGTAAGTACAGCAATTGTAGGCACATTTTGGACACCCCTTGAATAAATTGTTTTAAAAATAAGATCCAATTTTATTAGACATTTAAAAGTAAAATTGGCCATCATTTCCTGAACAACGTAATCTATACACGTCTTGTTTGTTTTAGAAAATGGCTTTTAAAAGGATTAACAATAATCTAGAGTTTCGTTAAGCAATCATTTCAGTAGTGAAATAAATGAGAAAAATGTTAAAAATCTTTTAATGATAACAAAGTAAAACTTTAAGTAAAAATCAAACAGGAAAAAAACAAAATACCCAGCAGCAATGTTTCAGGAAGGCCGGCCATTACGTCAACTTCGTTTCGTTAAAAGAATCTTCCTTTGAGAACGTTATTTATACAAGTTGTTGCCTTAACTAAAGTTGACGACCCCATTTAATTCAATTATGCTTGATCTTTGTCAATCTCGGATTTCAAACTTCGGCTAAGTGTCCACTGGATCACGTGGTCTGTATCATTTCTGCCACAAAGGATTCTGGGAATGCGGATACTGAATTTGCGCATTTAATGACGAAAAGCAAAAAAAAAAAAGAAAAAAAAAAAAAAAAAGGAAAAAATGGCTACGCGGTGAGAGTATAAGTCCTTTGGGGGATTAGGGATTGTCGACAAAATAGAAAATGCCTGATTAAATTGTATAAAAGAGTAGGGTTAATTAATTTTTTTTAGAATAGCAAAGTTAAACAAGTTGTGCGCAGAAGTTTAAAAAGAGGTCAGCAAAACGAAACAAAAAACGACATATAAGAAAATAATCAAACGTAGAATTAGTTGTGGGGAATGATGTGGTTTGGATTCTTTCATATCAACCTTTATGGATCATTTAATGACAAAGCAATCCTTGAAGAAGAACAGCAGGTGTACTATTTAATCCATAGCCGGGGAAAGAGGGGGTCATACCTTAGTCCGAAAGTGAACTTAGTAACGTAAAATACTCTCACACACACACACACACACACACACACACACACATATATATATATATATATATATATATATTAGAAAATATAACAAAATATATTTAGGTGAAAGCATAATAGACTATTTCAGGAACCAAGAGGAATTATCTTTTATGACCGGTTGTTAAATAACCTCAGAGTGGCCACACATGATCCGGACCAAAAAACAAAAAAAAAAATCTGATTTTAACCGATTTAAGAATAATAAAATATTCTCATTTAGTATATCTGAAGAAGGGAACCGAAAAATAATTCCTCTGTATTCTCTGAAATAGTCTATTATCCTTTCAACCTAAATCTTTTTTGTTATTTTTTCCTCATATAATTTTGCTCTGTAACTCTGACAAAAAGAACACACATTGAGCTTTGTAAATTACAACAACTGAAAAAACTACTACGTCGTGAGGAAGTTTTCTTCACTCAATCTTTGGATTATAAATATACTGTGAGTATTATATATATATATATATATATATATATATATATATATATATATATATATATATATATGACGCAGCAGTGGTAGCACACTCTCAGGAGCACCTGCAAACACTCATGGGCCAGTTCACCCAAACCTGACAGGACATTCAGCCAGGCCATTAGTATTAAGAAAACCAAGACGATAGGTCAGGGAACCGAAAATCCTCCCTTCATCACCATCAATAACTACACTCTGGTAGCTGTAAACACCTTCCCTTGTCTTGGGCCTGCCCTCACTGACAACCTGTCACTTGATACTGAACTCAGTTGCCGGATCGGGAAAGTTACCTCAACTTTTGGGAAGCTTCACAGTGAGAATGTGGGACAACAGCAGGATCACTATACGTACAAAGGTACAAGTGCATAGGGTATGTGTTATCATTACCCTCATGTATGGAAGTGAAACATGGACCCTGTACTCCCACCAAGAGCGGCGGCTAATTAGCTTCTACCTTCGCTGCCTTAGACGTATACTAGGCATCACCTGGAGAGACAGGGTCACTAACACAGCCGTTCTAGAGAGAGATCAACTTCCCAGATTGTGTTCTCTAATGAGACAGCGTCGTCTCCATTGGCTGGGCCATGTCCGCTGGATGGATGATGGACGAATCCCGAAGGACATCCTTTATGAGAGAGAGATTTTGTCTGCTAAGAGACAGATTGGTCGCCCCCAGCTGCGTTTCAAGGATGTCTGCAAGAATGATCTCAGGTGGTTTGGCATTAGCCCCTTCCAAATGTGAAAATTTGGCGACAGGCTCTCCGTAGCAGACTATTCATGTCTGAAGCCAGCCAGGTGCAACACCATGAAGCCAGGGGGTCCAAAAGAAAGCAGAGGAAACAAAGCACCGGCAAATCAACATCTTCAGGGACAGCCTTCACATGCGACATCTGTGGTCGTGAATGTTTTTCGAACATTGGACTTCACAGTCACAGGAAGGCGCTGTAACTTCAAGGGCACAAAAACTATATTATAGTCTTCCGAGACTGAAATGCCAATGATGATATATATATATATATATATATATATATATATATATATATATATATATATGTAATGCGTTGTCTACACATGTAGAATATATTGTGTTGTGAGTTATGATGTGTTGGAAGGTCCAGATTCTAAGAATTCTAAAAGTAGACATTAAGAAAATAGGTTTAACGTTCGGAAATAAAGTCTTTGTTTATAATAGTGGTTATCAACCCTTTTGCTGTGGAAAGCGGAATATCCACTCAGAATTTTATTACTGTTAACGGCTGAAAGCGGATTTACCCACGATTTTGAATTTTAAAAAAACTGTCCCTCAGTGACTTGCAAACAATACGCCATCGGCTTCATCCGGCTGTTTTTCACAAGGAATGCAGTGAAAAGCAGCCGGGAAGCCGATTGATATCAGTGGAAATGAATTTATAACTGTTAACGGTGTTTTAGCCTTTTCTTTACTAAACGCATTGTTCTTTATATAATTCACCAATGATTATGCATTGAGCTCTCATTTTGGACAATACCAATTTTGATTTTGGGTCCTACTTAGAATCCCAACACCAACTTACCTCGCTATATATATATATATATATATATATATATATATATATATATATGTGTGTGTGTGTGTGTGTGTGTGTGTGTGTGTGTGTGTGTGTGGGCGCCCTGTTGTAAAATCCTTGTTTCTTTTTTAAAATGGCATTTGCGCCATTATATAAAGAGAGAGAGAGAGAGAGAGCAAGATAGATACAGAGAGAGAGAGAGAGAGAGAGAGAGAGAGAGAGAGAGAGAGAGAGAAAGAACGAGACCGAAATAAAGAGTTTGAGATAGATAGATAGATAGATAGAAGAAAAGAAAGAATTGATTAAAATAAAAAAGAAAAGGTACATGTAATTTTCAAAGGTCTATCTCCCCACCAACACCAACACCACTTAGATTTCTTCTAAATTTGATTCCTTGTTGAAATCCTAATGTAAACCCTTTATTCTGTCTCGACTTTCAGTCTGTGTTTTTTTTTTTTTTTTTTTTTTTTTTGTGTGTGGTGCGTGTGTGTGTGTGTGTGGTGTGTGTGTGTGTGTGTGTGTGTGTGTGTGTTTTGGTTCATAGTAACTTTAATATCCTTATTTTATCGTTTTATTTAATTTACTGGCAACATTTCTCATAGTTTTCCAGCTTTTCAATGCTTTTAAGTAGATTACATAGATTAACAACGTGAGCGTTATAGGTCCATCATCCCCAACAAATTAAAGTGCTGGTAGAGGGCGCTGCGATCGACACAGAAAGTAAACAGAGCAGATTTTCAAGGCAGCTTGATTATCGCCGCGAATTGCTATTATCTTTCAGCTTCAATGCATGCATAAATATTCTTTCAATTTTTTCCCCTACCGACAATCGTCGATGCAAGTTTTCTACATTTTGAATTTTTAAAAAAAGAGTGAATGGGAGGGAGGATTTTTAATTATTTATTTTCAATTTTAGTAACTTTTATATTATTTTATGTCGCAACTTTACTTTTTATTCATCTTATTTAGATTTTTCGGACTGTTGTCCTCATCTTTATTGATATTGTAATGCTTTTTTTTTTGTTTTTTGTTTGTTTACCTAGAAATGAATACGAAGCACTGTATGAAAATGCAAGACACTGTTGTTTGGAAATTAACAGGATTTTGTTTAACGCGTGATAGAGGAATGCTTCCACTCAAAAACAGTGACCCAAGAACTCAACCAGCTATATCGTGTACCATTCCATGCGTGTCATGGCTGAAGTCCAATTTCCGGTCCTCGTTTACACAATGCACACGTCATGGGAGGCAACTTTCCCCTACTCAAAGAGGAGTAACTTAGATATTTCGTTAGGACATATCCTAACAGTTATATACGTTTCGGCCAATTGCCACCAGCCTTCTTCAGATGTTTATTGCCGAACCCGGGAACCTTTTTGTCGAGCTTTGGAGCCTTCATGTCGTAATCGGGAGGCATTTGTAATATCCCATGTACATAAAAAGAAGAACAAAAGACAACTTAATAAAAGCATAAGTATTTTATTCAAACTGAAATTAATACATTAAACAGAAAATAAGACAAACGAAAAGATTTTTTTACTATCCGTAACACTACACTCTTGCTTAGAACAATAACAGAATATCTTTGAACCAAGTGTACCGGTGAGGCTATTGTTAACCCCCTCCTCTTGACCTCTAGCTAACCAACAAATTTCGCCCAAAACCAGACTTTCGGTCTCTATCTCACTTTAATGGCTCCTATGACTTACTATTGATACCTACACACAATACACTTATTTATAAATATAATATATGTATACACACACATAAATCCATACACACACATACGCGTATACGCACACGCCTATGATCCACACTGAATACACATATGATCTACTAATATCCAATCTACTCACGCACACATATATATACTTATATGTGGCTGGACTTACTACTTATTCATATAGCCAACTATACAGTTATATACACACACACACACTTGCCTACACCTATGCATTTTAGAGCAATGTATAGTGTCATACTATGACTGAAGTTGTTTCACCCTCTAACAGCAAGGTACCTCTATTTATATTATCTGGAGGTTTGCTATTTTCGTTTACTAGTGACCGCTGTTCAACGCTGGTGTCTCACTTTATTCATACTAGCAAAATAAAAAACGTCCTCGGGCGATGTAAAAATAATTTTTTGAAAGATATTGCTTGAGAGGTGGAAGTTAAAATTAAACGTCGGAGAGTTTGAACCATAAATCATGAAATCATCAAATTTATTAAAGGAGTAAAAAAATAAACAATTTGAAATCGAAACTAAGTTCTATTAACTTTGAATATCTATTAAAATAAAACAAACTATATATAAATATATCATACTAATGTATCTATTAAAACTTGGTTTAAAAAACAATGAGGACTGTCTAATGTTGCATGCTCAAAGTTTGATTGCATTTATTCTGTTATGACGATTTCGGGTATAGTGACGTAAGTGACGTAGTTTTTGTTACAGACAAAAACCGGAAGCGAATCTCCATTATTATTAGATATGATAGAGTTTTCATGGAATTTCTAACCGAATTTTATTGAATCCATTGGAACATATTGTTCTCACTTCCGTAAGCCATGGCCAGGCACATCGGCCAAAACGTTTTGTGTATAACAATAGAGATGATGACAACAGTCCTTGGTATGACAACCGGTCTAGGAGAAAGAAAACTCTGAATTAAAACCTGTTAAACTCCGTTTTAAAAATAAACTTGTGTCACATACTGTTCATGCAGAGTGGTTGGATAAATGCATATATTGACTCCTCAGTCGTGGAAAAATCCCACTTGATCCCAGGCAACATAACAAATGGACAAACCCTCATCTAAAATTTGGTTTTCACGTTTATGAATGTTTTAATAAACCACGCCGTCCATCTCAGTGGGTCTCCGCATCGTATTTCATCTTGAGGAGGGAACTCTATGCATCATAAAAAGAGGTTTCTAAAACGTTAAAATCTCCAAAGAACGTCTGCTCTGTCGTACTGCGAGACAGAAGCTCACAAAAATCAAAGCACAAACTTTCTCAGGTTTGTTTCATTATAGGTGATCTTTAACGTGTCGCCTGTCTATCAACGCCTCCACACTTTCACTGTGAGGGTTGGTGGTCGGGATCCATTACATAACACAGTAAATGAAAACGTTGGGGTAACTGGGAAAATGTTCGTGCGGCTATTGGCAAAACTGTTGTATTTGTTGTTCATGCACATCGCTGCCACGTTCAGTCTTGGCTTAGCAGTCGTTTCTGATGGACCTTGAAATTGACTCTAACAACTAAGTGTGAAGTTCGCGCAGTTATTTGGTCTTAGAACACAAAAGGCATTAAACCATTGAAATTCATCGTCAGTTAACAGAAATACATGGCGAGTCGTGCATGGATGTCAAAAATGTCCGCAAGTGGTGTAGCGGGTTTGCAACGAAGACGAGATTCTACGCTTCATGTGGTACAAAAACTGTCACAGCGCCTACAAAAATACATCGACCGAAATGACGATTATGTAGAAAGATAGATACGTGTTGAAACTTTAAAATTATGGAGGTAGACATCATCAACAATGAACAATAAACAATAAACGTTTCTGTGATTTCTAAATATTTTCAAGACCTTAGATTTGGGATT
>CM042147.1:61137407-61189907 GCA_023376005.1 Doryteuthis pealeii | reverse complement strand
CAAAAGAAAGAAAATTATGGAAGAAAGAAAGAACAACAAACAAACAAACAAACAAAATGTATGCTAAAGCAAGCAAGCAAAACAAGAAAGAAAGAAAGAAAGAAAGAAAGAAAGAAAGTGAATGTTAAAGAAAGAACGTAAGTACAAAAAGACAGAAAGAATATATTTTTAAGAATGTACATACAAAAAAAGGAATGTGTGTAAACAAACAAAAATAAATATATAAAAACAAAAAAACGAAAGAAAGACAAAATAGATGCAGTAAAGAAATGGACAAGAGAAAATGAAACGAAAAAAAGAGAAAAAAAAAACAGGGACATTAAAAGGAATGAATATATAATGATTAAAGTATAATAATGCAACAAAAACGTCATATCGTAGCGAGATTTTGTTAGCGCAATAGGATTAAATTTCTCACACTTAAAGAATAAACGAATTTCAAACCAAATCTGCAACTTATAATAATAATAATAATAATAATAATAATAATAATAATAAACAAGTTATATACATATATATACACACACATATATATACATATATGAGAAGTAAAACAAACAGACGATGTTTGTGATATGGCTATTTTCAGCCGACAATATTTGGGAGAATATGTGTTTAAATGAAGTCGAACCTAATTTATGAAAGTTAATTAATTAATAATTAATTAATTAGGCGGGATTACCTATTTAAATTTAAGGCTAAACAAATCGAGAAAAATGTACATACAGAGATTGATTTTTCTCGATTTGTTTAGCCTTAAATTTAAATAGGTAATCCCGCCTAATTAATTATTAATTAATTAATTAACTTTCATAAATTAGGTTCGACTTCATTTAAACACATATTCTCCCATATACATATACAACACACACACACACACACACACACATATATATATATATATATATATATATAGATAGAGAGAGAGAGAGAGAGAGAGCGAGAGATAGAGAGAGAGAGAGAGAGAGAATCAACAGGCTAAATAGATAGATAGATAGATAGGTATTTTACAACACGATATCATATGTCAATTCACTTTAATATATAAAATATACAATGGGCTAAGATTACCTTCCCATAACGACTACTGGTCATAGATTTGCTAAAAAGTGTTATCCATATTAACAACTCGCCCTCTTTTTCCCCTAATTACCCTCCTTACCCAAATACGACCGTCCCACTCCCAATTTCTTCAATAGAGTAAATCTAAAAATATTTTAAAGGTCAATTCAGTGTCTAAGCTATCTGTTTCTTCAATTATCTACTAATATATATCCAGTTTCGAGAAATTTTTTACATTTTTTCCTTTTTCACAAAATGTAAACAGTGTGATGAAGTCGATATTTTCAACTCAATAGAATATCTGTTGAAATCATTGAAATCCATATAAGGCGGGTGGGACCCACGTTCAATTTGTAGCATTTAACTGCTGACACAAAATTGGGACCATATGACCTTTAGGCACCCCTTTTTGATCTCGATTAAGAAAGGACACGTTTTTCATTTACACCGTTGTTTCTTTTTTAGATTTAATTATAAAACAAACCCCTAACCCCAACCCTAACCCCTGACAAACAACCGGATATTGACGGTGAAAATGAAAAACATGTCCTTTCTTAACCGAGATCAAAAAGGGGTGCTTAAAGGTAATATGGTCCCAAAATTGATTATCTTACAAATTTTCAAAACTGATAATTTTTTATTTTTCGAAAACTGTAGAAATCTTTTGAAAGAAATAGATTGTGGTCATTTAAAAATTTCTCTTGAACCCACAGTTTAATTATGAGGGGTCTGTTTTATAAAGTTTGGTGCTGTTAGATTAAAGACTTGCAGAAACTCTTTGTCATCAAAAAAAATTATGTTAGTTTCTGGCATCCATCATTTCAATATGAAAAAAAGAGTATGAGATTATATTGTCAAATACATTTTTTTATAAATTATTGCTTGTTTGATTCACCAAATGCAACTCAATAAGCAACACTAAAAGTTTTTTTAAATATCTTAAAATCGTATTTACAAAATAAAATAAAAATGTTTTTACACTTCTCAAAACTAAATAATTGTTAATTCATATTTTTCAAGTAGTAAACCTATATAGTACAGGAAGTTATTATTAGTTCTTTCTTTGTACATTTGACTTTATGAAAATAATTCAATAATTGTAAGTTGCTTCTTAATTTAATAATTTAGATCTCCACTTGTCCGTCCCCAATCGGGGAGCCCAGTTGCATGGTTACCAGGCCTTCTTTAAGGATCACCTTGGTTGAAATGAATTTATAACTGTTTATATGACTGATATCAAAGCCTTTTCTTTATCAATTATATATATATAAGTGTGTGTCTGTGTCTGTATATATATATATATATATATATATATATATATATATATATATATATTATTATATATATATATATATATATATATACAGACACAACTTATTATATACTTTGTTGGGGTACCAAGTTTATGGACAAGGTGATTCTAGGCTGGTCCTATTCTTTACTGTGTTGGCTATCTGAAGATGCTGGCTACTTTTTAAAAGATCCGGTTGAAATGAATCAAATTTATAAACTACTTTTTTTATAAAACTACTTTTTTGTTTTTTATTTATTTTTTTTTAATTTATTTTTGCTTATTTAAATATTACTCCGTATGAAATGATATAATTGTCATGCATTGAGCTATAGGTCTTGAAAGAAGCTTCGTATGTGTGTACGAGTGTGCATATATATATATATATATATATATGTGTGTGTGTGTGTGTGTGTGTGTGTGTGTGTTTGGGCAGCATTCTTTCATTTATACATGTAGAATTAAACAAAAGACACATCTCCTGTTTAACAATTTTATTTTTGATCTTTTCGAGTTTTCTGGCCAACTTTTTAATATTTGGGTGGAATTCATGGATAAGTCCACAAAAGTTCAAGTCCCGAGTACTTTCGGCACTTCGAAGTGCCATCATCAGGGGTTATTTGTTCCAGTTTTTTTTTTAATTATATTAATGTGGAGGCTGGAAGGAGAAGAATTGATGAGAAAGGTGTTATAGGCTTTTTAAAATGTGTGTACTGCATTGGAAATTAATTTTGTTTAAGGATGGTTTGTATTGTTTTATGTATAGAGCTTCTAGTATTTGGAGTTTTGTTTATTTTTTTCTTTGTGCAGAATGTGTTTATTTTCCGTTAGAATATTTCGGTAATTAGAGTGGGGGCATGAATGTAATTTTAGATGTTGTGAAATAGAGCTATTATCTATTAAATGGAGGGTTAGACGACCTGACAATGTGGTTGAGGTGAATCCAATGTATGTATTTTCATTTTCTGGGAGACTGCAATCTACTAGGGGACATTTAAATCTGTATACTACATTGGTCTCATTAAGCCGACTTGTCTGGGGAGAGAATTGTTGCGAACAACGAGGTTAGTTGTTTTGAATTTTGTATAATAAATAATCAATTTTACCTTATTATCATGCGTGGTTGTAGAAACATTATTCCGAATTAATAATTACCGAAATATTCTAACGAAAAACTACATTTTTTCCATCGAAATTGTATTCTTTCAGTGTAGAAACATTTGGACTAAGTTTTCGGCCATTTGTTCACGGTTCTCATCATCGCTTGAAAAACATTGTTTCTCGCAGAAATCCGTTGAGGTGGGGGAGGCAAACAAGTGAAAATCAGTGTAGGCAGATCTGAACTGTAAGTCACTGTAATGAGGCAGCAGTTCTCCACTACAACTGACTGGAAGACGTGGACTCTCTTTGTTTGTGTTCTGTGGTCAACATTTTGGTAACCCAACCATAACTGACCTTAGAAAAGGTAAGGTCATCATGCACTATTTTGTACTCATTACCGACAGAAAAACCCAATTCTTCATAAATACCTTCAATTGTAACTCTTCTGTCCGTCCAAATGAGCGCATTAACTGAATCCACCATTTCAGGTGTGTTCACCGTTGTGGGCCGGCCTGGTTTGTCTTCATCTTGAATACTATTTCGATCTTCTTCAAAACATTTAGCCCATTTGTAAATGTTTTGTTTTTTAACTAAAACATGCTTCATGGTAGACACATCACACATTTCACATGGTTCGCAGCTCTCTGTTCAAACCTGGGGTACTACTTTTTGATTTGCCACCATTTTGAATAGCCTCTAAAAAAATATTTCTGCAAGATTAAAACAATTTTGATATAAACCTATTCCAAACAATGCAGAATTTACATTGTTGTGAAAAAATTTTAATCTTTTTTTAATTCACGTTATTTATTGATTGTCACTCGTGTAAGTGTATATATATATATATATATAATATATATATATATATATAATATATATAAAGAGAAAGGAAATGAATCTGACGGTATGAGTATAGATAAAAGGATATGAAAACAACACAATATGCTGTTAAAGTGAAAATATGATATAAAATCTTTTCACTTAACAGCATATTGTGTTGTTTTCATATGCTTTTATCTATACTCATATATATATATATATATATATATATATATATATTATATCAGACTGTTTATATATATATATATATATATATATATATATATATATATATATATATATATGTGAGTGATAAAGAGAGACAGAGAGGCAGGCTGACAGGTATATCGTAAAAGAATATATAGGAATGATATTGGTGTCATAGATCCGTTACCACTGAATTGAGAGTTTGATCCTCGCTGGATCCCCCATACTTTCGACCTTGTGTCACATCCAACCCGTGGTGATCGACTCTATTTCTGAATTTGCTCAAAAATGACTTGATTCGGCATTAAATGACCCGAAAAGAGTTGATATGACATAAAACAAAACAATCCAATCTACTGAATAGTGAGTTCAATCCTCATTGGATACCCCATACTTGCGACATTGTGTCCTATTCTATCCGAGACGAACGGGTTGGGTAAATACCTACTAAAGGAATGAATCCATACACAAGAAAGATTATCAAAAAAATTCAGAAAATCCATTCAAAATAGGAACATGGATAGAGAGTGGGGAAAAGAGCGAGTAGAAATGGATTTTTTTATTAAGCTGTATTGAACAAAAACGACTAATAAAACACATGGAAGATTGAAAGACTGGAAAATGAAATCGAGGCTGCAATGGAGGAAGTAGCAACAGGAGTCAACCAATCGATAAAGAAAAGATGGAAACAAATGTAAAAAGGTATAGATAAAACAGAACGAAGATAATGACAATAGGAAGGAAAAGGCGGAAAAGGAAAGAAACAAAGAAAGGAATAAAGAAACAAAGAAATGAAGGAATGAAGAAAGAAATATACAAAGAAGAACGAAAGAAAGAAAAAAAAAGAGAAAGAAAGAAAGAAAGAAAGAAAGAAAGAGAGAGAAAAGAGAAGAAAGAAAACAAGTGTATGTTATGAAAGAAAGAAAGAAAAAAAAAGAAAGAAAGAAAAAAAAAGAAAAGAAAGAAACTGTATGTTAAAGAAAGAAAGAAAGAAAGAAAGAAATTAGAAAGAAACGTATAGATAAAACAGAACGAAGATAATGACAATAGAAAGAAAGAAAGAAAGAAAGAAAGAAAGAAAGAAAGTTCTGTTGCTTGATATAGAGGCGGCAAGGAATGAAAGGTAGGCTGTGTATAAAGTCGCTCCATTATTTAGCATCTCCGGTTTGTTAATTCATCGACGCGTGCGCAGTTGACTGTTACCAGGAACAACTGCTTCCGGGACAACGCTAAACAGGTAAGCGGCAAATGACATGATCGATGTAAGGTAATAGTTGCTTTGACATACACACTGACACAGACACACGTGCATTTACTGCGGGTTAGACGAGGTTTTGCTTCTCAAGAAAACAACATCACCCACTTAACCAATCAAAATTGCTAGATTACTTATCTAACCTTGGGGGTTTATAGATAGGCGGTTGAATTTTAGACAAGTGTCGGACAGCTGTTATATGCCTCTTTTGTTTATCTACATCGGGTGACGATCGGGGACGTGATGAGTGGTGTAACAGGTTATCTAAACAGAAAACTGAAGCGGTGAACAGGGTTCGAATTTCAGCTGAGACTTCGTAGTAATCTTCTTTAAAAAAAAAGACATCGACCTTTCCTAGTAGACTAGGTCAGAGGTTAATCCCTCATACATATACCCACTTTTTAAAAAATTTAACTCTTTGTCTTCTTTAAACCGCTCACAGCAGTTTTCCCACCACTGCGATCATACTGTAAGCAAAGTACAAAAACTAATGGTTTGTCCATTATAATTGAGCAGAATGTCTCAGATTTCAATAATAAAATACCATAGAACAAACAATAAACAAACAATAATAATAGGACATTATTTGAATATAATGAGTTCTGAAATTAAAGGACAGGGAACTTTGAAATATTCCATCATGCAGATAAAAAATACCAAGAAAGTTTGGTACAGCCTTGGGAAAAATTTGGTTGGCAAAGAGTTAAAAATCGCCTTCCAAAATTTACTAGATGATTAAGCACTTAAAAACAACCGTATGAGAGCAATCTCAATTGTAAGGTCTCCAAAATATTTAGAAATCACAAAAATCTTTATTGTCGATGATGTTTATATCATTTTAAAGTTAGAATATGTATCTATTTTTCTATATAATTGCGAATTTCGTCAATGCATTTTTCTAGGTGCGATGGCAGTTTTTGTGTGCCCATATTATACCAGCCCGCCACAATGTTGTTGAACCACTTTGTCGTTACAAACTCGCTGCAACACTTGCCAACCGTTTTTTTTTACATCAACTCATGACTTGCCATAGACATCCGCTAATTGGAGATGAATTTCAATCGGTTTAATGCCACTCAAAAACCGAATAACTTCGCGAACTTACACTGAGTGAGCTACACTAAATCGGGAGCTACATTAAAAACGACTGCCAAGCCAGTACAAGGGTAGCAGCGAGGCACCCGGTGAGACAGGTGCATGCACAACAAACACAATTGTGTTGTCAATATACATATAATATAAGCACATACACACACACACACACACACACACACACACACACACACACATATATATATATATATATATATATATATATATATATATATATATATAGCATTTGATGACTAGGATCTTAATGGCTTTATCAACATTTACACTATTATTTATTTATCAAAACTATAATTTAAGACTATTATGTTTTGTGTGTGCGCGTTATTCTTTTAAATATATTTAGAACTACAATTAATGATAGCTCAGTCGGTAGAGCGTTCGGCTAGAAACTACGAGGTTCCTAGTTCGATACCGGCCCTCGCCAATTCAGCGTATCTGTGCAGTAAAGTAAGGAGCTGATGGTAGGCGTGGTGCTCCATCTCAGACGCAAAAACAATCTCCTTGGTCTAGCGCTAGTTTGCTGATATCGACTTTAGGCCACCCCGAAGATGACTTATGATAATGATAAAAATTTATCAATATGCTTGTTCCTAAATCTTCCGTCGTTATCATCCTGCAAAAACACCCTCTGGTTAAAAATGACACCGTGCAAATTGTTCAAGATCCAATGCAAAAATATGAATACAGATCATCTGGTGTCGCTTAATCGCAGATTTCTTATTTGCCCTATTTCGTTTCACCCTATTTTAAAAATGTAACATTTTAAATGGTATTGCACCACTAAAATGCCTAACGTAAATTTAAAATGAATTTTTCTTTAAAGTTACGTGTTTGTTTTATTTGTAATATTAAAATTGTAAATTACGGTAGATAATTTGGTAATTTTGGTACGATCTATATGTAATAAAATTGCAAATCATCGTTTTTGGCTTAAATAGCTCCTCTTGACTTTTGTTTCGTTTCGTGGAAATTCCAGATGTCCTGCTAGTAAAAGTTTAGAGCACGAAAGTTTTTTTCTAGTTTGTCCAATCGCTGACTCAGCAAATACTGATACTGTGGTTGACAAGGTCCAACAGTATTTAATACCGACACTGAACTAGTGCGCTAATTCTCAGGAAGATTCATTAATAATTCATCATAGCACATGGGAAGCGCCTAATTCATTCAGCTCTGTCGAGCAGAGTTATCGTGTTTAAACAGGGTTTTGTTTTTCCTTATAAAATCATTACCTCATGATTTTATTTGGTGACCTATCGTGGTGTAAAGGCTAACAAGCTAGTCTCCCAGATCTATTACTACTGAATAGTGAGTTCAATCCTCGCTACGATGCTCCATACTTGTGATCACATCTTACCCATGGCAAACGGGTTAGGTAAATACCTACCTCAGTATTTTCTTTAAATCTGACATCTGGATTTTCTTTTTTTGGGGGAAAGGCATGAATATTTTAAAAGATAAAACAGAATCTTAAATGTCCTGGCGTTAAACTGCAGTTAGTGGTGAAGTTCTAATTCAGGAGCTCTAGGGAGTGTGGAATACACATTAATCGCCATTACTCCCAGGTACACCCTGACCCGAAATGGTGGCACCTGTTAGGGTTTTATCTATGGGTTAAATATATAAAAAAGAGTTGGTTTTTTTTTAATTGAATACCGAACAAGAATTAATAAAACAGACATCTTCGGCCTAAAATAACCCAACGGTTGACATGTGGTAAAATCCAATCAACCAACCAGCCAACTAACCAACCAAAAATTGTCTGATGTAGGGATTCCATTCCTTACTTGTTTGTTTGTTTGTTTGTTTATTGATTTTAACGTCATATCAACCCGTCTGGGGTTATGTCATGCCTAACGGTTAGGAAGTTATACATATCGTGTATTCATATTTATACTTTTTAGTAATTGGTTTTAACAATGTGTTAGCATTATTGGGGATTATGTTGTATGGTATTGATTTGTTTCATGTCTATATTCTATGGTATAATTTTATTTCCCTCAAAAAAGAGAGAATATCCTCCATGTTGACATTTTCAAACAGATCTTTCATATTGTTTGCTTTAGAATAACGGTTTCTGATGTGAGCAAAAAAAACTGCATTCCATGAATAAGTGTTTAACTGTCAAAGGTGTTTGACATGTTCCACATTGTAGTTTTTGTTCTTGTTTGAGTATATAGGAGTGCGTTAGTCTTGTATGACCAATGTGTAATCGGGAAACAATGACTTGTTCCTTTCTAGATTCCTTACTTGCTAAAGATTTTTTTAAATGAGTTTAATTTTGAATACCCTTCAAGAATGAATAAAACAAAAACGTCTTCAGCATAAAATATCCGAAAAGTTGACATGCCATAAAATCCAACCAACCAATCAACCAGTCAAAATGCCCAATAAAATCATTAGGTAAGGATCTTAGAAGGAAAATTTTAGAAGAAAAATATACTTGTTTAGACACGATATCTCTGCTAGGCAGAGTGAAATGAACTGGACGCTTCTTTGTGCTGAGATGAATTATTAATGGACTTTGCTGAGAATTAGTGTTCTAGTTCAGTGTCGGTATTAAATACAGTTGAACCTTATTAACAACAATATCGCTATTTGCAGAGTCAGCGATTGGACCAACTAACCAAAACATTTGGGTCCCATCTATAAGTTAAATAGAACAATGTTTTTAAAATGTGTTTAAAATGAGTTTGGAAAAAATTTAATATCCAACAAGAATGAACAAAAGAAAATGTTTTCGGCCTAGAATAACCCATCAAGGGTTGACATGTGGTAAAATCCAACCAACCAACCATCCAAAAAAATTGTCTTTTGTGGGTTCCATTCCTTACTTGGCACGGTTTTATAAAAGAGTCTAAAAAATTTTAATACCCATCAAGAATGAATAAAACAAAAACGTCTTCAGCATAAAATAACCCAAAGTCGACATGTCGTAAAATTCAACCAACCAACCGACCAGAATCTTAAATAGCACACGAACAAACTATTTATGATGTTTGAAATGAGGCTTGAAGATTAGTATTATCTGCGTTATTCGGACTATTGTCCTCATCTTCATTGTTATCTGTACAACGTTTCGGTCGATATGCCCTCCGGCCTTCTTCAGGTATTCCTTGTCGGACTCGGGAACCTTCTCGGACTTGGGAACCTTCTTTTCGGACTCGGGAACTTCTTGTCGTAATCGGGAGCCATCACGGAACTTTGAACCGAGCATATCGGCCGAAACGTTGTACAGATAACAATGAAGATGAGGACAATATTCTGAATAACGTAGATAATACGAACAAACTAAATTTGAAAAGTCTTCTTTGTAAGAGTTAGCACCAAAATCATTTTTTTAGCATTTAGAAATAAAAGGTGGAAAAAGGCGGGACTTTGCCTATCCGTTGGAGATTTTATTTACACGGTCAGTACTTTTATTTCGTTTTGTTGTTAGATATCAAGTTCATACCTTGCTGAACAAGTAAAACAGCTACGTCACTTAAAATCGGGCAACTCGTTCGACCACAATATGACATCTTTTATTAATAATTTTCGCAAGTATTTTCTTTCCTTCACACAAACCCCACATACACATATATTAGCAGTTATAGATTATTTCTACCCATATGTATACATATGGGTAGAAATAGATCTATAACTGCTAATATGACCGATTTTAAAACATTTTTCTTTGCCAAATATGAACTCATCCCACCATGTCCATATACCAGTGTGTGTGTGTATACACTAACGTTAGAAACTATTTATTCTTACGCGACTATACAAATAAATGCACTCGCTATGCAGATTACTAGTTATGTCAAATAAAAAGTAATTATCACAGCTGTTCTCGTCTGTTATTATAACCGGAAATTCAAAGAAGAAAGAAGGTTATCAGCCCCTAAAAAACATCCAGGATTAATGTAAATAGTCGATTTTACTCGCAAGCGTGTCATTAGTGACGTACATACAGGCAAACTCCATAAACCTTTGCACATAAAACGCTGGATTATAACGGGTTCGTTACCTAATATGATTGGTTACACATGCGCGAAAAGAACTTCCGGTTGTCAATGAAGAAGCACTCTTCCTAGTTTTCTGCCATAATGAAAAGTCCCACGAGACAGTTTGTGGCATAGCAATAGGAAGATTTTATTTTTCAAATATAATGGTCGTATTAATCTCTTCGCCATTTCAAAAATGGCTAAACTTGCAAATTGGTCGGAAAATTAAAACGGAATGTTTTTGGTGGTCCCCATATCAGTTTAACTACAGTCTATGAGTGAGCTTTTTGCGAATTGGGTTACGGATAGGGGTTGTTTTTAATTACGTATTGCTTAAAAAACAACAAAAAACCCAAAATTACAATACATTTAATTAACCATTGACATTAATTATTGACCCTAACGGTAGACACATTAGTCTCAGTTGTTTTGTGTTAGTATTGCAATGTATAATTTCAATTAAACTTGGTTTTAAAAAAATATTTTTCAACATTAAATGTATAGTAATTTGGGTTTTTTGTTGTTTTGTTGTTTTTTTGTTTTGTTTTTTTTGGACCACCAAAAAACTTTCCGTTTTAATTTTCCGACCAATTTACAAGTTTACAATTTACAATTTACAAGTTAAAAAATAATTAAATGTAGGTTTAGCCAATGTAATAATTGATTTTAACGGCATGTCAACCTGTCTAGTGTTATTTTACTCTGCGTACATTGATATCGTTTTCAGTAGATGAGATGTTACTATCTAGGTATGTGAACTGATCTACAAATTTTAGAGGCTTACCATCTCTCTTTTTCTTTTCTTCACCCTCAGTCAGCGCCTTCTAGCACATATATGATAAAAAGGGTTGGTGCTTGCCATAAGGGCAATAGGGTTGGGACAATCATATGGGTGCTAGGACTTGATGTGTCAAGCCGATTGATCGACCACAACTGGTATAATATTAATTTATTTCAAGTTGTTTTTAGGTCCATCCAATGTAAAGATAAAAATGTACATTTACAACCATTTTAAACAGGTAAAAAATTAATACTTATTTGCAATTTCAGTACTTTAAGAGCCAATGTATTAATGTGGTGGACAATCTTGTGTAAATTTAGTAACAGGAACAGAGACTTTAGAATTGGAAATGCTGATATGTCCAAATTGTGTAATTTGCATGCAACTGAACATGTAAGAATTTCTACAAGGTTTCAAGAGCCACCATTTTATTTCATTAATGTTGTTAAGATTCTTCTATATCAACTCAATGATATGAATTGTAATTATTTGGTTGGTTGACTGGATGGTTGGCTGGCTGGTTCATTTTATGACATATCAACACTTGTCTACCAAAGTCAGTTTAACAGTCTAATTATATACGGTACAAAGATGTATGTTCAATCATTTTAAAACGGCAAAAAGTAATCACTGTTGTCACTATCAGAAAGTAAGACTAGAGGAACATCGAAAAGCAGTGGTACGAGGGGAAATAGAAAAGTCGGATATGGATTACCATATATGGCCCGAAAGGGGAAACCATCTACCCTTATGAGATGAAGTTAGGATAATAGATAGGGAAGAACATTGGAGAAAAAGATGTCTCAAAGAATAAACTCATATGTTAAGCTATAGTAACCTCTTAAGTAGACTAAGTATAGAGATGAATACAATAGGGGAACCAATTATTAAAAGGCGAGATTAGATTTTTTTAAAGCAATATTAGTCAATGTAAAAAATCGTACATAAATAAAGTTAAAGAAACGTTGGCGTTGTGGTCTATTGACGGTATCAACCTTACAGCGAGGGAGTCTATCGACTTTTCGCTGGCGCTAGACCAGGGAGATTTTTTTACGTCTGGAGTTGAACGCCACAGCTAACGTCAACTGTGCTACTCATGCACTTAGTTTTTGGGGTGTGCAATCGAATTCAGAACCTTACGATTCCTAAGTGGATGCTCTACTGACTGAGTTAAACTGACTCGATTAAAAGATAAATTTCATTTTTGGTTTCCTTATCACTTTAATTAATGTATTTCAATGTCATTTTAAACATTTCAAAAATATCTATTTGACTTATTGATGGGATCCTAATGAATATAGGGTCAGAGTGGTGCTGGGAGTCATGGCAAAAAAGTGACGCCACACTCTTGAGAGCTTCATAACTGAAGCCTCATCAATGGATGCAGTTTAGTTTTCCAAGACACGAACATAGTTGGAAGATGGTTATGTTGTTCAATAAAGATAATATTGTATTTTTAAAAAGTCTTATCTTTATTCAATAAACCGAACGAACTTTTTCTACCGTGAATAAATGAAATTTATAAAAAGAAATTGAGAGGTGATTGAAGAGGTATTCACTCAAGCTGTAGTTGATTTTAACGGCATGTCAACCCGTCAGTGGTTATTTTATGCCTAGATGTTAGGGAATCATGTTCATTGTACGTTCATATTTACATGTTTTTTGTACTTAAGAGTTTTATTATTTTTTGCACACAGTCTTATCATATACGTATAATTTTAAAACAGATCTATTTGATCCATATATGCATTATTTCATCTTATTTTTTAATACCCTGTCTGACATGGAATGACCTTAAGGCAAACATCACATTATTTATTGAATGAACCACATACATACAACTTTGTTTTATATATATTTACCAACCCCTCCGAATGAGTAGGATGTGACACAAGGTCAATTTCTCAAGCGGGGAAAATTCAGAGTTTTCCTTCTCCTTGCCCAAACAAGGTTGGAGAGCCCAGTCTGCCCTACTATTTATCCATAACTGGGGGGAGATTAGTTGGATTCACACCTTTCCCAAGAGGATTAGTGCTATGTGGAATGCAAACAGTCTCGTCTCATCGTGCCCATTCCCTACGACGGTAACCATTACACCATACGCCTCCTTTTTTGTTTTATAGATGAATGGATAATTAAAGGTCTAAATTTATCACCAATCATGTTTATCTAAACATAATACCGTTTTAAAAATACTTGACTTTGCTGATTTAAACACGACAAACGATGATCAAAGTTAAGAGATTTATACTGAGAAAGTGCCTCAACGGGGTGGGGGGTGATTGAAGAGGCAGTCACTCTAACTGTGGGTGCCAACCATCGTGATTTACTGCTCCGGGGAATTAGATTAGGCCCCACCCTTGACATTTGATAAAAAATCTTTGCATAATCAGTCAATAGAAACTTTTGTTCTTAACAACAGAAATAGCAACCCTGCTGTGGCCTTGGCGCCACAAAAAATTAAAGAAACAAATAAAAAATAAAAATAGATACGTACAACAGTTTCCAGAATTTATGGGTTTTTTTTTTCATTATAAAGTACTGGTAATCCTAGCGTGTCGTTCAAGACAGATAGATAGATAGATCGATCGAAGTTAGGATAGCGTAGAAACAGAGTGATTGCAAGTTTCTCGCCCATTGATCATCAGACCAAGTAGTGACTCCACAGTTTCTAGAGCCCTTGGTCTGATGATCGCATTGATGAGAAACTGACAGTTACAAGCACCGTTAACTATGTGTCTACGTTATCATAACTTAGATCTACATATGCTCTGATATTGCTTACTCTTTGTTTAAAATATAGAATAAAATTACTTTGTGTAAGTTTTTTTAAATTTTATTATTATTTTATCCGTCTATGTCTTATTATATACACACGCATACACACACATATACACACACACAGACACACACACACACACACACACACATATATATATGTATATATATATATATATATATATATATATATATGTATATATATTAACTGATACAAGATATATATATATATATATATATATATATATATATATATATATGTATATATATCTTGTATCGGTTAATTTTTGTTGCTAATGTTTTTTTAGTATCCTACATTCCTTAATTAATAACTTGATGAGGACAGTGGATAGATTATAGAAAATATGTTTTCGTATTGTCTGACTTTTTCACCAAAACAGTAAGTGGATGCTGGACGCTACGAGTACTCCCTGACAAAAGTCTGCAGCCAAATTCATTCCCTATTTTGTCGGGTTTTATCATATCTTTTTATCCTCTTCTTATCTGGCTTATGTGGTCAAATGGGTTAAGATAATCTTAGTAAATATCTTACGGGTAGTTACCATATATATATATATATATATATATATATATATATAAAAGTAAGTAAAGTCAACGGGGCGGCCTAAAGTCGGTAACAGCCAGTCAGCGAGGGAGTCTATCCCCTTTTCAATAGCGCTAGACCAAGGAGATTGTTTTAGCATCTGAGGTGGAGCACCACGCCTACCACCAGCTCCTTACTTTACTGCACAGATCCCTGTACTACTCATACGCTGAGTTGGCGGGGACCGGTATCGAACTAGGAACCTTGTGGTTTCTAGCCGAACGCTCTACCGACTGAGCTAACCATATGTATAAGTGTAAAGCTTTTGAAAAAACAAGAAAATATGTCAAAGATTTACATTTAGAAAGCCGATGCTAAAGCGTTTCGGTTTTAATTAAATCATCAACAAGGCAAAATTGGGTTAATTATCTTAAATCACAGGAAAAGAAAATTGTGGAAACAACCAAAAGCTTGTGAGCTTTTGTTCATAATGTTAGAAGGCTCCTCTCGACACTCGAAATGTAAGAAAAATGTAAAACGAAACGCTACGCAATTATAGCGTTCCCATTCAAATAGTGATGACGTAACGCCAATCCCAGAAATCGTTGGTTTTAGAAAAGACGAAAAACTGTTAGAATAAAATACAAAGTCAGAAAAATGTTAAAATATTTAAAATAAATATTTTTGTGGTGTTGTTAGGTATAATAATTCAGTAGAAAAGTCCAAAAATATCAAGTCAAAATTCATGTATTTGAATGGAAACGCTATCACTGCGTAAACGTTTCGTTTTTCATTTTTCTTACATTTCGAGTGTCGAGAGAAGCCTTTTAGCATCATAAACAAAGGCTCACAAGCTTAATTAAAAAAAAAAAGCTTTTGGATTACGTCTACATTTACCAAACTTAGCCATATATAGACCAAGGCTTCAAAAGGATTGAACTCAATGTCTGTCTGTCTGTCTGTCTGTCTGTCTGTCTGTCTGTCTCTCTCTCTCTCTCTCTCTCTCTCTCTCTGTTCGACTGGCCAACTATTGCTCTATAGTAGACGCTCTGAAGTTCTCGTGTGTATGAGTTTAGTACTAAGACCTACTGAGCCTGAACCTCCCGTGTGTTTTTTTTTTTGTTTTTTTTTTGTTTTTTTGTTTTTGGTATGCTGTCATTGTTAAGAGTGTAGCCCGCCATTTGGTCAGTCATGCGTAACCATGCAGGTTTGGTAACAGAGTAAGATAAGAAATTGACGCATATCCTGACACGATAAGATATCGAGGTTGAGAGGCGCGCTTTTAGAAGCCAACGGAAAGACATCCCGCCTCGCCATGAGGCACGAAGATGCAGATAGATTACTGTTATGGGAAATACTTAAGAGTAATGTTACAGCAAGATATCTATCGGATTCTTAATCTGTCTATATCTCTTCTACTTGTTGGTCTCTGTATTTCCATTTTCTTCATGTCTATCTATCAATCTATCAATCTATCTATCTTTGTTCATAGATATGAATACTCATATCTGTCTCCCTCTGGTCATTCATATCTATATCTATTCACATGTAAGTTCATATCTGCCTATCTATCTATCTATCTATGTATCTATCTATCTATCTATACATCCATCTAGCTAGCTACCTACCTAACTGTCATATATATCGCTTTCTGTCTGCCTATTCGGTCGTCTCGCTCTCCTATCTTCTCTCTTTCTTTCACTGTGAGTGTGTATATATATATATGTGCATGTGCGTGTACGTGCGTGCGCATACGTGTATGCGTACGTGTGTGTGTGTGTGAGTGCGTACGTACCATTTTCTTTTCAGCTCGTTTATCTATCTCTATACATATGTATGTATGTATGTATGTATGTATGTATGTGTGTATATGTTTGTATGTGTGTGTGTGTGTGTGTGTGTATGTGTGTGTGTGAGAGAGAGAGAGTTTATGGGTGTGTGTTTCAGTTTTCTTTCAGCTTGCTCAATCTATCCATCCATTCTCATTCTGCTCATCTCTTATCCCCCACTCTCTCCACTTTATATATATATATATATATATATATATATATATATATATATATATATATATATATATATCCATCCATCTATCTCAGTCGATTCATATCAATCTATCTATTCCGGAGTCAGACACGATTTCAAATTTCATCAGAATCTAATTCTTTAGTCTTACTACCGCGACATACCTTAACGCTCGAAAGGTATTCGATCAACAGCGCCGTGAAAAAAAAAATGAATAAAATACTTTTCATAAAAAAAAAAGTATTTACGCTTTTCCTTTTTGGCTAATTTTTCATTCCTTTATTTATTTTTTGTTTTTTTATTTTTATTTACTGCATATACTTGTATACAAGTCGAATTTTGAAGACGATTATCAGTAAAATTTTCTCACTTACAGACTTCCGCTACTTTTTATTTATTTATTTATTTATCTATTTATTTGTTTCTTCCATATTTTTCTTCATTTTCTTTTCCCTTCATTCCCACATTTTTAATTTCGGACCATATTACCTTTAGGCACCCCTTTTTGATCTCGATTAAGAAAGGACATGTTTTTCATTTACACCGTCAATATCCGGTTGGTTTTTAGGGGTTAGGGTTAGGGTTAGTTTTGTAATTTTTTAAAATCTAAAAATCGTCTGTTAAAACAACTGGTTATTGACGGTGTAAATGAAAAACATGCCCTTTCTTAATCGAGATCAAAAGGGGGTGCCTAAATGTCATATGATCCTTAATTTATTTCCTTCCGTTTTATAATATCTTAATTACTTCTTTTTTTTTTTGTTTGTTTCTTCAATGTTGTTGTTTTTGTTTTGTTTTGTTTTGTTTTTGTTTTTTGTTTGTTTTACATATTATGCTCATTCCTTGCTTCTGTACTTTTGTGAGTATTTAAAAATTATTCGTATTCCCCTGCTTCCACGCTTTTCTTTCTTTCTTCAGTTTTAGAATTAATGACATATTATGTTCATTATTTGCTTCCATACTTATCTTTTTTCTTTTTTTCTTTTCTTTTTCAGACTTTGCTCACTTTCTTTATGAGCAGATTTTTATCAATTATTTCTTTCTAATCTCTTTCCTTTCTATTTTGGTCTTTACACCTTCATCTTTATTAAACCTAGCGACACGTGACCGAAGGAATAAGATAAAGAAAAGATAGTGTTACGCGACTAATCATTCCTACAAGTCAGCCTAGAAAATCAGCTTTCGGAATTTTGGCTTTTACCTGGTCTCGATGGGGAAAAACGTAGCTATTTCAACCAACAAGGCGCCGCCCTGTTGGCTGGGATAGAAGAATACACCGACTGCACCTCTGCATAGGAGTAAGACCCCACCAATGAAGCCACCTGCTGGTCGTGGTTAGTGACCCGTGATGCTTAAAGATGGAACCCAGGTGGCTGAGCAGTCCATGACATGCAGACTCCACTTTGGTCCTTATTTAGGCTACAGGGTCGGTTGGAAAGGCCACCCCGATTAATCAAGCCTTAGCACCTTTATGATTGTCCCAACCCAACTGTGTATATGGCTAACCCCCAATCCTTTTTATCTTATATATGCTAGAAGGTGGTGGCTGATTATTTTAATGTCCTGGGTATGACGTTAAACTGTACTTATGGTGAAGTTCTTATTCTGGAACACTAGGAAGTGTGAAGTACCCCTTCATTGCATTTACTTCCTATGTCTACGCTGACCCGGAGTGGTAGTAACTGTTAGGACCCCATTTATGCGCTAAATAGATAAAAGAAATGAATTTTAAAAATGTGTTTTTTAAAAAAATGAATACCCAACAAGAATGACTAAAACAAAGCGTCTTCGGCATAAAATAACCCAAGGTTGACATGCCGTAAAATCCATCAAACCAAATTTATTCCTCTTTCTATTCATTCCTTCTCTCTCTCTCCCTCTCCACCCTCTCTCTCTCTCTCTCTCTCTCTCTCTCTCTCTCTCTCTCTCTCTCTCTCTCTCTCCTGGTTCATATCTTTTTACTTGGATATCTCACGAGGAGCAATGATTTGCAAGCTAGATTAGCAGATCATTGTTAGTGAGTCGATTTTCATGGGCACGCCATACATCTGGTCTTGTGCCACATCAAAGCTAAGCTTTGTAAATAACTATATCTTATTCCTTTCTTTCTCACTTTGATATCTTTACTCTTTCTTCTTCTTTTTTTTTTTTTTTTTTTTTCTTCATATATCATTTTATCCACAATCCTTAGAATTTAATCTCAAAGCTTTTGAATTTTTGTTATCGTCTTAAGTCTGTCTGTCTGTCTCTCTCTCTCTCTCTCTCTCTCTCTCTCTCTCTCTCTCTCTCTCTCTCTCTCTCTCTCTCTCTCTCTCTCTCTCTCTCTCTCTCTCTCTCTCTGACACACACGTACACACACACACGTACACACATATATTCGTATTCTTTCTCTTTTTTCTTTTTTTCTCATTCTTTTGTCTCTTTCTTAGCACCCCCACTCCATTTTCCTATCTCTTCCTTTTCCTCTCCCCCTCTCTCTCTCTCTCTCTCTCTCTCTCTCTCTCTCTCTCTCTCTCTTTCTCTCTCTTTTCTATCTTTCCCTTATCTTTTCCCTCACTCTCTCTCTGTCTCACTCTCCCACTATCTCTCCTTTTCTCACTCTCTCTCTCTTTACCTTCTCTTCTATATTTCTCTTTCTATCTCCTACTTAATGGTCTCTTACTTTCTCTTCGAATGTTCCACTTCCAGAGTGCATTCTCATTTCGTTTTTAACCATGATGCCTTCACGATTCCCCAGATGCGGAATATTTGGGCACCGGACTTATCTTTACGGCAATAAAATTCAGCAACGCTCAAGGATCTTGTATTACTCGCTTCTCTAAAAATTAATCATATACAAGAAAAAATCACACACACACGCACACACACACACACACGCGCATATATATATATATATATATATATATATATATATATATATATATATGTATACACTTGTTCCCATGAGTATTTGAACAAACAGATGATTTGCTTTTAATTGCGTAATGTTGAGAAGTAAATCCAGGAACATGACGCAAGAGCAAACAAATTTAATTGCAATTAACAAGACATTCATTCAATCATGTTTTGTATTTCTGGATGTTAAATTTCTGGAAAAAAAATGTTTAATAAAAATAAATTATTAAATTAAGTAATTTGTATTATTTAGATTTTTCGGACTGTTGTCCTTATCTTTATTGTTATATGCACAACGTTTCAGTCCATGTGCTCTCCGGCTTTCTTCAGATGTTTCTTGTTGAACTCGGGAACTTTCTTATCAGTATCGAGAGCCTTCAGAGAACTTTGAACTGAACCTTTTATTTAACCCATTTCGTTCCATTAGCCCTGACCAGATACAAGTGTTAAGCTATGTTAAGTATTCTATATTATTTTCGCCTGTAGTCACGATTGAACCTGCAGCCTCTAGTCTTTTCTTTCATCCTTCTAAAATCTTTTTCAAAATCGATAAAAAAGAGTTGGCAAACTAAAAAGTTCATTTCCCTATAAATTTCCGAATGATCATTTGGATTCCCTATGATTTCCTCATGGTCATTTGGATTCCCTATAAATTCCAAATGATCATTTGGATTCCCTATGATTTCCTAATGATGGATCATTTGGATTCCCTATGAATTCCTAATGATCTTAAAGATAATAACTTTTGCCAAGGGTAGTATAATAAACTACTCTTTCTCTTAGACCGGTTCGTCCAGTATTTGAACATTCGTCACCGAGTTCATAATATAACCGTTACGCCTTGCAAGCCTCCTAAATACAAACATGCAATTACTTACTGGAGATTAGTATCTTAAATAGATAAAAATGTCTCCCAAACACTATTATTATCATATATCATAATAAATATATATACATCATCAAAACAAAGAATGTTCTACGATATGAACAGCATGAACGAACTATTTGGAAAAATAGATCCTAACATGACGAACTTTCTGAAAAGAATCGTACTCCTATCAAGTATGTAGACTCATAGACCTACAAAAATACCTGCACACACTTTTAATATTCAAATGCCCAGCGTAAATGCTGATTTTAGCAGATAACTAAATCCCTATCGCTATACCCAAATTACCAATAGAAGCAAAAACTAAAATGATATGGAAATTGCTACTCACATAACAACCATACCCAAGAAAGAAGAAATAACAACAAAAATATCATCGGCATAAAATAACCCAATGCGTTGACATGCCGTAAAACCCAATAAAGCAAGCAACCAAAAAATAATGAAAGTTAATTCAATATGCTGGGATGACAAGACTTTCAGATCACACTATACTTCTGCAGATGGAAATGGAATCGCCAATACATGTTCAAATCCTGGATGAGGCTGTTTGTTTTTCACTTTGCGTTAATACCTTAAGATAGGCATGAATCGATTTATACTCACCAAGTATAGGGAAAAAATAAAAACTGGATTATTTAGCTTTAGTAAGGAAACCAGTCTAGGAGAAGGAAAACTCTAAATTCAAACCAGCTTTACTTAAAAATTGACCTTGTGTTTACATTCTGTTCGTGGTCGAGAGGTTGGGTAAATATAGCTGGTTTGAATTCAAAGTTTTCCTTCTCCTAGATGGCTTGCCTAACCAAGGATAAATAACCCTGTCTGCCATACTATTTAACTATATGCAGATGGATTCATGCTTTCCCAAAAAACATTAAGGCGAATTGAAATATAATCAGCTTAGTCCAGGATTTGAACTCGGTTCATATCCTACGACGATGATCGTTAGGTTAAGTGCTCTTCCAACACATAAATTGATATTTTATGTATATTTCTAAGTAAAATTTAAGGTATGAGCCGTGGCGTACCAACGTCGTGCTCAGCCCGGGGCCCCCATCAGTGGCCAATAAATACTGATTCAGATTTTTCAAATCTTTACCTACCCGCCCACTTTCAAATTCTACGCATTCGTAGTTTAGGGGTGTGGGGGGAGGGGCAAAGATTAGGCAATATATTTTAATGTAGAGCAACGTGAAGGTTTTTGGGTGAAGGTTATTTTACCACCCCTGAAGCTATGTACTGGAGCAACTACACTTCCCTCACACACACACACACACACACACACACACCACACACACACACACCACACATACACACCTTTGTTCCGCCACTGGGTATGAGTCTTATAAAATGTTTAAGTACTACCTTATAAGTGTATAATAAATGGAAATGAATCCGACGGTATGATAGAAAATTTATAGAAAAAAACAAATGATAATTGGATTGTTTAACTTCATCACTGAGGCTGATTTTCGATATGATAAAGACCGCAACACTATGGATTTGTTAACCTTACGAATTCCCCGAACTTTCCGTATCTTCCTTAATTATGCTGTGGACTTACATTTAAACTTGCTTTTGTGGCTGGATTGCATCCTAAACATTTTTATACATCTTTTATCTTATATATTTTTTACTTCAAACCTTGAGTTTTTCTCATGGATGTTAATACTTCTAGTTTTAAAAATAAATTTTATTTTATTTTTAACACAAAATACGCATTTTTACAAAAATTTTAAAAGACATTCCGGCCCTGAACGAGAGTGTTGTTTGTGTCTCTCGTGCCAAACGGTTAACGATTCCCACTTTCTTTCATAAATATAGTTGCTCTTGAGGATGACCACTTTATTAAAAGATCGAAACCGATATCTGTCAGCATAATAATATTATCATTTGTTTTTTCTATAAATTTTCTATCGTAGTACCTATGTATATTTTCTATGTAAACGGCTATGTGAATATTGCCTGAAAGGCGCATTTAATTATCTTTTATATTCGGGTGCCGAAGTCAATTTTCATCTTATTGACAGAATTTGCCTAATATCAATCGCAGCCCGCCAAGTCTGGATTTAAGTAACGGATTAACTCATACAATCCTCGACCACAAAATGACGTTAAGAAGAATTGTGGTGAAGGTGTTGGCGCCGGTGTCGATATCAATGGTAGCGCATCTGTGCTGCGAACCCTCAGAGGTCTGCTATTATCAGTTGCGCCGTCGATGGCAGTGTATGTATATCAATCTCGTGTTATCTGTAAGCGAGATAACGCGAGAAAAACGTGACGCAGGTGCAATTTCACAATATCTAACGTTGCTAGATTTGTCTAATGTGTTCCTTCTGTTTCGGTTTTCACTGTATCGACACACACACACATACACACATACACATAACATCTCTCTCTCTCTCTATATATATATATATATATATATATATATATATATATATATATATAGAGAGAGAGAGAGAGAGAGAGAGAGAGAGGGTATGAAAACACACAATGTTGTTAAAATGAATATATCTTTATATCATTTTCATTGATAGACTGATAGACTGATGAACAGACAAGCATACATGATCTCTCTCTCTCTCTCTCTCTCTCTCTCTCTCTCTCTCTCTCTCTCTCTCTCTCTCTCTCTCTCTCTCTCTCTCTCACACACACACCACACACATATGGATATATATATATATATATATAGATAGAGAGAGAGAGAGAGAGACTGATAGACAGATAAACTGGCCTATATAGATCACGTACACAGAGAGACAGACAGACAGAGAGATATAACTTTTTGATTACACCATTGAGAAGTGGAAGGTTTTCGTGCAGAAAATTTCCAACAAATTTTATGCAGAATCTAATGACATTTAAGATATAAAATCAATAAGACAATTTAAAAAAAAACAACAATCTTTGTAGTTTTAATGAAACAAATTTTAAAAATCAAAAAATTAAAAATACAGATGATACTCTACTTTAAATTGTACATTTGTATAAAGTCTAGCGTAGTATTTATTCGGTTGACCACGAGGCCAAAATATGATATAAAGTCGGTTTGATGTGGAGGAACATCGCAAAAAACAAACCTTCTGCTAATGAATTGCTCTCTCTCTCTCTCTCTCTCTCTCTATATATATATATATATATATATATATATATATATAATATCACCTAAAATAGATTTTCTCATTCAGCAAAAAAACAAAACATATTCCTGTTGTATTGACCACGAGATAATTTCAGCCAGCCACATATTAACCCCCCCCCACACACACACACAAGTCCCTAATCTAGACAGGGACTTCTTTAAACTAATAAAAAAACACCCCCTCTAACATATTACATAAATTCTTAACAAAAATACAGTCAAACTGAGCTATAGCTGCATGTCCAACGTAGGGAACTTAATTAATAAAAACTACAAAAAATCAATAAAAACCTACACAATAAACCCCTTAACTGTAATTGTATCAATAAGGCAGATTGTCCCTTAAAAAATAAATGTCAACAGGAGTGCGTAATATATAAAATGGAAGTATATACCAATAAACGAAACGTTAAAAATAAGAATAGCAGTGACAAAAAAGTATACTTCGGGTCAACACAGGGAGCCTTAAAATCAGATATTACAACCACAAAAGTAGTTTCATAAACAAAAAATATAGACATAATACAAGCCTATCCAATTATGTGTGGAAGATAAAAGAAAAAATAGGAATAGATCCCATCTTAAAATGGGAAATAATAAAGAAATGCAACAAATATAAAGCAGGAGACAAATTTTGCCGACTTTGCATGGAGGAAAAACTCAATAGTTAATTATTAAAAAAAAAAAAACAAGCGAGCTACTAAACCAAAGAACAGAAATCCTAAACCCGTGTAAACATAAAAAAGCATGGTTTCTTAGCCAATAAAGATAAGAATAAAAATAAAATAAAAATAAGAACAAAAAATAATTGTAACAAAACATTCTTACGAATTTTTATTTTTTAACACTAATGCTAATTTTTAACTAATCAAATACCAGACAGAGAAATAAAAAAAACGTTTGTAACATCCCCCTTCAGTTAGAATTATCATGAAGAGCCATTCGGATGAAACCTAGGTAGATAGTGTCTGACTCATGTAGGTCCTGATAATCATGCTCTACTTAATGTATTGAGCACTTTCTACATATAAAACTTAGAAAACTCCCCTGGTATTTTTTTCTTTTTGCCAATACATACGATACTGGTGATTACTTTCAGAAAGTACGGATGTGCCGGTCTTTTCTTTAAAAAAAATATTTTCCCCCAGATGTTATATATATATATATATATAGTTCTACACAAAATTGATCTGCCACAAACACACCTAGCAAAGGTTACAATTGAAAATCTAGTATGGATACCAAGTTTTACAAGCATTTTCAGACGCTCTCTGGCAACTACGAATATCGCCAACTTTCTCGGGTATTACAGGGTACTGCAGCTAGTTAAATAAGAAAAAAAACTTTCGTTTCGGAAGTTGCAGTAGGAATGTGAAAATTTGAATGAAACCCACTCGCTATTTAGTAGTAATGGATCTGTGAGCCGAACTTGTTAACCATCACACTACGACGGGACGCCTTTATTTACCCATCCCGTTTGCCACGGTTAGAATGTGACTCAAAGTCGTAAATATGGGACATCCAGTGAGAACCGAACTCCCAATTCAGTTGTAATGGATTTGCTAAACGGGCTTCCAAACCATCACACCACGATGAGACGCCTATATTTGCGCAACCCGTTCGCCACGGGTAAAATTTGACATAAGGTCGCAAATATGGAGCGCCCAGTGGAAATCGAACTCGCTATTTAGTAGTAAATGATCTGTGAGACAAGCTTGCCAACCATTACACCACGATCGGACACCCACTTTTTTTTACCTAACCCATACGCCTCTGGTAGAATGTGATACAAGATCACAAGTACGGGTCATCCAGCGAGGATCGAACTCACTATTCAGTAGTAATGGATCTACGAGACGACTTTACTAACCATTACACCACGATGTCTTGTATTTACCCAACCTATTTGCCACGGTTATGACGTAACACAAGGTCGCAATTATGGGACATCCAGCGAATATTGAACTCGCGTGACTTTCAACAGTTAGATACCGTTTCCCGGGGTGCAGAGTTGTCACGTGACTAACATTGTAGCACAGAATTCACGCGTCGCGTTAAATCTACTCTCGTCTCCTTAGAACTGCGTGTTTCCTTTGTGTGCGGTTATGTATATGCGTTATTAATCATGAGCACATTTAATAATTCTTTCTTTTTTTTTTTTTCTTTTTTTTTTTTTCATAGACAATTGTCTTGAAGTTGTTGAAAATATTCATCTGTCTCTATCAGCTTATGTTGTTGTATCATACGAAAAGGATTTCAATGCTATTTCCTGTTTCTTGTTGACAGGCGCACCTGTTTACAAAGAAACTGGTGAATGTTTAGCATCCGGGTCCCTAATCTCGGATGAGGGTGGGAGTACAGAAAAGTGACTTTTGTTTACATTGCTTCAAAATTTGGGACTACTCTATCAGAAAGGTCTTGATGATAATAATATAATAATAATAATAATAATAATAATAATAATAATAATATAATGCTCTAGAGATGACAATTCACTGGGAATTACATCCAAGAGATGAACAGACTATACGTATCGAGAAAAAAGGGTTAAGAGGACTCACCAGCATTGTGGATTGCATAGATGCGACAATTCAAGGACTCGAAGAATACACTAAAAAAGAGCAAAGAAAGACTGATTACAGCAGCCAGTTTTATGGAATTAGGTCATGTCCATCTTGGTTGGACCGGGAACTTTTCAGCATGACATTTTTCTAAGCTTAATTTTTACAAAGAAACTCGGGTTCTGACGGATTCGAATTGTGAGCGCTGAAACCGGAGACAAAAATTAGGTATGATTTGCCAAACGTAAAATAAGATTCATTATGCACTCAAAGGAACTACTTAAGGAGGTTAAGTCATGCTGAAAGCACCGGTTCCCGTCTAATTACCAAAATCAAGCCGCAAAGAGCCTGTTCACGTAGTAAGATGGTGACCACTTATTAACAGCAGTCACTGTGGGAACGCACGGCCTGTGTGTTTGACTAAATAAAGCTTATTGATAAAAAGCAACTACTTGGGGAAAGTTGACGATGCATTTTGTAAAAAAACAAAGAAATTCTTTGTTCTTGGCATAGCTGACAAGATATCTTGTCATGATTCTTCTTACGTTAGAAGTTCATCGAAGTGAGATAAAAGAACATTCGTAATGAAGATAAAGGTATAGAAAGCAAGAAATGTTTTCTGGTGATGGACGAGATATCTCGCATGAAATTCCCTTGTCCTGGTACGTTTTACTTAAATAGTGGCTCAGAGGGGCGGACAATACACACACACACATGCACACACACAAACACACACACACACACACACACATATATATATATATATATATGTGTGTGTGTGTGTGTGTGTGTGTGTGTGTGTGTGCGTTGAAAGGAAACATAAGGAAAGAAAATGCTGAATGAATAAAATTTTATTTTATATTACTGTCGACGGTAAGCCTCTTAAGTCAGTAGAACAATTCACATACCTAGGTAGTAATATCTCATCCACAGAAAGCGATGTTAATACACGAATAGGAAAGGCATTGTCGGCTACAAACAAATTATCAGTCATATGGAAAGTTAAAGCGACAATTCTTCCAGGCTGTTGTTATATCAGTACTGCTGTATGCTGCACCACTTGGTCCCTAACGAAGCGCCTTGAAATAAGCTAGATGGGAGCTGCACAAGAATGCTACGTGCAGTCTTGAACAAGTCGTGAAAATAGCACCTCATACGGAAGCAGCTGTATGGTCACCTGCCTCCCATCTCACAAATCATGCGAGTGAGACGGACTAGACATGCAGGACACTGTTGGAGAAGCAAGGATGAGCTCATGTGACGTTCTCCTGCGGAAGCCAACACATGGATATGCTAATGTGGGCCGCCCAGCAAAGACCTACATTGATCAACTATGCGAGGATGCTGGTTGCTGCACAGAAGACCTTCCAGGGGCAATGAATGATAGGGAAGGTTGGTGAGAGATTCTCATCAGTATGACAAGGCAAGGCAGGCTGCTCCAGGCTGGGTTCGAAAACCGACTGATTTCTAATCATTCAGACATCTTACCACTGCGTCATATACACACCCACTTTTTAGAAATGGAATTTTACTGTTATAATCATACTAGGGAGTGCTCTATCTGTTTTAAGGAAAGCTATGCAATTTTGCGTAATGGTTAGGAAAACAGTCTAGGAGAAGGAAAACTCTGAATTCAAGCCTGTTAAACACAGCTCAAGAAATAGAACTTGGGTCACATCCTACTCGTGCGAAGGGTTGTTATATATATATATATATATATATATATATATATATATATACCAGGAAAAATGGAAATGAATGTGACAGTATGTAGTATATAAAATGAAACAACAACAAGGTGTTTAGAAGGGTGATATTTTTACTTAGCCAATGCTACTGCGTTTCGGTTTGTACATCAAATCATCATCAGGTCTGTCATATATGTAGAAATAAATTTTTGACAAACAGAAGTTTGTAAACGTTGGTTTTTGTCAGTGTGTTTCAGGTTCTGTTTCCGCCTGCCCATGGGATCACCCCTAGTGGTGTCCTTGCATGCCTTCTCCTTGAATTCTTAGAATCCAGGCAATTCATATACATTTTGCACAATTAAATATTATTGTGTTATATAAACGCTGAACAAGCCACATTTTCAATATTTCAATATTTAACCGTCTGAAGATTGTATAATACGCATGAAATTAAAAATTAATACCATATTTCATTTATGATTTGTATATATATATATATATATATATATATATATATATATATATATATATATTACCCCTGTCAAAATGATGTAATTACAAATTACTTAGTTGATGTTCATCTTGATTTTTTATTTAACAATAAATAAATTAATAACATATAAGACACAAAACACTTAAATCTTCAACATTCTGGTTTCATAAAATATTCCTTAGACAAAGTAGGTTTTTTTCACACCATGCTGGGGAAAAAATTATGGAATAACCTAATGTTTACACTAAACTGCATCTTGTGGCAAGGCTCGAGTTGTCTGTAACATACAAACACACCCACCCTTACTTACTCTCTCTCTCTCTCTCTCTCTCTCTCTCTATATATATATATATATATATATATATATATATATATATATATATATATATATATATATAAAGAGTTTTATAATTTGCTTGAGGCATTGTGTTTATATTGTTCTGGAATTCTGGAAAGCTTTCAGAAATCTCCTGACGAAGGGATCTTTATCCCGAAATATTAAGAAAATAATCAAAGGTAGACGTACAACATCATACTTACCTCATTTTTCTTTACAGTTGCATTGTGATAGCCTTCAAAACCAACCAACAAACCAATATATATATATATATATATATATATATATATATATATATATATATATATATATATATATATAGTGAAAGTTATGATTGTTTGGGTACGGCTGCCGAGATATTTCGCCGATATGGCATCAGACAAATATCCCAATCCCAAGTGGCAACAAGAAAGAGGAAATATTCATTTCCTGTCTATTGTTGGCATAAAAAACAAAAAACAATATTGTATGATATAATGTATCAGTTGTTGAAGATAAACATCTTTAACATCTTCAAAACCATTGTCTATGAAAGTATATGTACTGAGTGAAAAGTATATTAATAACACATATTCAGAATGTTTCATGAAATATGCAGCCCTCCCTCCCCCCTCTCTCTCTCTCTCTTCTCTCTCTCTCTCTCTCTCTCTCTCTCTCTCTCTCTCTCTCTCTCTCTTTTCCTCTCATACACAACCATATAAACATATGCTCTCTCTCACGCACACACATACACATACGCATACATACATATACATACATACATACATTCCAACCCTATCAGTGGGGCTTAGAAGACGGTGACTGCATCCACTGCAGCGTATTAAGACACCCACCCACCCCAAATAGCTTTCCTGAGTACTAAACTACATCCGGTGGTGAGGTACTAGCTCTAGAGCTCTGGGAAATGCGGGTCACCCATTCATTGACACTACTCAAGAGTCTACTCTGACCCGGAGTGGTATGACTCGTTATGGTCCAATTTGTGGGTCAAATAGATCTGTTTGAAAATTATTTTTGGGCAAGTGTCAATGGGAGCTCCATCTATCAAATGTCTCACCTTTTTTCAGATACCATCAGTTAAGATCATGACTTGGAGCGATGCGCTCCGTGCGTTGGTGGTTGAAACCTTTTTTACGATTCGTTTACCTGTAATTGCTACACAGAGAGCAGTTCGATCTCATTTAATGCTACATCGAAATGATGCTGTTCAGGATAGAATTTTCAACCCATAGCAGTATTGATTTTCTATCAAGAATCACATCATTCCCACGTAACATGAAATGAGCTGGGATAGCTATGTGCTATTTCTCTGAATGTTTGAGATGAGGCTTGATGATTACTATTATCTGCGTTATTCAGGCTATTGTCCTCATCTTCATTGTTATCTGTACAACGTTTTGGCCGATATGCCCTCCGGTCTTCTTCAAGTATTTCTTGTCGGACTCGGAACCTTCTTTTCGGACTTGGGAACCTGAATAAAGGGTTAGGTTCAAAGTTCCGTGATGGCTCCCGATTACGACAAGAAGGTTCCCGATTACGACAAAAAATACCTGAAGAAGGCCGGAGGGCATATCCGAAATGTTGTACAATAACAATGAAGATGAGGACAATAGTCCAAATAATGCTGATAATTGTAGCTATGTGGTCTAGATAATCTCGATTCTTCCTCTAATTTCCAATTCCCCCACTATTCCAAACTCTTGAGGACAGTTCTAAAGGCACCACTACAATTGATATCACCTTTCATCCTCATGCTTCACAGCGATCTTTTTTAATTCTCTAGTAAACTCCAAGTATTTGTCTATCTTTTTATTTTTATTTCATTTTTACTCTCTGATCACCAGAACAAAATTTCGCTTGATGGTTCGTTTGTATCTAACGATCCCAGATAATTTTATGCGTCTCATTCCCCTTTTGCTGTATGTTTAAAATTTTTTTTTTTGACAATTCACAGTGGATCACCTTCCCTATCCGTTGTGCTTTGTTGTTTTGTATCCCTTTGAGCTAGTTTGCTACATGCACTTATTATGTGATTAACAGTTTCGTCTTTGTCTCCATACATCCTACACTTGGATATTCTGTTGCGTCTTATCTATTTTCGCTTTTATACAATTGATCATTATGGCATTGTTTTGTGCTGCTATCACTAGAGATTTGGTCGGACCATATGACTTTTAGGCACCCCTTTTTGATCTCGATTCAGAAGGACATGTTTTTCATTTACACCGTCAATATCCGGATGTTTGAGACGATTTTAGATTTTTTTTTTTTAATATAAAACTAACCCCCTAACCCTAACACCTAACCCTAACCCCTAACAAACAACCGGATATTGACGGTGTAAATGAAAATCATGTCTTTCTGAATCGAGATCAAAAAGGGGTGCCTAAAGTCATATGGTCCATTTGGTCTTTCTCGTGAGGTTTTCCTTTCTTAGTCATTTCCTGGTATTCCCCTGTGCAATCCCCCCAGTTTGTCACTTGAAGTATCCACATAGTTGTCTTTGATATATTAAATTAGAAAGACTAATGAAACTAAATAAGAACACATATAAAACGATTACACTTATTTTATTTTAATCGATTTCTAATTAAGATTATACACACAGGATTTCTTTTAATTCAGAATAAAACAATGATATAAGAACAAATAATTATCTATCGAACCCGGTTTTATTAATAACACTATACAAGGTCGCAAGTATGGGCATCTAGCCGAGATCGAACTTTCTAATCAGTAGCAAAGGATCTGCGAGACTAGATTGCTAATCATAAACCTTTATTCCTTAGTAACACGCATTGCAGGATTTTAAACGTATTAATAACATTTGCTTCATTTTTCCTTCTGAAGTGTAGCGCGTTTCCCCCCCCCCCCTTATCTTTCTTCACGTTTACAACAGAATGGTCCATTATTTATCTAAGATGATAACAGGACATAGCATTTGAACATGTGAATTCATATATTGTTACTCAAAACAGAATGAGATGACGACAGGCGTGACGCACGGAGGTACAAAGCGTATTCATATATAATTTTTCTTCGATACGCTGACAAATTGTTCCTGTGGTTCGATTCTTTTCACCACCCATTTTAAAATCTGCCGCCAATCAATCAATCAAGAAAGAAAAAAAAAAGAAAAAAGAAAAGGGAAAAATATGAGAAAGAAAGAAAGAAAGAAAGAGAAAAGGGAGGAAGAAAGAAAGAAAAACAAAGAAAGAAAATGAAAAAGTAATAGAAAGAAAGAAAGAAAGAAAGAAAGAAAGAAAGAAAGAAAGAAAGAAGAGCCAACACACCATACAATTAGTTAACGCATAAATCGCGACTTTATAAAGCAAGGAGGTGAAAGAAAGAGAATGAAAAATAAATAATAAATAAATAAAGGGGAAAAGGGAAAAGAAGGAATGTAAGAAAAGAGAAGAGAAAGAAAGAAAAAAGAAAAGAAAGAAAGAAAGAAAGAAAGAAAGAAAAGAAGAGTCAATAGACCATACAATCATTGAATGCACAAATCCCTGACTTTTATAAGCATGGCAGAAGAAAGAAAGAAAGAAAGAAAGAAAGAAAGAAAGAAAAGGAAAAAAGAAAGAAAGAAAGAAGTAAGTATTATGTATATGACTGGCCGCCTAAAAAGAAATGGGCGAGACGCACGTGTTTCGACTAATCACCAATCTTAAAACCGACACGCCCTTCAGGAAAGACAATGTATTTACATAAAACTTACACCTACATCTATGTCTTCCGCTTTTTCATCAAACCCCTCCTCCCTCTCCTTCTTGGAAATAATGAAGATTTTATACTCGGAAAAAACCAGTCGTTTATTTTCAGCTCGTTAATCATGCACCTAATACGGGATTGGGAAGCCATCTCTTAATTAAAAATATCTTCCCTCGTTTGGGGTAATTAAATGTATTTCGGGTATAATAAGCTCTTATAGAATCGGAATCGCATCTTCTACATGTTTTATGAGGGGTGCGAGTGTATATTACTTTATATACGTATGAAATGGCGCTCCTGGTGCAATGGTTACCGTCGTATGAAATAGACTCGGCGAAACGAGTTCAAATCTTGGACAAGGTTGTTTGCATTTCACATATCGCTAATACCCTTGGGAAAGATATGTATCCAACTACTATCCCGCCAGCTATGGGTAAATAATAGGACACACTTTCCTATGTAACTAGGCTAGGAGAAGGAAAACTCTGAATTCAAAAATTCCAACCTGTTAAACTCCGCTTAAGAAATTGACTTTGTACCACATACTGCTTGTGTGGATGGGTTGGTAAATATGTATATATGTGTTTAGATGTGGGTGTGTTCGTGTAAGGTCGTTAGTTGGTTGGTTGGTTGGTTGGTTGGATTCTATAGCATGTTAGCCCCAATTTTATTTTATGATGAAGATGTTTATTTCATTGATTCTTGTTGTATATTCAGAATTTTTATATAAAATTTTAAACCCATTTTTTATTTAAAAAAAAAGATTTAACCCGTAGAAGAGTTTCTACCACTCCGGGTCAGGGTGGACCACAAGAATACAAGAGTACTCCACACTCTCGAGAGCTCCAGATTTGGAATTCACCACTAAATACAGTTTAGCATCATATCCAGGACACTAAGACCACAACCACCACCCTCTAGGACGTATATCATAAAACTGGTGGGGGGTTGCCATACGGTCGAGACAATCATATAGGTGCTAGAGCTTGATGGGACCAGCGGATTGATAGGAGGGGGCTTTCCGTCTAGCCCAGGGGTCCCCAAAGTGGTTGATATCGACCCATTGGGGTCGATGAGAGCTCTCTGGAAGTCGATTAAATATAGGACGATCAAATGGAGGTCCACTTATGCTAAGGAAAAATTGAACCAGACATCAAATAACTAGAATATTTATTTAGATTCTAACTGTTATTTATTAATTTTTTAACTAATATTTTACAATATTTGTTTTAATTATATGAAACTTTAAATTGATTGTTGTCAATAAATTTATTTTTGTAAGAATTGTTTTTTTTTTAATTTATTACTTGTTATGTGTAAAATTATGTTTTTTAAATTTGTATTATTCAAAATTGATTTTTTTATCTGATTTCAGAATCCAATTTTAATATTCATGTCGGCTTCTAATGCTAAGAAGAAATGCAGACAATACTCTGATGAGTATTTGAAATATGGTTTTATATCTTCGATTAATAATAAAACCATCCCTATGTGTTTATTATGTGAAAAGACTTTCAGCAATGATTCTATGAAACCAGCTAAAATGAAGAACCATTTGAAAGAATCCATTTTAATAAGAAAAACAAAGATATTGAGTATTTTAAAATGCTTAAAGAGAGGTTGATAACTTGACCGAATTTGACTCAATTTAAGACTTAAGCTTACCAATTTTCAACCTAATATCAATAGTCTTGCCGCTGCTCATCAAGCACATCCATCTCATTAATGTGGATTATTATAATAAATAAGTATTTTTCATGTCAGCGAACTTTTTTTAATTATTTAAATAAAAAAGTAGATCAACTTATTTAAAAATTGACTTAATGTTTTCATTAAACTTAAGTAGGGGTCGATGATAAGGTAAATATGTCATAAAGAGGGTCGACGAGTTAAAAAGTTAGGGACCCCTAGTCTAGCCAATTAAAGGCAAAAGTGGAGCGTTGCATATCACAGTCTGCTCAGTCAGAGAATTGTGTTCATTGGATGTTCATATTTACATTTTATTTGTGTAGTTGTTTCATTAGAGTTGTTTGTTTGGGGTTTTGTTTTGTTTTTGATTTTGGTTTGGGACCATATCACTATTAGGTACCCCTTTTTTATCTCGATTAAGAAAGGACATTTTTTCATTTACACCGTTAATATCCGGTTGTTTGTTAGGGGTTAGGGGTTAGGGTTAGGGTTAGGGTTAGGTTAGGGTTAGGGATTAGGGTTAGGGATTAGGGTTAGGGGTTAGTTTTATAATTTTTTTTAATCTAAAAATCGTCTGTTAAAACAACCGGATATTGACTGTGTATATGAAAAACATGTCGATATCAAAAAAGGGGTGCCTAAAGGTCATATGGTCCTTGGTTTGTTTTTGTTTTTTGTTGTTTTTTTTTTTTTTGGAGGGGTTGCCCGCGGTTACAAGGTGGAAATGTAGGTATTTACCCAATTTGTTCGCCACTGGTCGGATATGACACAAGGACGCAAGTATAGGGTACCAGTGAGGATCAAACTCGCTATTCAGTAGTAATAGATCGGCGAGACTAGCTCGCTAAATATTACACCACTATGGGATGTTTCAGGGCGAAAATCTATATAGAAAGCAATGCATTGAATGGAGTTACGTTCTGATGGAAGAAAATTCTGTATGAAATCTTTCAAAACAGGGATAGAATAATAAAACAATGGTTGAAAAATCAGTTTAACTCTTCACATCCTCTTGAGAATTTTAAGTCCAGAGCCCCGTTCCTATAAGGATTTATCAAAAAATGGTTTAAAATGGCCTTTTCATTTAAAGTTACACGTTATTTCCCGTAGATCAAAGACTACTAAATATGTTTAATATTACTTTTAAACAAAGGCTATCGTTTGAGGTGGATTAGAAAAAAGAATGTGACTTCTGGCCGGGTGGAATGAGGTGCTATAGGACGTTAAAAGTTAATAGCACTATATATGTGTTTACTAAGCCTGACGCCACGGACAGGATGTTTCACAAGGTCACGTTTTAAACGGAGTTACTGCCATTACTCCCTGGTTATATTAACGTTTTTTTTTGTTTTTTTTTTTTTAATAGCAGAACCTGTGGATACACCACTGTATGATAATTTAATTATTACAACGTTTGATATGTTTACTTAAGAGTTATTGCAAAATATTTCAATATGTAAAACGTATAATAATATTGATTTAGATCTCACACTTTTTTCTTTCTTTCCTTTTTTTTTTTGTTTTCCTTTTTTTTTCTTTATGTTCAATTGAAACCAATTAGCGTTATCGGTTTCACGCGCTCACCCTCTCTATATATATCTTTCCCTCACTTTCTTTCTTTCCTATGATATTTTTTCTGTGTAGAATGTCCTTTTTCTTCCCTTTATTTCAGCATAATAAAAACGGAATGGTTATTTAGCTTAGGTGATGACACTAATAAGAAATAAGAATATATAGATATTAAATCTATGGTTTCGAAGAAAATTGACATTTTATTTTTAAAAATGTTAGAAGTATATTTATTCGTAGGAGAAAACATCACATTCTGAAGAAATCATTTTTATTATTTCTTTTTTTTTTTTTTTTTTTGAGATTTTTATAATCGTTTATTAAAAATCATTTTAACAGTTTTTAAATCATTAATCAATTTACATATTCTAAAACAGTTTTTAAAATAAGTTTTTAACATTTTTTTAAATCTCATTTTTTTTTTTTACATTTTTTAAATCAATTATTAATCCTTTTTTTAATCCTTTTTTAAAATCATTGTTTTGACATTTTTATTTGAATCATAATGATCTCTTCAGCACCCTACATCATACTAGACTAAGTTAAAACTACTACTATTTTTCCTGAGTAGGTATTAGTTTGGTGGTGTGGCCTAACACTATGCTCTTAAATCACCTCTCTTCCCCAGTGACGTTTAACTATTTCAGAATTTTTAGATATTTTACTTGCAATTGAACCCTATGCCTATTCATACGTTTTTTTCTTTCATAGATGTTCTTGCCGTGTCCGTCTTAATTCTATTTTTTTAATCTATTTCCCATTTAACTCTGTATTGTTTTTTCTATGAACTTGATTCTTATTAAAACTGGTAACTAGTGTAAACAGTTAAATTTTAAAAGTATAGTTCTAATTATATTTTAGGGAAAACTATATCTGTGTCTACAGTTGCAAATCTTCTATGTTAATTTTTTCTTATCGTTGAATCTAATTATTGCTGATTGTTCGTGTATGCATAGGAAACATTGGTCATTCAGAGACGTGCATACGTTTGATTTCTTCAAAATATCCCATCTAGTAATCAGCGTTAAGCTTTGTGCTTATAATTCCCAAACATACCTGGACATCAGCTTTTAAAGTAATTTTAACCGTCACTTTTTGTTTGAAAATGCGGCAGAAAAAAATTGGAAAAGACGGTAAGAAACAGGTTAACATGGACTATTAGTACGCGGACTCTCCCGACAATATTCTACGAATTTCTTTTTCTCGGAGAGCGCTGTTGTGTAATAGAGAGCGCGATGGCGTACTGGTTAGAATCGTCGACCCGATTTAAAATCCTGGACGAAGCCACAGTTCCCATAGCGCTAATACCCTTGGGAAAGGTATGAATCTAAGTATTCTCCCTCCAGCTATTGGTAAATAGTAGGACAGACTAGGCTCTAACCTGGGTAAGGCAATCAGTCTAGGAGAAGGAAAACTTTGAATTCAAACCTGTTAAACTCCGCTTGGTGTGGTCACTACTAGAATAGTCTCAGTCCTAATTAGTGATCTATTTCACTAATTTTAATTTTTTTATAATTTTTAATTTTTTTAACATGGACTATTAGTAGACGGACTCTCCCGAAAACCTTCAATGAATTTCTTTTTCTTCTAAATTGGAAACAAATGCCAAAATTTTCGACGCTTCTCGATTTACTCATCTTTCAAAAATCAGAACAGATTCGCTTTTGGTTCAGTATATAATTGATACCGAAGAGAAAAAGGATAGGATTCTGCTGCGTCCATCTTGTTCATGAGCCAGTAATGCCTTCTTTATAATTACGATTACAGATCTTTTATATCATCAGATATTCTCATCTTCATTGGCAAAGATCCGGTTGTTTTTTGTTTTTTGTTTTTGTTTTTGATGGTGGCAGCGAAATATAAGGTGCTCCCGTTGACAACTTGATTTGTCCCTTATGTCACAAGTGGAAGTACGCAACATCAATGACGAAAACACAAAGTACACAATTTTAATGACGAAAACACCAACAAACATCCAAAACCAATGTATTTATGGAAAACTTTGGATTTTAATCTTTGTAGGGTTCATGAGTGGATAGCAGCATAAAATACTTTTAATTTAAAGATGGTGATCTTCGTACTTGAGTGGTAAGATATATATATATATATATATATATATATATGTGTGTGTGTGTGTGTGTGTGTGTGTGTGTGTGTGTGTGTAAGTAAGATGAGGAAATTAATCCGACAGTATGTGGAGAAAATTTAGAAACAAACACGGGATGTTATGATGGATGGAAATTTTGTTGACTATATCAAATACGCTGATAATTGCTCTTAGAGCTCTAGCAGATGACAGTCCGGCCCTGAGCTATATATATATCAAAATGTAGTTTACTATATTTATAAATAGTGTTCAATATTGGTGAGAGATCATATATATATATATATATATATATATATATATATATATATATATATATATATTTCAGTGGATATATCTCCTTATGGTAAAACTCGAGTAGGTTATTTCTGTACCCTCTATAATAACATGTATATAGATATATAGATATAGATGGATATATATAGGGTGTTCCTAAGGTCTGAACAAGATGTACAGGATACATTGATGATCCCAAATAGAATTATCCCCTACATATTGGTCAGTTCGATTCTTTTACCTTTATATATATTAAGGAATATCTTTGCAGATGTGTGCACACACATATACCTATCTATATATAAATATAACAATGAATAATAATGATTATAAGGTATGCTCAGTTGTGGTTGCTTTTGATATAGTCAACAAATTTTGTAGTTCTTGTTTCGCTGCAACTTTGATTTCAAATATTTTTCTTTTTTTTCTTTTTTTTTTTTTTTTTTTCTTTTTCTTTTTCTTTTTTTTTGCTTTATGTTTTGTTTGTTCTTTGCACATAATCAAATCTTCTGGGAATATCATTTGTTGATCCTTTTCTTTCTTTCTTTTTGTGTGTTCTTTTTTTCAGTCTCTCTTTCTTTTTTATTTGTTCTTTCTTTCTTTCTTTTGCGTGATCCTTTTTCTTCTCTTTCTTTCTTTCTTTCTTTGTGATCTTTTTCTTTTTCTTCTTTTCTTTCTTTCTTTCTTGATCCTTTTTTCTTCTTTTCTTTCTTTCTTTCTTTCTTCTTTCTTTCTTTTGTGTGATCCTTTTTCTTTTCTTCTTTTCTTTCTTTCTTTCTTTCTTTCTTTTTCTTTTTTCTTTCTTTCTTTCTTTGCGTGATCCTTTTCTTCTTTTCTTTCTTTCTTCTTTTTTCTTTCTTTCTTTTCTTTCTTTTTTTTATTTTTTTTTTCTTTTTTTTCTTTCTTTCTTTCTTTCTTCTTTTCTTCTTTCTTTCTTTCTTGTGATCCTTGTTTTTCTCTCATTTTTTCTTTTCTTCTTTTTTGTTTTTGCGTGTTCTTTATTTTTAAGTTCATTCAACTCTTTGTGCTCAGATAATCCGCTAACATCTTTCCCAGACGCAACGTCCACACTCTCTTTTTTTTTTTTTTTATTTTTTTTACTTACTCTCTCTCTCTCTCTCTCTCTCTCTCTCTCTCTCTCTCTCTCTCTCTCTCTCTCTCTCTCTCTCTCTCTCTCTCTCAATTCTGGTTATTGTCACTTACACAAACTGTTGTGATCACACAAGCGAACGGAATACACATTGTGCACGCACAGCAACCAACAGTTTAAATATTATCGCTTGAACTTCAAACGGTTATTTGGTTTTCAAATAAATATTTTTAAACAACAACTCAAGAAGAAAAAAATAAAGAAGAAAAAAGAAGCAAAATCAAACAATCCAGACTATATACACAGTGCAACAAAAAATAATATAATGTCTATATATATATATATATATATATATATATATATATATATATATATATATATATATATCCGATAAAAGAGAAACTCCTGCAAAGCTGTACTAAATACTAAGAAGTTTACGCCATGACACGGTCGTTACAATGTTTATAATATTTCTATTTCTTTTCGGTTTGTTGTAAACACAGCCAATAAAAGGCCGAAACATAAACCCATCCGCCCTGTCTACTGCAGCTGTAGAATACACCGACTCCGCCCCTGTAGAAGGGTAAAATCCCCCAATGGGGCCACCTGTTGGACGTGGGTGGTGACCCGTCATATATATAATATATATATATATATATATATATATATATAGGTACCGAAGCGTCTCAACATCAGCGAACTAGTCAATATTTATAACTAAGTCTCCTAGTGAGTTCATTCCTCACTGGGTGCTCTTATTTTTAGCCAACGGCTAGTAAATATATTTAATCACATATGATAAAGTTATTTTTAGCGATAATTATGTACGTGCATGTGTATGCGGAGAGATAGATAGAGAGAGTATATACACGGGATATATATATATATATATATATATATATATATATATATATATATATATATATATATATATATCATGCTGCTGCTGCTGCAAAAGGAAAAAAAGAACAAACTTTCATCGGATGATGATTTCTTTCTGTCGCCAGGTATGGTATCGGAGCCGAAGAATCATTACCACTACTGATGAAAACCCAACCAGTACTTAACAATATCATCAGACTTTGTTGGTATTCTGTCAAATCGGGGGAACGCATTTACTCATATGTATGCCAACCTAGTATATAGGTTGATTTTTGGCGAGGAATTTATACATAACACATATCCACACACACACACACACACACACACACACACACATGACTTTTTTTTTTCTTTGGCATAATAAATTTGGAAATGTTTTTAGTGAACTTATTAACATAAGCATATATGAAGCTCGTTTGTATCTGAAATTTTAGCTAACAACAAAAAGTAAAAATTGACTAAGTAACAGCTCGTAACTCGGAAAATGTGCATGTTGGGACACTCGTAAGTCAAGGAATGTTCCTTTTTAGTATAAATTTCAAAATGGCATCTTCACGATGGGATAGTCGTAAATTTTACGTGGTTTCGTTTATGTGTTTGAAGAAAGGATATTTTAGAGAGCACTTTATAGATAGACAGATAGATAGATAATATAGAGAATAGGTTTCTGTCGGTCGGAGTTGATTGTGAATAATGCGCCGTTGACGTAAGGCGTATTGGAACTGAAGCAATGTACTATATCTATAGACCAGGGGGATTCTAATTCTCAATAAGCAGTCTCTTTTTGTCTGCAGAACTGTACCCCTTCTTTCTTTCTTTCTTTCTTTCTTTCTTCTTTCTTTCTTTTTATTTATTTATTAGATGAGATTTAGATTTTGGTCTTCTATCTAATTTGACAAGAAGAAGAAGAAGAAGAAGAGAAGAAGAAGAAGAAGAAGAAGAAGAAGAAGAAGTGCTCGGATGCAGCTATCTACAATCTCTTCCCAACACTCAGTCCACTGTTCTTCCCATCCATCATTCTGATAAGATTAAGCCAGTGCCTGTAGCGACGTGTGTGTGTGTGTGTGTGTGGTTAAAATATGCTTGTAAAAACAAGACACGCTTTCCTAGCTATAAATCTTATTCACTGCAGGTTAGACTGGCGGTCTTTTTTTTACAGTTTTAAAGCCAATTGCCATTAATATCATAAAAAACGTAGTGAGTTTTTTGTATATCTATTCTTTGTCTGTAACACTTAAGGGAGACAACGATTAAATGTTAATTATAGAATCTAGTCTCTTCTTTCTTTGTCCATTTATATAATGCGTGAAGGACGACAACCCAACGATTCATTGTTGTCCCTCTGGTTTATAAATATTCTTTTTCCTCTAGGGCACCTCACAGGCTGTAACGGTTAACAAACCGGATTAGTTTGTGAGTTCACTTCTCATTGGCTGTCCCATACTTGTGGTCTTGTGCCACAACTAAACCAAGCTTAGCAAATAACTAAATTCTCTTCTTCCAGCACACCGGTATAAGTACATTTTGCTTTCAAGATTATATATATAAATGGTTACATTTTATTGTGTATTAATTTAAACGCCCGGCATGATATTTATTAGATTAGTGTTATTGGTAACATCGTCACTAATTTGTTTTAACCGTCCTTTTATGGGAATAAAAAACGAATTATTTGTATATATTCCGTGTGTATTAGTAAACTTTAACAGTCGGAATTTTTTTTTTTTAATTTGAAGTACATATAATGGATTTGGTGAGGAAAACATACAGTAAAAAGAAAAATTGGGAAGGGAAAACCCCTCTCTGGTAGATAAGGAAATAAATAAATAGAAAAAATAAATAATGGTAAAATTTTTAAAAAATTCAACAAAGATTTTTTTAAATTAGGAGGAAAAAGGAAAAAAACAACCGTTCTTCCTGGTAGTAAGACCAAACGAGTAATAAAATAAATGTAATATAAATAAGGAGAGCTCTATTGCCATTGGCTGGAGGTCAGGTGACCAGTATAATAAAACTATGGTCATCAAGAGGCGAGGTCATATGCCGAGAGGGAAGGGTCGGGATTTGATCAACCCCGATTGGTCCCTTGGGCGAGAAAATACGTTGTTGAAAGACCAGAAATTTCCAATGATCCCAAGGATATAACAACGCTGATGACTTCCCCCTCAAGCATCTTAAAGATGTATTTTACAAATATATATATATATATATATATATATATATATATATATATATATATATATATATATATATATATATATCAGTAAGATTCTTTGTGCATCCTACCTCTTGTTCTCCCAAATTTTGAAAATATACAGTCCTTTTTTACAACTTACTTATGAATATCCGACATATAGCTGGCCATGTGAAAAACGTGAAATTTTGTACTTCATATACAGATCTTTATCTCACTCTGTTTAGTCATATTTGAGCATATTTTACTATCTGGTGACCTACAATAATACTGAAGTTCAATTTTCGTTTTCAAAATCAAAAATTCAGGTCACTGGATTGATTGATTATGATCCTTAAATATATAGGGTGTTTCAGAAAAAAAGTATATAATTTCTTAATCTAATAGCTTGGACAATTCTCGTTCAAATGATCTCAAATTTTAACAGCATGATTAGAAACAACATAAGTTCTATGTTTGATATTTAAATGCCTTTTCTTATTCAGTGAATAGCACTTCTATACCTATATCCAATACGACTGGATAGGAAGGATCGGACTCGCTATTCAGTAGTAATGGATCTGTGAGACTAGCTTGCTAACCATTACACCATGATGGAACAGCTTATCTGTGTATATATGTATGTTTTTACCCAACACCTTTCTCGCGAGCAGGATGCGACACAAGGTAGATTTTTAAGCTGTTTTGTATTCAATTTCCCTTCGCTGTGTATGTAAGTACACGGTGTTTCAGAAAAATTAATATCATTTCATAATCTAATAACTTGACCAATTCTCGTTCAAATTATCTCAAATTTTAACAGCATGTGTAGAAACAACTCAAAAGTCTATGATTGTTATTTAAATGCCTTTTCTTTCCCAATGAATAGCATTTTTCAACCTGAAAAGAAAAAGAAAAACATTAGACATATAATTTTGATTTGAAACAACTCATACCTGTTAAAATTCATTAAAAAAAGGAGATAGACTCCTTCACTGTCCGGCTGATACAGACAACAAGACACTCCACCTACTTTAATTCTTTAATAAAACATCTGATTATCTTGAAGCTTTTTGTTAGATTTTATTTCAATAAAAAAAAAACATAATGGATCTGTGCGGTAGAATTGGGAGTTGGCGGTAGATGTGGCACTCCACCTCAGACGCACAAACAATCTCCCTGGTCTAGCACTAGTGAAAAGGGAATAAACTCCTTCGCTGTCCGGCTGATGCCGACAATAGGCCACTTTTTTTAAAAAAACAAAACATCTGATTATAATTAGCTATGTTTCTTAGGTTTTAGTTCAATAGAAACACAATGAGAACTTTTGCAATATATAGATTTATTTATTCATTCATTCATTTAAGAGAAAGGGTTGTAATGATGCGTTAAGTTCAGGTTTTGTAGTCGATAATAAACTTTCGGAAGATGCAAACAACGTCTCTTTCATCGCTGAAAACCGTTTTCTTTCGACTCAATCTTAACAAGAGAAAGACGAAGGAAATTGAAGAAGGCGTACATTTTAACTCTGAATTCTTTTCGAGGGTCTTTTTGTGTTTCCCGCGCGTTCCATTGTCAGTTTGATGGGTAAATTGGCGCGAAATTATCCTTGCCACGAAACACTGAATTTTCCCGTCCTGCAATTAAAACTGATCGCTGAAAACTATTCTATACGTTAAGAAGGTGTTTTTAGAGAGAGAGAAAAAATAGAATAAATTAAATTGATTAGATAAAATGGAAGCAATTAGAAAAAAAGTCCCATTTATGTTCTTAGTAAAAATCTAAGAAACATGAAAATGAAAAGAATGAAAGAAAGAAAAGATAATGAAATTTGTTGAAAGGAAATAGGAGGAGCGTCAATAGAAAGAAACGGTGTATACAGGTACTTCCTAAGATTAGCTTAAGTTTGCATAAAACTGCAATAATGAGTCACCCAGTGAGAATCGAAGTTGCTAACAATCGCCTAACCATAACTAACCTTATATCGTTCTATCTATCTAACTATATATCTATCTTCCTATGCTAAGTCTTTTCATCCCTCGCACAATGAACCGGAAATCTTTACAAATTTTTTCCTCTGGTTTATTCAATTACTGCTGCTAAACTGGAGGCTAAATACTGAATTCCATTGGCTGATTGTGACGTCAAATCCGGAAGTGAAGCAATGGACCAATAAAATTCTAAGATGCAAGAGAACGGGGTGAACACTTGCTGGAATGCGATTCCGTATTTGATCAGCCCGGGTTATAAATTACAGTATTCTATAAGACCGGTTTAGCTCAGTCGGTAGAGCACCCGCCTAGAGATCTGGTTCGATACCGATCCCCGCCAACTCGGCATATGAGTAGAACAGATTGGGTGATCTGATCTGTGCAGTAAAGTGAAGGAGCTGACGATAGTTGTGGTGCACCACCTCAACTAACAAGTAACCTCCCTGGTCTAGTGCTAGTGAAAAGGAGATAGACTCCCTCGCTGTCCGGCTGATACCGACAATAGGCCACTCCACCACCACCACCAACAACAACAATAATATACCCCGTGTCGTTGGGGCATAAGAATACGCTGAATGTATCCTCTGATTGTGTCGGATTTTATTGGGGTATGGTCCTCAATAAAATCCGTTTAGTGTTTCACTTATTATTTTTTGTCTTTTTCTTTTAAAATTTGTATTTCATTTCATAGGGGGCATTGAGTTTGTTTGTTTTTGTTTTTTTTTTGTTTTTTTTGTTTTTGCTGTTATATATATATATAATATATATATATATATATATTATATATATATATATATATATATAGTGGAGTGAACAAATTCACCCTTAAAGCCTTTTTTTATAAATCAGAAAGGCGCCCAATATTGTGCAGGATAAAATCTAAAATTAATTATTATTAGCTCACCTCCCAATGTGAGTCTAATTACAACAATTGCAAACAAAAGATACAATCTTTCTTTCTCATTTTGTTTCATATTTTCTTTGACTCCTTTTTTTGCTGACTCTTTCTATTTCTTTCTCATTTTCTTTTCTTTTCTCATTTTCTATAATTCGTTTTTCCTTTTCTGTCTTTCTCTACTGTCTTTTCTCTGTCCTTTCTTTTTCTCTTGCAATTTTATTTCCATTTTTATTCCAGATCACATACAGCTCAAACTGTACGAAATGGCCGTGAAACTTGATCTTCCAGAGATTGTAATCCATGAGGTCGTCCTTGAGGTATTGGTATATTACTGCATTTTTAAAGTTCATGAAACTAAAAGTATATATATATATATATATATATATGGGGTGTTGAAAAATGAGTGAGAGTAAAAAATAGGATTATGTATATATATATATATATATATATATATATATATAATATATATATATATATATATATACATGCACATATATATGTAAGCCAGAAGAAATCTTTTTTTTTAATGCAGGCTGTAGAATAATGAAACTAAGTAGACTGATGGAGGACTTGAGGGGTATATAAAACAATTGTTATTGAACTCTTATCTAAAAAAACGTTTTGGAGAAGATTATAGGGTAAATTGGAAGTATTGTTTAATATCAATAGCGCCCATCTTGGACTATATATATATATATATATAATATATATATATATTATATATATATATATATACTACAAAAAACGTTTACAAGAACAAAGTTGATACGCAATAAATTCATTTATATATATATATATATATATATATATATATATATATATATATATAATGGAATAAACAAAGTTTTAATTTCATGAATAACAGAAGTTCTCAATACCGACCAGAAGAGCAGGATAAAATCTAAAATGAAAGAATGTTTACTCCCCTGTCTGTAATATTAACATTAACTTTTAATATATATATATATATATATATATATATATATATATATATATATATATATATAAAACAGAGATTTTGGTATGTACGTGTCGACGTATAACAAAAAAAACGGGAGGTCACTCAGATTCAAAATCTTGCATACACATTGATATCGTTCTAACTAAGAAAAATTCCAAATTTGGTTATTGATTTTTACTGATTAAGGGATTTAATCGATTAATTAATCCAAAATCACCCAATTTGCGGAACTGTCCGTATATCAGCCCCTCCTGATAATAAAATATTGTCTCTGCCTGCTTATTGTTAAAGCGATAACAGCAGCGAAGTTTTGATTTTAATGAATTAATTTTGCAGTCTAAGCCGTTCAGCTCCGAATTTATGGCCTATTTATGGTCCAATCTTTAATAATTTTTATATCGTTAGAAAGATAAGAAAATACTCTTTCAAAATATGTAATTTGTGTGAGTTTTTATCAATTGAATCATTTTTTACAGCGAGTTAAAAAATTAAAAAATGGCTTCGGATAGCCACGCTGCCTATGATTATTGCGATACAAGCAGTGCAGTCTATACCAGTCAGATCGGAATCTCTTACCTAATTAGGATCTAATCTTTAAAATATTTATATCTTTAGTAATAAGATGAAATAGTCTTTCTGAATATGTAATTTGTATGTGTTTTTATAGATTTTTTTTTTTACAGCGAGTTAAAAAAAAACTACGTATAGCCGATAAATAGGCGATAATACGAATAAGGCAGCTCGGAATCTCTTACCTATTTAGGATCTAATCTTTAAAATATTTATATCTTTTGAAATAAGATGAAATAGTCTTTCTGAATATGTAACTTGTATGTGTTTTTATATATTAAATTATTTTTTACAGCGAGTTAAAAAAAAAATACTACGTATAGCCGATAAATAGGCGATAATACGAATAAGGCAGCTCGGAATCTCTTAGTCTTTCTGAATATGTAATTTGTATGTGTTTTTATAGATTAAATTATTTTTTACAGCGAGTTTGTCCATATTCTTAAATTGTACAGTACACTCATTTTAATTTTAATTTTTGTAATGCATAAAAATTGTAGAAAATCAAAATGCACGCTTTACGATTACATTATTAAAAAAATATTTTAATCCGTAAATAACAGTATCATTAAAATCAGTTTACGTCGTAAGTACGGTTACATATTTGTATAAATTAAACTAAGATTTTCATTCGAATAAAATGACTTTTAATTCTTTAATTTATTTATTAATTTTTATTGTTAGAGTTTTAAAGGGTTAAAAATAACAATAAGATTGACGAATTTCCTTAGAAACTGTTTTTCTTTTGGTTCGTTAACTAATTATTTTCTCAAACCACGATAAAAAAAAACAAAAACAAAGGTTACTAATACGGACAAAATCCGGTGTTTTATCTTTAGTCGAAGGCCCGGCTGGAGATAAGTAGTCAATTATTTGTAAGACGAAATTTATTTCAAGTTTATCCGACAATATCCAGTTATTGGAACATTTCAAAAAAAGTTTATATGTAAGTACGAAAAATTGTAAGCGCTTTGTTTATCAAAATGACATGATTCGTTAGTAAATTACCCGAAAAGTTGATAAAACAAAACAACTAACAACCAACATTTAAATTATTATTCAAAATACAATTTAAAATATTCCTCAGAATTTGCCTTACAAATTAAATTTTAAGTTTTATGATTTTACTCTTTATTGTGAAGTCAATAAACATCGCTGAGTTTATAGTGCAACTTTTCAGTTCTGAAAAATTGGCATGTTTAAATAGAGATTTCATAGGTGACATTTGAACTTTTATGAAAATTGATGTTTTGTAATTAATACAAATTTGGTAATAAAACTTAATTTTAACTAGGGGGGGTAGGGGTTAGGGTTAGGGGGGGGGTTAGTTTAATGGGAAAATAAATAAATAATTTGGGTTCCGTTCAAGCGGTTCCGATATGGGGGATCAATTTACTATAAACTTATACGAGGAAATGAGCACCCGTGAATACTCAAATAATAAAGAACTTTTAAGAATTTTTTTTTTTCAATCTGATAGATTGGTGTGTAATCGATAATAATCAGCTGAAGGAAAAAAAAGATGGGGGGGGGGGCATATAATCAGGTCCACCAAAACGTTTTTAAACAATGTTTTTAAAATACTAGGTACCACCAATTTTACCTGTGAAATTTATCCCCCCCCATATTTAACACTATGAAACTTGCAGAAAAATTAATATTTTCTTGAAAAAAATTTTCCATTTGAAAGAAAAAACATTAAATAAACTCCTGATGATTTTTTAACTTTTTTTCAGCTTACTGAAATAATGAAAATTATGATTGAAAAACAATGTTTTCATTTTTGCACTGTTAAATCAACTGAAAATTAACGTAGCTAAAAACAAGTTACGATAAGAGTTTTTTAAAATTCTATGAAAAATCAATTAATTATAAAATAATAACAAAATATTTCCGTTTTATTCAAGATGGCCTAAACTGATCAATTGGTGGTCCCTATAATACTATCTTAGGTTTTAGCAAAAATAGATATTGCAATACGAAGAATTTAAATTTTCGATTCTCAGTTTCTTTTTAAACTCAACATGCAATTAAGAACTAAATGTGAATTGTTGTCATGTACAAAAAATTTAAAACAATAACAAACAAATATACAAACGAATACTTTCAATTTGTTGTATAATAATATGAAATAATTTTAAACTATAAAACAGAAAATACAAATCCTGAAATATACAAATTCTCAATGATTTTAGTTTCAAGAATTATTTTCCTCTTACCCCCTCTTTAACTACTGTCTTCCACTTTCTCTCTCACTCCCTGGTGATCCAAATTTCATTTTAGTCCGGTCATGGACCGGGTATTTTAGCTAGTATATATATATATATATATATATATTAATGTTATAGTTTGGTATATTTATAAGTAAAGGGTATACACTATCACTGATAGACCATGTATATCTAAGCTAGGATAGCGAAGACATGAAACTAACGGCGCTTGGTAATTGAGAGTTTCTCGTCAGTGCAAATTTAAGAACAAGACTTTTTGAAAATCGTATTGGCATATATATATATATATATATATATATATATATATATATATATCATCAATATTATTTATAACTAATACCCTGTGGAAAGGTATGCATCCAACTACTCTCCCTTCAGCTATGGGTAGGGTAGAGTGGGCTCTTTAACCTTGGCTAGGTAACAAGTCTATGGCAAGAGAAGGTCTGAATTAAAACCTGTTCAACTCCGCTTAGGAAATTGACCTTGTGTCGCATCCTGCTCGTGCGGAAGGGGTAGTAAATATAAATAAGTCGTCGGGGTGGCCTAATGTCGGTATCAGCCAATCAGCGAGGGAGTCTATCTCTTTTCACTAGCGCTAAACCAAGGAGATTGTTTTTGCGTCTGAGTTGGAGCGCCACACCTACCATCATTTCCTTACTTTACCGCACCGATTCCTATGCTACTCATACGCTAAGTTGGCGAGGCCCGGTATCGAACTAGGAACCTTGTTGTTTCTAGCCGAACGCTCTACCTGTGTGTGTGTGTGTGTGTGTGTGTGTGTGTGCACTACAATATTGAGGATTTTTTGTAATATTCAAATAAAGAAGTAAATAGCAACAAAGAAAAAACTGTGCTTTCAGCGTGATTTGACCGTACTCCTTCTCGTTTGCTAATCAAAGATTTCCAACAAATGAGTAGTTACCTTTAGTCTTCAGACTTCTTTCGAATTCTTATTGGCATTCGAATCTTTCTTCAAAAGTGCATGTCTACTGAACTGTAAGTTGACGCACTCGGCGTTCTTTGTCGATCTTCTCAGAAGCTGTTGGCGTTCAACAGCGTCAACTGGAAACAATGGCGAAGCAAGAGGCACAACAATACCCAGAGATTTTACTTGGAAACTAAAGACATATTTATTTCCTTGACATGATGAGCATAAAGAAGATAGAAAATAAAGGTGGTATTCATTCCGTTTTCGGTCACTGAGTACAAGTTACGTGCAAAGGGATTTCTGGGATTTAACAGTGAATTCATTTTTTTCAAAGCTCCTACTGTCAATGACAGCAAAACAGGGTGTCAATTCTCTCGGCACTTAGGGTTAGGGTTAGGGTTAGGGTTAAATGGTTCGCCACCTACTCCCGCAACTCCAGTACTACTGAAAAAACAGTTTTTCACTCCTGACAGATTTAATAATCTTATCAAGATTCTTTTGGTACCTGTTTACGATGGGAATCTAAGAATCCGACACAGCATACTGAAATTCGTCGAAGTGAACATGTGCATGTAATTTTATGATTAAAAACATAAAAAAGAACATTGGGCATCTTCACTTTATCAAATTTGGCCCTATTTGCAAAAAGGTTTGGACACTTGGCTCAAAATAACCAAATAAGGATTGACATGCTGTAAATTTAACCAACCAACCGTCCAACCATCCAAAACCTTCTGTGCAATTGCTTTTAATTTAGTGGTAAATATAAATCACATTAAGAGCCTAGAGCGACCTTTGAGCGAATATTCAAAAAGAAATAACTGCGTAAAATATATCATGAATATTCCAATGTGCTCATGAATAAACGCCTGTGAGCTTATGAAAATATGCATACATTTACTTTGCATAGAATTGTTTAACAAATATGTCACCGGTTGTAATATATTACACGTGGGAAATGATGAATAATTTGACAGATAAATAGATTATACATATATATATATATATATATATATATATATATATATATATATATATATCCCAAAGACTAAAATGTTTCCTGAATATTTACATTGAATGATGTCAGAATATTGTTAATTTGTAAATATATATATATATGAGAGAGAGAGACAGACAGACAGACAGAGACAGAGAGAGACAGAGAGAGAGAGACAGAGGGGGAGGGGGAAGAGATGAAAACTCTGTCATATATATGAATACATTAAGTATCGCTCATAAATAAGTACAACCATAACAATTTTTAATAAAATGTCATTTTTCTTCTAAATCTAAGTTAGAAGAATTTGATTTTCTTAGTGGGACATTGTACAATAAAAGTAGATATTATTCGGTATTTTTATTACCAAACTCTACAGCATTGAAACTCAGTAACCAAAAATAAAATTGTATAAATTGTATAATTGGACTGTGACGTATTTATATATTTTCGGGAAACATTATACAATCAAAACGGATATTGTTAGTATTTGTTTGATTTTGTTTTTAGATCAGGTTTTATAATTGACATAATAAATCTAAATAATACATATTGAACACATGGCACAACGGATATAAGGGTTGAGTTAACACAGTTTTAAGCAACGATCATCCTGTGGTTGCAGATTCAATCCTGACTATGGGCAAAAATAACATAGAATACTTAACATAGTTTAACACATGTACCCGGTCATGGTTAACGGAATGAGAACAATCTACCCCAATGGATTAAATAAACGGTTCAGTTCGAAGTTCCGTGAAGGCTTCCGAGTACCACAAGGTCCCGAGTTCGATAAGAAACATTTGATGAAAGCCGGAGAGCATATCGACCGAAACGTTGTGTACATAACAATAAGTAAAAGTAAAGTCGACGGGACGGCCTAAAGTCGGTATCAGCCAATCAACGAGGGAATCTATCCCCCTTTTCAATAGCGCTAGACCAAGGAGATTGTTTTTAGCATCTGAGGTTGGGCGCCACACCTACCATCAGCTCCTTACTTTACCGCACAGATCCATGTGCTACTCATACGCTGAGTTGGCGGGGACCGGTATCGAACTAGGAACCTTGTGGTTTCTAGCCGAACGCTCTACCGACTGAGCTAGGCGAGGATAATAGTCCGAAAAATCTAAATAATACAGGATATTGTTAGGTATTATTTATTACCAAACTCTACTACATTTAAGCTCTGTAATCAAAAATAGAATTGCATGAATATGTATAAGAGATGTACTTATTTTTGGACTGCTACATATTTATTTATTTGTTTATTTATTTATTTTGTCCAGGTATGACATTAAATAGCACCCTGTGGTGAGGTTCCAATTTTGAAGTTCTGGGGAGTGTGTGGTACTCTTTAATTGCCATTACTCTCATGTCTAATCTGACACAGTGTGGTAATACCTGCTCGGGTCTCATTTAGGGATCAGATAGAGGTTTAAAAACTGAGTATTGGAAAGGAATAA
>CM042147.1:61117407-61132407 GCA_023376005.1 Doryteuthis pealeii | reverse complement strand
TTATTGTCAGTGATATTTACATCGTTTTAAAATTTCAACATCAATTTATTTTTCTACATAATTGCCATTTTAGTCAATGCATTTTTGTAAGTGCTGTGTCAGTTTTTGTATGCCCACGTTTAGGAAGCTTTGAGTTTCGTCGTCATTGCAAATTCTCTAAACCACTTGCAGACGTTTTAGACATCCATGCACGACTCGCCATATATTTTTGGTAATTGGTGCTGAATTTTTGCGTTCTAAAACCAAATAACTGAACGAACTTCATAGCGTCAATCGGGAGCTCCATCAGAAACGATTGCCAAGCAATGACTGAGCGTAGCATAGAGGTGCGCATGTGCCGGCGCATTCATAATAAACACAACCAATAGTGTTGTCAATAGTCTCAGGAACGGTTTTTGTGCGTCCCAAGCGATTTGGAGACCTTACTTTTGGGATTAAACTAGTACATTTACTAAGCATATGCTAGTCTGGCAGAAGACCATAAGTACGGAGCACCCTATGACGTTCGATCTCACCAAACTCTCCAGCACGAGCAGGACACAAGTTCAATTTTTAAACGGAGTACAACTGGTTTGAATTCAGAGTTTTCCTTCTCTTAGATTGGTTGCCTAACCAAGGTTAAAGAGTCAAATTTGCCCAATTATTTCCCCATACTTGAGTGATGGTGGGGGGGGAATAGATGGATTCATGCGATTTCCAAGGGTATTAGTACGATTTGAAATGAAAACAGCCTTGTTCAGGATTTGAACTCAGGTCACTGATAGCGGGTGGGAGAAGTGCATTCGTGCCCTTATATATATATATATATATATATATATATATATATATATAGTATTTATGACTTAAAACTGTATCTGGTGACGTTCCAGTTCTGGAACTTAGAAAAGTCATTATGTATGTTAAAACATGAAAAAAAAGAGAAAAAAATTTTTCACTGACTAGGAATTGAAAAAAAAAAAAAAAAAAAAAAAAAAAAAAAAAAAGATCAAGAAATAAAACTGTTTAACCAAGTAACCAAGCTGATCATTTAAATCACCTCTTTCATATATATATATATATATATATAATATATATATATATATATATATATTATAGATAGATAGAGAGAGGGGAGAGGGGGAGAGAGAGATGGTATTGTTAAAAAGTCCACGTATGGTTTTAAGAATATATGTAATGAGAAGCTTTGTTGTTATAGAAGGAAAAAAGTAATAAAAAATTCAAAATACTATTCATTATTTTGTATTATTATTTTACTTATATATATATAATATAATAATAATATGGTTATTTTACACACACACATATATATATGTTGTTTATGTATGTGTGTGTGAAACAGTCGTTAAGGCCAAAAATCGTTGTATATCCATCTAGAATCATAATATATATATATATATATATATATATATATATATATATATATATATAATATATTGGTAATTTTTCCGAGATGAAATAAAGGAAAATAAAGTGCTCAATTACAAATGTAATAGCTTTATTTATTAAATATAACTGTTTATACAAAGGTTTTAGTGAGCATCTACCTAAGGTTTCAGGCTTTGCCTTCTTCGGATACTATATCCTGAAGGCAAGTCAAACCAAGATGCTCACTAAAACCTTTATAATGTGTGTGTGTGTGTGTGTGTGTGTGTGTGTGTGTGTGTGTGTGTGTACTATCTGAGGGATCAGATTTCCAAATATATTTCTATAATCTGTCCGTGCCTTTCTTATGCGTATACAAATAAATTTATTAAAAAACTTCTTCAATCTTTTAAAGCACACCTTAATTTATTTATGCTTATATCATAAAAATATTTCATAGATTATCATTATTTATCTGTTATTTCTCATTTCTCGCTTCGTGCAAATTTTAAAAAAATAGATAAATAATGATAATTAGACCAGTTCGGATTTAATGTTCTTTTTTGACTTTCACAAGATTTTATTATTAGGAAATATCGAATTATACTATTTATTCTAAAATCCTTGTATATCAAAATTATTCATATTATTGATATTAAACTTTATCATTAGGAAATATTTAATTATATTTTTTATATTAAAAATCATTATATATTCAAATAATTATATCATTCATATTACATTTCATTATTAGAAAATAGTGAATTATATTATTTATATTAAAATCATTTATTGAAGCTATTATTTATTGATATTGAATTTTATTATTGGGAAATATTGAATTGTATCATATTAAAATCATTACATATCAAAACCATTGTACTATTGATATAAAATTTCATTATTAGGAAATATTGAATTATATCTTTTATATCAAAATAACAATATATCAAAACCATTATATTATCTATATTAAACTTTATTATTCAGAAATATCAAATTATATTATTTATATTAAAAACACTATATATTAGAATCATTTAAGGGCTTTTGAATCGCTGTCAGAGTCTGGATAGAGTTAAGTGAGTATATACTTTTCTCCTGTTGAATTTCAAATTTCTTTTTTAGAATCTTGATTTTTATTCTTTCATACTCCGATAAATGCAGTATATTTCTTTTTCTTCTTTTTTTTTTTTTTTTTTTTTCTTTTTTTTTTTTTTGTAACCTTCCGAAATATGTTTTCAATATAAGCTTTCTGCCTTGCTGGCTTTCTTATTATAATCTGTTTTTTTTTTTTTTTTTTTTTCTTTCTTGATGTGTAACGCGTACTTCTCTTTCTTTTCTTTCTTCACGGTCAAAACGGAATTCATTGTTTATCTGAAAGGATGACAGGGCAGAACATTCGAACACGCGCGTTCACATTATTATATTATTATTATTATTATTTATTATTATATATTAATAATAATAATAATAATAATAATAATAATAATAATAATAATAATAATAATAATAATAATAATAACGACGGCAGCTGAAAACGGTAACCGCAATGGCATCCTAATCCCTATAATTTGTTTTATTTCAACTAATATCTTTAGGGTTAGAATCATAATCTGTGTCACGATCTTATTATTATTACTATTATTATTGTTATCATTATCATTATCATTATTATTATTATTATTATTAGTAGTAGTAGTAGTAGTAGTAGTAGTAGTAGTAGTAGAATCTTATTCTTATTCTTATTATTCTTAAAATTATCTTTTTATTATTATTATTATTATTAGTAGTAGTAGTAGTAGTAGTAGTAGTAGTAGTAGTATCTTGACCCATGGAAATTCCATGGTAATTGATAATAAAGATTATCTGTCATCTTATGCCTCTGCTCTTCCTTTGCTTGTATCTCCTCATTCTCTACTCTTATCCCAGGAAAATTTTTTTTTTTAATTCGTTGTATCATTTTCTTTCACTCTTAAATTTATTTATTTGTTTCACTCAAATAACATCTGAGATAAATTTTTGTAGATTTCTATTTGTATTCAACAATTTCCAACTCTTTACGTAAGCTTTCGTGACGTCCTCTTTCTGTTACTTGTTTTTTGGGGGTTTTTTTTGTTTTGTTTTGTTTTTTGTTTTTTTTACTCTTCCCTTCTCTTCTCTTTCTTTCACCCGTCTCTTCTTTTCAATCTTCTCTTTTCTCTTTCTTTCTTTCTTTCACATTTATGTTGTGTGTGTGTGTGTGTGTGTGTGTGTGTGTGTGTTAATGGAATGGTCCATTATTTATCTGAGGTCGCATCATTTTCTTTCACTCTTCAATTTATTTATTTCATGGAAATAACATCTTAGATAAATCGTTGTAAATTTCTATTTGTATTTAACAATTTCCAAATCTTTGTGTAAGCATTCGTGATATAGTTGACGTTTTCTCGCTGTTACTTGATTTCTTTCTTTCACACTTCTCTACTTCATGTCTTGGACTCTTCTGATTATTCTAGCCGATCGTAACAATATTTTTGTTTGGATCGTCTCGGTTCTTCCTCTAATTTTTAATTGCTCAATTTTTTCCGAACTCTTGTGGACTGTTCCAGTGGCACTAACTACAATTAGTAACTTCACCTTCATGTTCCAGAGTCTTTTCTTTTTTGTTGTTGTTTTTTGTGGGGTTTTTGGTGTGGGTTTTGTTTTGTTTTTTTTTTGTTTTTTGTTGTTTTTTGTTTTGTTTTTTTGTTTTTGTTTTTTTTAGTTCTTTGGCAAAGTCCAAGTATTTGTCTATCTTTTCGTTTTCTTTCATTTCAACTCTGAGATCCGCCGAAACCATGGAAATTTCATCGTAATTCATAATAAAGATTATCTGTCAGAAATACACTAAATTAAAGATTCTCTTCTTCTTGTTAATTAACATTAAATCTGGTTTCTGGCCTGGGTTAAGTGATCAATTTGTATTGTATCTCGTTTTAATATATATATATATATATATATATATATATATAATATATATATATATATATATATATATATATATATTGATATTATCCACACACATACATATATATATGTGTGTGTGTGTCTGTGTGTGTGTGTGTGTGTGTGCACAGCGACACACCTTAGAGGCTTCTAACCATCAGATTTAAACGATAAAAAGCGACAATGAGGCTCCTTTTTACCACATCATATTATTATGGAGATTGTGTGTTTGTCTGTCTGTAACCGAAACTATATTTCTACTCAAGTCACAGTTCCCTTAATTATTTACATCATATTCTCTATGATTTTATTTTTATTTAAAGCACAATTATTAATAAAATTGTCATATATTATTAATACTGTTGATCATAACTACATTGTAATAAAATGCAATTGTATTTATATATACAACAAAATAGCGGTTTAAAGTGTGAACGAGAAGGCTAATTTTCATATTGATATTAAAAATGTTATTTTAATAATTATGTGCTTAGTATTATTGATTTCTAATTGTTTGGTTTTATCTTAATGAATACGAGCAAAAATCTCTGGGCGAAATCTTAAAAGAAATCCATTAACAAGAAGAAATAACTGTAATTTTATTCTTTGCTTCTTATTTTAACTAAATAGTTAAATTAGGAAAATTTAGCAATGAACTACGGGAGTGATGGAAGAGTAAGTTTCAGTTATTCTATTTTTCGATATTTTTTTTACCTGCATTCTTATTTAATTTCTTTGGGATTTCTAATTTAATATAATATTTCATTGCATTAAAACTTAAATACTTGCACCAAGGTGCATATATTTGCAAGTTTTGATAATTATTTTAAAAGCTAAAATGTGGCACACGTTTTGTGCATCTCCCCAAATACCTCCGCGCTAACAATACAAAACGTTTATGGCCTGCAATTGGGCAGACTCTTTTTCATAGTTACCGTTTACCTCTGAAATGAAAGGACCCTTGCAGTTAAAACAAACAGGAAAAAGGCGTAGAAGAAAAAAGATGGATTCCGTTGGGAGTAGACCATGATTAGCATTCAAGATGTGATGACAACCGAAAATGAACGAGGCGTGTAATCAGAAGGAAATGGTTAACTCTTAATTATTAACAACTGACGTAATTTCACGAACCTGGCGTTCCTGTGATTCCATTAACCACTCGGAACCAGCTGACTAAATATCACGCGAGAGATTTCTTTGTTTGGTGCGGCTGACGAGATATATCGCTGGTATGACGCCACGCATTTGACGAGTCTTGCTAATATTCATGCTGTACACACCTGCCTCATAATGCAATTTCTATCTATCTATCTATCTATCTATCTTCTTTCTTTCTTTCTTTCTTTCAGTCTACTAAGCCTGTTCATTATCTATCTATAGATCTATCTATCTATCTATCTATCTATCTATCTATGTACTACCTACCTATATGCCTTTCTGCCTGTCTGTCTGCCTACTAATCCTGTTCATTATCTATCTATCTATCTATCTATCTTTCTTTCTTTCTTTCTTTCTTTCTTTCTTTCTGTCAACTAAACCTGTTCATTATCTATATATCTATATCTATATGTCTGTCTGTCTGTCTGTCTCTCTCTCTCTCTCTCTCTCTCTCTCTCTGTTTACTAAGCCATCCATTATCTATCTATCTATCTATCTATCTATCTATATGCCTTTCTGTCTGACTATCTACTAAGCTTATTCATTATCTATCTATTTACGTATATATCGACTAAAGATGTCCATTATCTATCTATCAATCTATCTATCGATCTATCTAAGTCTTGATACATTTTTCTTTTCTTTTTTATTGACGGGGCTCGGCAAAATAGGTTTGTTTGAACATTATCAGTAGTAGATAATCATTTACAACGGATTATTAGCAGCAATAGTTTCTTGAAACCATATGACTGAGTGCAAACAAACTGTTATTACTCAATAGGAATAATTCCTTGAAAAAAGAATGACTTCGACCTCAATTTTGTTGGGATCGGATTTTTTTTTGGGGGGGTATCCTTGTTTTTTCGGGGATGTTTGTTTTGTCTACTACGCCTGTCCATTATCTATTTATCTATCTACCTATCTATCTCTCTATATGCCTTTCTGTCTGTCTGAGACCATATAACTGTGTGCAAATTATTTGTATTATGAACAGTGACATGAAGCTATAATCATTTACAAAGGATCGTTTTTATCATTATTATTATTATCATTATCATTATTATTATTATTATTTTGTAGTAGTAGTAGTTTAGTAGTAGTAGTAGTAGCAGCAGCAGCAGCAGCAGTTGTTGTTGTTGATAATGATGTTGTTGTTGTTGTTGTACTGTTGTTGTTGTTCATGATGATGTTATTGTTGATGAGGTTGTTGTTGTTGCTACTGTTGTTGTTGTTGTTGTTCTTGTTTTGATGATGATGATGATGATGATGATGATGATGATGATGAGGATGTTGTTGTTGTTGTTGTTGTTGTTGTTGTTGTTGTTCTACTTGAAATCATATAAGTGCTTGAAATATTTGAAACCATATGACTATGTACAAATAAATGATTATTATTGAATTGAAATAATTACTTGAAACCATTTAATTGCTTGACAAAAGACTGACTTCAGCATCAAGGTTGTTTTACTGGGGGGGGGGTGCTTTCGAGTTCCAACATTTGAATTCTTATTCAAATGTACATCTGGCTTTTTACATCTCTTAATCGATTTTAATCGATTTTTTCTTTACCCCCCCCCCATCTTTGACCTGAAAATTTAATTGCTATTTAACTCTTAACATTTTATTTACCATTATTGAGTTTTATTCTTCTATCATTTTTTCTCTTTTTATTTATTTATTTTTTAATCAAACTGTGACTATCCAATTTCAAACTTATATTTTTTTAATTAAAGAAAATCTTTATAGCTAAGACATTTTTTTTCTTTTTGTCTAATGCATTTGGCTTTGGAAAAAGTTATATTTGCTAAACATTATCCAGTTGAATCCCTATTTGAGCTTTGAAAAAAAATTTTCGTTCAAAGCAGATAAACCATTAAATACTCTTCTAACTTACAGTTCATTATCAGTGCTTCATATTCAACTTTAAAATGAATAGAAAATTGTTTCATGTATTTCTCATTTCAGTTTTTCTAGTCGATATTAAGCAGTATAAAAATAATAAAACAAAAATATTTTCGTCTTTTTTTCAAAACAGTTAAAAAAAATGTTCATAAAATTTCCATTTAACATCTTGTCTATAACAGGAGTGTACACTCTATATAATTTGTGTGTGTGTGTGTGTGTGTGTGTGTGTGTGTGAACTTAAAGTAATGTTACGTGAACCTCTGGGGTCCATATGGACCCTAGTTGAGACCTTACTTTATATTAAATGTACCTAATGAATTACGATTACTAGTTCTTAAATCTTTCATTAAATTTTGCTAGGAGACACATGGAATAAGTGTTATCACATTTCAGATCACCCACTGTAGGTTAACCGTGGGTATATAATTAGCAGCTTCTGTCTTTAAAGGTTGCCCTGGCTGTTCCTAATTGTTATGAAGTTGAATATAATGTTACATGGACATTGAGGGTTCCATGTGAACCCCAGTTTAGAACCACTACTTTAAATGAAATGTACATAATGAATTACGATTTGTATCCGCATATTGTAAGCCATTAGTTTTCTGTCTATCGCCACGGCAACAAATGTAACAGAAACCTTGTGAGAAACCCAATATTTGCAATCCATAAAGTTACAATTTATACAGGGGGTTTTAGAAAAAAGATGTAACCCTCTTTAACATATATACACATAGTGCTAATACCCTAGGAAAAATTATGAATTAACTATTCTCCCTCCAGCTGTTATATACCATTTTCCGCTGGGTATATATATATGTATCATGGAGTGATGGGTCCGTTTCTAGTTCTCTATTCTTTTTATGAGAGACACCGTGGTTGTGCCCTTATATTTAATCTTCTACTTACTTTCTGAGTAGCTGTCTTCTTCTATCTTCTGTTTCTTGTGTATCGCTGGGCCGGTATTCTACTTACTGTATTTCTTCTATCTTCTCTTAAGTTCTTGTTCTGGTCTGTTGTTGACTGGTCTAGCAATGTTATATGTTTATGCCAAGGTTGTCATTAGTTTTAGAGACAAATGCAAGACATATAATTTTTGGTGATCACATTTTTATTGACTTCATGACCAGACCTTATCTTATGATTCTCAACCGCATGCGGGGAGCCGCTCGCCAACCCGTCATCACATCATGAAGGCTCGCGACTGTCTACTTAACTAAAAACTTCTTTCCCACCGTTTTCGTAACCGGGAGAGTCGGGTCAGATCGAAGTTACTAAGTATAAATCACTTAACGGTCCGGATTTGAATTTCAACAACCCTGAACTCAATTCTGTTCTGTTTCTACACTAACCTTCTAAAAAGCGAGGGCACCCCCATCAATATATAACACATATGCGGGTAAATAGTAGGGTAGAATGGTTAGGCAACCAGTTTAGGAGAAGGAAAACTCTCAATTCAAACCTGTTAAACTCCGATTAAGAAATTGACTACGTGTCGCATCCTACTCGTGAGTTGGTAAATATATACATGTGAAGGTCGGCTGAAAGGTTAATAGGCTAACTAGCTCTCGTGTGGGGTTAAATGAGATTTATTTTACGGTCACGCTTACGGTCCGCATATATCTTTCATCGGTGTTGCAATGTTTGGGTCCCATTGATAAAAAAGAGCTATTAACAACAATGTGACGTCATCAATAGAACTTATATTAATTTTCAAGCCCAATCTCGTATAATCCTAAAAATAATAATTGTAGACAACTATTCATTTTTTAACTCAAAATCCCCTTAAGCAAGGCTAGTTGACAACTATATGCAAAAGGTTACAAAATAAAACAAAATGTATTTACCAAACTCCTCCACCAGAGTATGACACAAGGCCAATTTTTAAACTGAGTAAAATTTAAGAAGTTGCTAGAATGGATATGCGTCTGGTGTGATGATGATTCAGAAATCGGCAAATATAGTTCTCTTTGAGATTTTCTGTGTTAGCGAGTTAAACGCTGGAACACGCCAACGAGAAAAAAAGTATTCAACAAAGCTGGCTGGTGTGAGCTCTTCCAAATCAGTACACTCCCAGCCTCTCAAAATTTATCAACTAAATGCAAATATTGTCGACTTGTTTGGAACTGTCGACCTGGAAAATATGACATTGAATTCCTTTCTTAAGTGTCTTTAAGATTTATACAGGAAATACGTTCTGTTACATAATATACATAGGGTTGCCTCGTATTTTGTATGTTAGTGTAGAATTTAAAATAACGGTTTAGAGGTGATAACTCTCGCAGTATGATAGACAAGACTTGGCCCCTTATTGACCTGTTAGAAGTTCTCTGATTGGTTGCTTTGGCTGTGTAACCAGAGTAGTCCCAGGTGCCGTAGCGAATGGACGCGTACAATGGCTATTTCTCGCTTTTCAGTAGTAATGAACTGCGCGACTAGCTTGCTAACTATTACACTTGGTGGGACGCCCTTATTCTTTACCCAACTCGTTCGCCTCGGGTAGGATGTGACACAAGGTCGCAAGTAAGGAGGCATCCAACGAGGATCAATTTCACTATTCATTAGTAATGGATCTGCGCGACTAGCTTGCTAACAATTACACCACGACGGGAGGTCTTTTTGTACCCAACACTTTCACTATGGCTAGGAATGGGTCACCCAACGAGAATCGAATTTGCTATTTAGTAGTAATGGATCTGCGCGACTAGCTTGTTACTTATTACACGAGGATGGGACGGCCTCATTTAATAAAGGTAGTAAGTAGATTTTACGAACAAGATGTTTTAGTGCTATTTTAGTATGTGATCTATTTCAAATTTGGCAAGCATTATATTTATAGGGTCTTGTATTTTACTTTAAATTCAATCTATATCATTTGGATTATTCGGACAATTGTCCTCATCTTTATTGTTATCTATACAACGTTTCTGTCAATATGATCTCCGGCCTTCTGCGGGTATTTCTTGTCAGACTCGGGAAAATTCTTGAACTTGAACCCCCCCTCCTCAAACTTGGGAACCTTCTCTTCGAACTCGGGAACCTTCGTGTCATAATCGGGAGTCTTCTCGGAACTTCGCACCGAACCCTTTATTCAATCTACGGAGGTAGACTGTTCTTATTCCGTTAACCATGACTGGGTACAAGTGTTAATTATTTTATGTTGATGTCGACCGTGATCAGGATTGAACCTGCAGCCTGGATATAACTGTCACTTAGAACTGTATTAACACAACGCCTATACCCACTACGCCATGTGTCCAAATAGTACAAATTATCAAGCCTCATCTAAAAAAAATCGGAAAAATAACACTTCAATCTAGTTTGAATGCTTGGAATAAACTGAATTTAAATCAAGCGCTTATGTCTCAAGGCCGATGACTCACAGGAAGGCTGATGGTTGAAATGACATAGATACGTGAGTAAATCCGTAGAAGTGACCAGTGATTCACAATACTGATACAATGACTCACGGAAAAACTCAAGACTCAAAGGGTTAGATAGACCACATATAAAAAATATTGTAGACCTCAAATATTGCCCTACACTACATATTACAATAGCACTGATATTTTAATATCTTCCTTTCAAAATCTACGAAATATGAAAATCGGCACAAATAACTATGCGGTCCCAGGCATAGAATAATTTTCTTTTTTTTTAATTCGTGAATAATTTTGATTGCTTTTCATTCAGAAGAACTTTTTCTACTCAAAGGGTTTGTCAAATTTGGTTGGTTGGTTGGTTGGTTGGTTGGTTGTTAACCCCTGTCGGGTTATTTTATGCCGAAGATATTTATTTTATCAATTCTTGGTGGATTTCAATTTTTTTTAAACACATTTTTTTCAAACTCATTTTTTTCTATAACCCATAGATGAGACATTAACAGGTACTACCACTCCGGGTCAAAGTGGACCAGGGAGCAATGGTGATGAAGAGGTGCTCCACATTCCCCAGACCTCCAGAACTGGAACCTCACTATCAGATATAGTTTAACGTCATACCAGGACATGAAAACAAAAAAAAAAGCTTTAGAATACACGGACTGTCCCTCCGCAGAGAGGTAAGACCCCACCCCTAATGGGGCCACCTGTTGGCCGTGGGTGGTGACCCGTGATGCTCAAGGACGGAATACTGGTGGCTGAGCAGTCCATGACATGCAACACTTACCTTTGACTTCTACTTAGACTAGACGAGCGGTCGGAGAGGCTTCCTCCAATCAATCGGTTGGTCACGTCAATCCCTAGCACCTATATGATTGTCCAAAACCAATTGCCGTTATGGCAAACCCCAACCTTTTTATGATATATGTGCTAGAAGGCTGTGGCTAGGGTATTAGTAACTTGGGTATGACGTTAAACTGCATCAAGTGGTGAGGTTCCAATTCTGGAGCTCTGGGGAATGTGAAGTGCCTCTTCATTGGCACCATTCCTGCGTTTACTCTGACCCGGGTCAGGAGGGGTCTGGAAGTAATGGTAGTGAGTTAAACCTGTTTTTAAAAATGAGTTTTAAAAAGTGAGTTTAAAAAAACGACTTAAAAAAAATGAATACCCAAAAAAACATTTTCGACATAAAATAACCCGAAAAAAGTTGACATGCCGTAAAATGCAACCAACCAACCGTACACGAATTTTACATCATTTGTTCTGATTTTAATCGGAGGGGTGCTGGCGCTGCCCTACGGTAGACGACATAAAACCTACGATAGATAGGTCACTGGTAAGAACATTGTGGATATTTTATTTGTTTCGTCTGGTACATAAAACTCGAATTGATTATAGCATCAAGCTGTTACTAAGTGGTCACCCATCTAAGTACTGAAAGGATCATCATTGCTTAACTTCAGGCATAACTAAAATTGTTGTTGTTTATTAAGCTATGCTTAGTCTGGTACATAATCCTCAACTTGATTACAGAAGCTGCTGGTACTAGGAAGTCACCCATCTAACTACTAAATATGCTCATTGCTACTTAACTCTGCTGTTCTGTCGTAAACCAGTGCTATTTTCGGGTGAATAAAAAGGTTGTCACTTGATCTTAATGGCGGAAAGAGACGACAGGCACGTTGTTCCACAAAAGACACTCACCTTTATTCAAAGATGTTCCATTCTGTCTCCGGTCGGTCCCACGGGGAAGATATTATGTGGCTTTGCCCAGTCAATAGAGAAAAGGATGGGGGACTCTTTCATTGATAAGCTGTTCCTGCATCCTTCGCAATGAGGGCTGGGTATTTTACTTAAGTTATAGCCGTTCGAATTTTCACTTTGAAAGCCCATATTCAATTGCCAAAAATTCGTATCCTTTGAATAATACTTGACTGAGTTCTTTCCCGTGAACGAACGCCCACTACATTTTTATCTTCCCAGACTTCGTTAATTAAGACATTTGACCCGTCATCTGTAAATCACGCCTCCACAAATGTTCAGTACATGCGCTATCCAAAGTGCAGATTGTGGTGGGAGTCATTACGTTACGGTAGTTACAAGCAAGCGTGTTATATATATATATATATATATATATATATATATATATAGAGAGAGAGAGAGAGAGTGAGAGAGAGAGAGAGGGGAGGGAGAGGGGGGAGAGGGAGGGGAGAGTTTATACACCTAGTGTAGTGGTTACTACCGTAAGAAATAAACTTGACGACCCGAGTTCAAATTCTGGAGAGAGCTGTTTGCATTTCACATAGTTTTTAATTCTTTGGGGAAAAGTAAGAATCCAACTATTCTATTACTAGCTATGGATAAATAGTAGGGTAGAGTGGGCTATTTAACCTTGGTTATGCAACCAGCCTAGGAGAATGAAAATTCTGAATTAAAACCTGTTAAACTCCGCTTAAAAATTGACCTTGTGTTACAACGTACTCGTGCGGAGGGTTTGGTAAATCTGTATATATAAAGATTATAGGTTTTGTTCAACTAGAGAAAATATACATTTTATGATAAAGAATAATAAGGCACGCAAAATTTTTAGAATTTTGTTTTTTTTTACTTTATTGTATTAAGTGCGTGACACGTATTTCGAGTGTTTGAATTCCTTTTCAAGCTTCATGTGTGTATTTGTATGTGTCTTGCAAGTTAGTTTTATGTGTCTGTGTGTATACATATAAAATTATGGGATGCTATAACCTCTGAACAGTACTTTTATGTATTTTTTGGAAAAGTCTGACTGATATGGTCAATCTTTATCTATCATCTATATCTATATCTATATATCTATTTTTATCTTTATTTTTATTTTTAAACTCCGAAACAATAAAAAAAAATCTCCCGGCCTTATAGTCTGTAATTACCCAATACAAACTTTCGCCTGAAGAAAAGGATTTATTAAAAAAAAAAAGAAAAGACCAAATCATATGCACCTTATGAAAATAATCAGTTGATACTATTAAAATGGTCAAGAGAAAAAAAATATGCAAGAGTTGCCTAAGTTGAATATACTAAAGTGCTCAATATAATAAGTAGAGCCAATAAATAATAAAGTAAGCCTAAATTGTCAGAGAATATCTACCTAGGTTTCTCCTAATGGATCATCAGGATAATTCTGACTCGTCAGAACTTACTTTATTATCTATCTATCTATCAATATATATATATGTGTGTGTGTGTGTGTGTGTGTGTGTGTGTGTGTGTGTGTGTGTGTCTATATCTATAGTCGGTAGAGCGTTCGGCTAGAAACCACAAGGTTCAATACTGGTCTTCACCAACTCAGCGTATGAGTAGCACAGGGATCTATGCGGTAAAGTAAGGAGCTGATGGTAGTGTGGCGCTCCACCTCAGATGCAAAAACAATCTCCTTGGTCTAGCGCTAGTGAAAAGGGGATAGACTCCCTCGCTGATTGGCTGATACCGACTTTAGGCCACCCGACGATTTTAGTTTTATATCTATCTAATCATAGAGTCGTGTGTGTGTGTGTGTGTGTGTGTGTGTGTGTGTGTGTGTGTGTGTGTGTGTGATTGCAAAAAATTCCCGATTTAATGTCACTGGGAAGTAAAAACAAAAAGTAAACAATATTAGTTGTTTTTTTATTTTTTATTTTTTAAGAAAAAAAAAAGAATAACAACTCAATCTATATATATGTAAAACAAACACTTGACTTTTGGGTAAATAGTGTCACAGACAGACGATTAAACACAATGGAGACGGACTATATGTATTAGACTCCAATTCTTCTCTTAAAGCAATACACATTTATAATTCACACGCATTTACAATCATTTTCCTAAATCGAGTTTCAGAAAAGATGATCGTCTGACTTCTTCCCACACACAAAGCAATCCAGATTTGCACATTAATAGGCACACAGTAGGAACGCACTGAAAGTCTAGCAAGGCAAATTGAAGTCTCGCGAGAATACTTTCGAGACGAGGGAAAGTGTTGGCATAGAGACTGAGATAAGTACTGTCCGCCATTCCGTGTGGTGCTTTTCAGAAAAGATGAATCATGGTGGCAGACAGGCAGAAGTTGTTTAAATTATTTTTTTAATGTATTCCCACCTCTTGAATCTTCTTCCCAGTGTGAAGAAAATTTATAAGAAATTCGCCGAAGACGAAAAGGTTATTATTATTAATTTCTTTTCAATGTTTATACAGATATTAGACAGCTGCTAAATCA
>CM042147.1:61064907-61109907 GCA_023376005.1 Doryteuthis pealeii | reverse complement strand
GAGTATGAAAATTCAAAGTCGACACTTTTTACACTTCATCCATAATTTTGGGAAAAGTGCAAACTTGTGAGGAATATATATATATATATATATATATATATATATATATATATATATATATATATAATGAAGGACAGTAAATAAGAAAACAAAAGAGTGTTCAATGCTATAATAGCAGAGCAGGTTAAAAACCTAAAATATAAAATTATGGATACTGTATTACCTTTACTCAAGTTTCATGTGTATAACAAAATTATCAAACGATAGAATAGTAAAAAGTATATATATATATATATATATATATATATATATATATATGTGTGTGTATGTGTGTGTGTGTGTGTGTGTGTGTGTGTGTGTGTGTACTAGTTACAGTACCGGGTTATACCTAGGAAAGTTGTGGTTATTCACAGTTGTGGTTATTCACAGTTCTCAGAGTCCACTTAAAAATGCTAGCGAACCCTGATGGCCATATTGGATTTTCAATAGCAACCTTTGCTAGGTGTGTTTATGGCAGATATTTTTTGTGTGGAACTATCAATAGCTGTTTAAGTAATAAGTCCTTCTTTCGTCCAGCTTTCTTCATTCAGTGAATAAGCCGGTGAAGTTTGAGCTCGAACTTATTCAACAACCTTACGCATAAGAATAGCAAACCTACTGCCTTAATGCTCAAGGACAAATACAGAACAATTTAGGAAGTCATGGAAATTATTGAAGAAATTATATCAGAGTGAACATAATCAAGTACTTTTCAAGCACCCTGTTATTCACCGTTTATAAAACCCTTCAAATAACTGAAGCAATTCAATAAAACCATCCGGTCTTTTTCTATAGTACACCCTAGAAAAATCAGCATAAGTTGGATACACAATCAGATGTGTTGGTGCAAAAGAGAGACTAGTAACGTCAAATATTCTTTAAAAAAATATTGTATTAAAAAGTTTTTTTACTACAATTATATTGACTGTGTATTTTTTTTCTTCAATTGTTTTAATTTTTTACTCAGCACCAATCATACTGATAGTGTCATGAAAATACATTTTATTGACATTCTTTGTCACAGCAGCAAAAGTAAAAGATTTATTTGCCTGCCTTTGATTTATATATATATATATATATATATATATATATATATATAGTATCCAATTGTCGCTTTAACTTTTCCGTCGCAGTGGCATCAGTAAATAATCAAAGTGGTCAATATATTAAAATACAGAGCAGTAATAATACTACTAATATTATTATTAGAGAAAAAATAAAGAGTCTACCATGGTTTCAATGAAATTGAAATGATTTCTTCAGGACCCTACCCTACGTTAACTAAGTCGATGTAATTCCTTAGTTAATATATTTGAAGTGAGCAAATATAAGTAAATTTTATGTGGGATACACAAAGTCGGAGTTCAAAACTAGATTTGCAAACCATAGACATTCATTTACAAATATTAAGCTTAGAAACGCAACAACTTTATCTAGAAATATTTGGGGTTTATAAGATAAAAATATAACACCAATTATTGAATGGAATATCCTAAGAAAATCAAATGTTTGGTTTGGTTTGGTTTATTAATTTTAACGGCATATCAACCCGTCCAGGGTTATATCATGCCTAGCGGTTGGGGTGTTATACATATTGTGTACATATCTCTAAATGATCCATGCTACCTTTGTCTACAAGAAAAGTTAAGTATAATTAGGTTCCCTGATAGGAAAAATCTTTTAAATAATAGATTTGAATCGATCAGCAATTGTAGACATAGGTTAGGTAGGTCACTAAAATATTGTTAGAACTACATTACTAAGTTTAACTATATTATTTTTTAAATAGTTGTTCATTTTAAATAGGATAAATACAAAAACGAACAATAAAAACTATGAATTGGTAATATTAAACCCCTAAAATATAATTAGAATTAAATTTTAACTGCTTTTACTAACTATCATTTATAATTAGAATTAAATTGATATATATAGAAATGAGAATTAAGGAATGAATACACGTGTGGAACGATAGATTGTTTTTTCTCAATTTTCGCGTGCAGGCCGCACGCAAAGATTGAGAGAAAAATAACGTAGCGTTCAACCGTTATTATCCAATAAGTATCTTCAATTTAACTAAGGAACTACATCGACTTAGTTAACGTAGGGTAGGGTCCTGAAGAAATCATTTCAATTTGATATATATATATATATATATATATATATATATATATATATATATATTATATATATTATATTTTCTATGGATAAGCTATTTCTATTGGAAATATTTTATAAATAATATTATTTTTCTATTGTCTTCTTTTAAAAACACTGATATTGAATTTTTTGTTTCTTATAAAATTTGATACTATTAGTTATCCTAAATCGGCCTCTTAAAAGTGTAACGTTCACTGTTGCACGGCTGGACTGTCATGGTGACATCAAAGGTGCCTTTCACATGCATATCCTCTCCAGCTATTTTGTATGCCTTCATATAGCGTAGAGGGTCTATTTGAAATGAGTGATAACGTGTCAATGGTAATTGTAAAATACTTATTTTCTGTTCCTGTTTTATTTCGAGAGGATGGAATCTGGTTGTTAGATCTGGGGTTGAGTTGGATGGCATTCTTTGCAATTTGAGTCTGGAATAACTTGGGATTCTCTTGAGGATATCTTGCCCTGTGCCATTTATAGTTTTTGATAATAACACAAAACGTTCTTTTTTTTTCATTAGCTATTTTATTATATTCCCAAACCAAAATGCCTTGGGAGACAGATAAGCATCTTGCGTCTCTTCACCCCAATTGCTTGATTCCAACGGACTTTTCATTCTTTCCTTTCACTACCTCTCTTCCACACTTCGCCACATGACATCTATCGACCGGTAAGAAATCGACAGGTGGCGTTGTGCTGACTCATCTAAAAATATATTTCCACTGTTAACTGCACGTATTCTCTTGTATTCCCGGCTTTTCCCCATCTTATTATGTTGCATTCAATCTTGACACTGGATCATGCAAGGAAGATCCAGTTTGTGATGTGCAAATGATTAACCGCCTGATCGACATCACTTATCAGAAATTTATCGGCCTGTTCGCGGATCTGGTCCTTGAACTGCTTCATAACGCCGGCATTTTACACCTCCTACGCACGTGTATAATTGATTAGTTACTTTCGCTTTCACTATCAGAACTGCTTAGTCACTATTAGTCATCGTACCTATCGCGTAGTAGAAATCTTATTTGTACAATGACTGATAATAATGATAATATTCTTAATCAATAATTCCAACGTCTTTTCATTTCCACCCAAACCATTTTTCACAAATCATTGAAAGACACCCACAGAGTACAGTGATCAGTTCAAACTTAAATCAACAAATCGATAGTGAAATATAACTTTCTTATAACGACATATATTTCTTATTTAATTGTACTTTGTCTCTTACTGAAACGTCTTCTCTTTCCTCCTCCATTGTAAAAATGTCCCCAGAGTTCCATTATTGATTTTTATTGAAATCCAATTAACCAGATTGGTTTCTGAATTTTAGCTTAATATGTGTGTAAATTTTCACCATGATCGGATCACTGGTGTAGATGCAAACATAGACAGACATAAATTTCTATTTATGAAATTATATATATATATATATAATAGAAATTTATGTCTGTTTTACTATTTACTGTTTACTTTTATAATTTTATATTATAGATTATATATATATATATATATATATATAATATATATATATATATATATATATATTATTATTATTATTTTTTATTGTTTTATTATGTTTTACTATTTGTTTGGTTTTCTTATTCAAATTTATTAAAATTGATTATATTTTGAATTCTACTTGGACTAAGTCGAAGTTGATAACAACCTCCCCATAATCATTTTAAACCTTTTTAATATAGTCTAGACAATTTTTATTCTATTTTTTGTTCTATTTTAGATATTAAAATCAAACATATACATTTTTGAATATATCCGGTTAAAAAGGAAATTTAAAAGATACATTGTAACCTTTTTTAGCTTGAATTTGTAAACTCATATTTGCTGTTTGACACACATTTGAGGAATTCTGGTAAAACTATTTTCAGGGTTTCAATTTATTTTATCTGTACCGTCTGTCTGATGAAACTGAAATTTTAGGGGGTTTTGGGAATTTATTTAAATTTCTAAAAGCCTTTTAAGTTTTGGTCGAAATAAATTTATTACAGAATGACGGTTTATTGAGTTTTTCCTTCCTTTCAAAGGTATATATATATATATATATATATATATATATATATATATATATATTATATATAGATAGATAGATAGATAGATAGATAGATAGATAGTGTGGCCAAAACTTTATGGGGTTCTAAGCGGAATTTGATTTGGTCTCCCACCGATCGCTTCAAACAATATTGATTATTGTCAGTGTTTAATCATTCGCACTCCTATTGTGGAAAGAAAATCTAAGCGTTTATTATGTCTGCTGTCGTTTCTTTTATTACACGGGTCTACTAGCTAACATAATAGATTACAAAAGCAAAAAAAAAAAAACAAGAACAAAACAATCGGGCGCTTGTGGGTCCACCCCACTAGTGGTCTTTTAGCGGCTACCAACCCCTCACACACACACACACACACACACACTCACACACACAGATATATATATATATATATTGTTTTATTTCTTTTATTTCTTATCTTATTCTGAACGTATATATATATATATAATATATATATATATGTGTGTCTGTGTGTGTGTGTGTGTGTGTGTGTGTGTGTGTGTGTAGCATAATAGAATAACAATATATATATATATATATATATATATATATATATATATATATATATACACACGCACACACATATATATTTCGCCTGTGCAGAGGGAATTACATCGCATATGAAAATATAGTAAGAAATTTTAATTCAATAATTTACATTTTTTTAATAATATATAAATAAGGCGATTAATTAATTCAATCAATTAATATTATATTTCAAAGCGAAAAAAAATGCCAAAAAATAAAATAACGCTCTCATGATTTTCCCTGCTGTTATTGGACAAATTTTAATTTTTGAATATCTTTCCAAATATGAATAAAATCTTCATTATTTTTTTTAATTAAAAGCAAGCTCTGGTGATATCTAATGTATATATTTATTTATTTTGTTGTTAATAATTGTAATTTTAAATCTAAATTTTTAAACATCGAATAGCTATGGCGGTCACCAGAATAAAATAGGGATCCATTAGTAAAAAAGAATTTGAGAAGCACTGGTCGAAATTTTGCCTCGATATCACCATTGTATTATATATATATATATATATATATATATATATATATATATATGCTCCCCATCCCCTAGGGTTGAGCACTCTGGGGGGGGGGATCTCGCTGACAGCCGCCAACTCAAGCGTAAACGCAACACTCTTCTCCATAAGGAGGAATGGAGCACTCTGTGGCGGCCTTTACGCACAAAGCGATGTGTGTATTAAAACAGTTAAAATCCCCTTACCATTCTGTAAGTAAAGACAGCCTAATTGTTAAGGTGCCGGACTGACACCCAACCGACCGGAGTTCAATTCCGGCTGTAGCTTACAAAATGTCTAGCCACACTGAAGAGACTTGATAAGTCGAAACACGTGTTTGTGGATGACCTATATATATATATATATATATATATATATATAGTCGGGGCGGCCTAAAGTCGGTATCAGCCAATCAGCGAGGGTGTCTATCCCGTTTCACTTGCGCTAGACCAAGGAGATTATTTTAGCGTCTGAGGTGGGGCGCCACACCTATCGTCAGCTCCTTACTTTACTGCACAGGTCCTGTGCTACTCATACGCTGAGTTGGCGAGGACCGGTATATATATATATATATATATATATATATATATATTATATATATAAAGAAACTTTGGTATGTACGTATCGACCTATAACTCCAAAAAGAGACGTCACTCAGATTCGAAATGTTGCATACACCTTAATACCCTTCTAACTAAGAGACACATCAAATTTGGCTATTGATTTTTACTGATTAAGGGATATGATTAATTAATTAAACAAAATCAAACGATTTTCGGAAAGTATCGTATAGCATCTTTTACTGCTGGGTGTCTCGGCAGAAGCTTGCCTGCTGCCTATATCAGCTGCCCATTGGTGAGCAGTCATTCAAAATGTCTGCTACAACTATGACTAAATTTTAACGTAAAATCAAATTCTTTTTTTTTTTTTTTTTTTGTCTAATCTTTAAAATATTCATTTGGTTAGAAAGAAAAGAAAATAATCTTTCTAAATATGTCATTTGTATGTGTTTTTATCCATTGAATTATTTTTTACGGCATGTTAAAAAATATTTTGTTTCGGACAGTCGATAATACGAAGTATGTTGTTTTTTTTTGTTCTTTTTTTTTTTCAGACTAAATTTTAACGTTAAATCAAAACTTTGTCCATATTCTTAAATTGTTCACTCACTTTAATTTAAATTGTTGTCATGCACAAAAAATTGTAGAAAAATTAAAATTGTTTCAAAACACAAATTTACGGTTATATATATATATATATATATATATATATATATATATATATATATATATATAGGATGCGACACAAGGTCATTTTTAAGCGGAGTTTAACAAGTTTGAATTCCGAGTTTTCCATCTCCTAGTCCAGATGACGTACCAAGGTTGAAAAGCCCAGTCTGTCCTACTATTTACCCATACCTTGAGGGAGAATAATTGGATTCATACTTTTCCCTTTTATTATATAAGTTGCTCAGCTGTGCACACGTTTTAATTCAAATTTTAAATTCTAAGACTTAAACTTCAGTATCGATACTTTTTGAACAAACCTTTTATATAAATTACATATGCTTAAAGTGTTATCTGCCCGAAATATAAAAGAACCCTCTCTATATATTTTATAAGTAGATTGTGCATCAGAATGAATGCCAGTATCTCGTAAGTTTACATGTTGCAGCAGATTTTACATTGCAAACTTATTCATTTTTATTGGTTAATTTGTACAGCATTTCCTCTTTCGTTGCAAGTGCTTGTAGCCCTCAGAAATGCTTTCGTCTTATCTAAAGCTGTTTGCCTTTTTTGATGGACTTTGCACGGACGAAAAAAGGAAGAAAAAAAAAAGGTTTTGAATTTAAGATAAAAAATAAAAGAAGATCACGTTATCTGAGACAGGATCCACCCGTAACTTGATTCGATTACCTCGGATATTGAAGTGGGTTGTAAAACCAACTGGAAGATAAAAACTTCATAAAAAATTCACTCTGATGTACTAATCAGATCGAGAAAGAAATTTTAAAACTTCCGTTCTGGGCCCAAGTCAAGAAATACACGCATGCGCACACAAGTCCAAACACACACACACACACACACACACACACACACACACACACTGTTTTGTAAAGTACAGACGAAATATACACGCCAACAGACACGTACGCAAATAAATTTGTATACATATTTACTAACCTCTCCGCACGAGTAGGATGTGACACAAGGTCAATTCATTAAGCAGGATTTTGAACAGATTTGAATTAAGAGTTTTCTTTCTTCAATGCTGGTTACATAACTAAGCTTAAAGAGCCCACGCTGTTCTTGGTTTATCAAAAATACTTGATTCTATATCAAATCGCCCGAAAAAAAAGTTGATGTGCCATAAAACAAAGCACCCAAAACAACTAACACCCAATAAAATATTACTATGATATGCCATTTTTGTTGGTTACTGTTATATATATATATATATATATGTGTGTGTGTGTGTGTGTGTGTGTGTGTGTGTGTCCTTCTATATATATGTACAGGCAAACATGTGTGTGCGTGTGTCATACGAATAGTTACCGGCGAGTGTATATATGTGTGCGTGCTTTTGTGCATGTATGTATGTATACAAAATACGCGCATGTGACTGTGTATATGAATGTCTGTGTCTGTGTGTGTTTCATATGTGGGTTCGCTGACGAGTGGTGCCCAATTTTGTGCCATAGTTGAATGCTAGAAAAGGGGTAGTACGCGGGTGTATACTGTAAGAATAGCTCACCACTATATATAACAGAATTAAAATTTGCTTTCATTTTCCAAAGTGCATTGTCTTGATGATAAGCGGCTAATACACTGCTTTGAAACCAATAGTAACAAACGTCTTTTAATTGTATAGTATTTCATAACAAGTAAATATATATATATATATGGATGAGAAAAGTATTGGCATACAAAGGTGCTCAATGCTAATATAGCAGAGCAGATTTACAACCAATTATATATTATATTATGGATATTATCTCGTTACTATTAGTTTCATGCTTACGCAATCCTCAGACGAGAGTCAAATGGTTGAGATTTTAAAAACCAGTAGTTTTTTTAGCGTTTATATAAACGTGAAGCGTGTTCACGCGATGGAATGTTATAACGCTAAATTTAAAAAGTTTTTTTTGTTGTTTTTTTTAAATTTATTTAGCGTTATAACATATAACATTATAGCGTTATATATATATATATATATATATATATATATATATATATATATATATATATATATATATATATGGTGGAGTAAACAAATCGTCTTTTTTTTTTTTTTTTTTCATAAATCAGAAAGGTGCTCAATACTGGTCAGTATGTATTTACGATGTGTCATAAAAACTAAATTATAATGTTAGGGGAGATAAATCTTCTCTAATAAATGACATCACACTTCAGTAAAAGGGCAGTAGGGGAGGGGTGAGAGAAAAACAAAATAGCTGCATGAACACACACGTGTGGACAGTTAATGTCTATCTATTTCTAAGCCCCCTGTGCCATGGTCGGTGAGAATTAAAACAAATAATGTTTGAGTAAAAAATATATTTTAATGTTTTGTATTATTGTTTGTTGTTCCTGACATTCTTTGTCATAACAATAATAATAATAATAATAATAATAATAATATAATAATAATGTGTGTGTGTGTGTGTGTGTGTGTGTGTGTGTGTGTGTGTGTGTGTGTGTGTGTGTGAAACAGTTGATCAGAAGATGAAACAATTAATCACTACAGTACAAGATTAGGCACGAATCGGTGGCAAAAGTGATCCACCTGGAATTGTGCAAGAGATTTAAGTTTAACCACACAGAAAATGGCATATGCACAAACTAGAATCTATCCTAGGAAATGAGACTTTGAGATACAAACGGATTACCCAATCCCGGCCAGAAGACCAAGCAGCATTAATTAACAAGAAAATAACATCATCCAGTGTTTTTTTTTTTTTTCGTTTCAGTGGACCGTAGTGTAAAAAATATAAGAATGTGAATAGACAAATATTTGTGGAAAAAGTCCAAGTTTTTGTCTAAACTTGGACTTTCTCCACCAGACAAGAGGAAATACATCAAAAAGATCCAGGAGAAAGCTCTAACCGCATCAGCGTGGATATGGCAATCCTACATTGTGACATCAAACTGACAAAGTCTGGTGGTATCGTGAGATACTGCTGGGGCGCTCTGGGTTAGTGGTAATGATGCTTCGGCCCCGAAACCATGCCTGAACCAAGAGTCATCATCTGATGAAGGCTTTGTTGGTTGCAATGCTACTGTGTAAATAGCAGTCATTGTATGAAGATTATTGGATCTTGTCAGAGCTGAAAACTGTGGAGCATGAAGACCACAGGGATACCAATCGTATATAGATTCATTAGAACAGTCAACAAGAACTTGAAAAAGAGATTGGAAGAACTGAAGATCTAAGGAAAAAATGTGTGTGTGTGTGTGTTATAAAAATACAATAAAAGTACTGTTTCTTTCTTTAAGCATCACACACGATCTGTAATTGTTTAAAAAGTTTAAGGTGAACACAATTGATATGACATAACCCTCCAAATCACCCCTTCACCCCCACCTCACAAAAACCTCTAAATTATATAAAACACCATTTAAATAACCCCTCAATACTCAATAGACATAAAAATATAAGAATCCGACTTACTTATGACTCGTCACAATTTAAGAATTATCCAATTGTTTTCGTTGAAATATTACCAAACCACATCGCAGTAAATAACACTCCTTAGTAAATAATTTACTATATAATTTGCAACATGCAAACCATCTTCCAATAAATACTTATAAACTTTTTAAAAATGACATTAGTGATTTTACTCCCTTATCGGACAATAAAATGATGAGTATATATATATATATATATATATATATATATATATATATATATGTGCGTGTGTGTGTGTGTGTGTGTGAAGAGAAATGGAAGTCAATCCGACGGTATGTAGTATAGTGAGAAATTTGAAAAAACACAGGTTTAAATAACATGAGTGGTAAGTTTATTAGCCGACGCTGCAGTGTTTCGATCTGTTAAGTAGATCTTCTTCAGGGCTTTTGTGGATAACATTTTTTTACTCTTCTTTATATCAACAAAAGCCCAGAAGAAGATCTACTTAACAGATCGAAACACTGCAGCGTCGGCTAATAAACTTACCACTCATGTTATTTAAACCTGTGTTTTTTCAAATGTCTCACTATACTACATAGCTGTTAAGGTATAACCGCACTGATGAGAGTTGATACCTCGAAACACGTGTCTGTGGATTACTTATTTATTATATATATACTCCCACTTTGGTAGAGTTCTCTAAATAGGGATTTAATTGAAAAGTTCACCGTTCTGGCGTGTAGCTAACCCTCGCTTTGTTTACAAAAAAAGTTTGAGGACTCTAGTGAATTCATTTCCGCTTAGAAATGTAGCAATTAAATATTCTCCTATATTTGACAGCTGCCTCTGGCCACACGGGTAAGAGGCTTGGCGAACGAAAGTTCATTCGGGTCTCAAATCCGGCCAGGGGTAGCTGTTAAGGTATAACCGCACTTATGAGAGGTGATACCTCGAAACACGTGCCTGTCGATTACTTATTATATATATATATATATATATATATATATATATATATATATATATATATATATATATATATATGTCTGTCTGTGTGGAATAGTCCTCAGTGCTGCAATGATGTAGGTTTGATATGCAAAACCATCATGCAGCTAGTCAGGGACCATCTTATTATCAGATGATGCAGACATTTTATTTCGCAAAGGCCCCCAATGCTCTTCTGCACAGAAGAAATTAACATTTCAAAGACGATTCTCCCCCATCAGCCTGCACCTAAACAGAATTTTTTTTTTTTTAAATTAAAATAAAAACTCTGTTTCCAGCAGCCGGGCCAAACTGAAAGTAATCAAGAGCTTCGCTTACCTAGGGCGTGTTCTACGCCCTCAGACGCCAGGCTGGACAGAAATAGACAGAATACTGGCATAAACTTGTTTAGAGTAACAAAAAAAACCCTCAGGAGAGACAACTAAACGAGACTCTACAAACGTACTGTTCAGCCCATTGAAGCCTCGCGTCACTTACGCCGAGCGATTCCATTCGCATTGGCTCCGTACCATTTTAGATAAGGATTTAATCATTAATACTCAGATTCTCAAGTTAGCTAGTGTAGCTGCACACTGGTCTTGCTGGGAAAATGAAGGGCTATACTTGCGAATCGGTCGGAAAATTAAAACATATTACCGGGTGACCCAGAAAAAAACAGAACCCAAATTATTTATTTATTTTCCCTTTTAAATAACTCTAAACCTTAACCGTAACCCTAATCCTAAACCCTAACCCTAAACCCCTTATTTAAAATTAACTGTTTTATTACAAAATTTGTTGGTTCTGTTTTTTCTGGGTCACCCTAATTTTCTGACTTATTTGCAAGTTTAGACAAATGAAGTTAGCACTTTATACCGATGCTTATATTATTTACAATTTACAATTTACAAGAACAACACTGTGAAAACGTATTGCCTCGTCATCTTTGTAGGTGTGTTCGCCACAGGTAGCATGTGAAACATGGTCGCAAGTATGGGACACCTAACGAGGATCGAACTCGCTATTCCGTAGTAATAGATCTGTGAGACTAGCTTGCTTAAACATCACATCCCGATGGAGCGCCTCTTTTTACCTAACCCGTTCGCCACGAGTAGGAAACGACTAAAGGTCGCAAGTATGGGTCATTCGGTGAGAATCGAACTCGCTATTCAGTAGTAATGGATCTGCGAGACTAGCTTGTTAACCATTAACCATTAGGGGATGCCTTTTAACCCAACTCGTTCTTCACGGACATAATGTGACGCAAGGTCGCAAGTATAGGTTATCCAACGAGGATTGAACTCGCTATTCAGTAATAATGGATCTGCGAGACTAGCTTATTAACCATTACACCACGATGGGATGCCTTAATTACCCAACCTGTTTTCCACGAGCTGGATGTGATACAAGGTCGAAAATATGAAGCATCCTGTGAGGATCGAACTCGCTATTCAATAGTGATGAATCTGTGATACTAACTTGCTAACCATTACACTATGATGGGATACCTTAATTACCAAACCCGTTCGTCATGGGTAGGATGTGACACAAGGTCGCAAGTTGGGGTCTCTAGCGAGGATCGAACTTGCTATTGAGCAATAATAGATCTGCGCAACCAGTTTGTTAACCACTATACCACGATGGAATGCCCACGTGGGTTTGTATGGGTTTACCGTTCCTAGGTTTATCTACCAGTCTTTATTAGTGTTTCATTCTCGTTACCATTTGTTGTTGCTACTGCTAAGCTCCCTTTTTTATTCTCCTGCTACTGCTGTTCTTGTCGATGAGTAAAAGAAGTAAAGTCGACGGGGCAGCCTAAAGTCGGTATCAGCCAGCCAAGCAGAGGGAGTCTATCTCCTTTTCAATAGCGCTAGACCAAGGAGATTGTTTTGGAGTTTGAGGCCACACCTACCATCAGCTCCTCACTTGACAACACAGATCCCTGTGCTATTCATACATTGAGTTGACGAGGGGCGGTATCGAACCCGGAACCTCGTGGTTCTTAGTCAGAGGCTCTACCGACTGAGCTAAAACGGCCCTAATTCTCGTTGTAGCGAGACTCAACGACGCCACACGGGTCACAAGAAATAACATGAGAACAGATCAATTACAAGAACAATAAACAAGGGTCTACAGCGGCTTTTTCAGTGACCGTTCCAGATAGGACAGCACATGACAGCAAGGTGATTATTATAATAAAACAACAAAGACATATTAGCAGTGGACGGGTCACGAATCGAAGATGGTGATGGACTATCCATAGCCCAACACCCTCCTATTCTGATAACTAGTCTCTGTCCGTTAGATTAGAGGGATTCATCTTTAAAAGGATCACCATCTCCTGTGGATTCACTCATCATCAGTGGACAACGGAGGCTGCTGACAAAGGTATATGGCGGCACAGGTTCCTTTAGGCAACTTTCGACGCCTAAGCAAAAGGCCAGTACTTGTGTCGCTATCTAGAAGTACATATACACGGCCGGGCAAATGAGCCTCTTCAATACTTAAATGGTAGACCACTTAAGTAACCTGAGTCCTTTGTTTATCAAAATGACTTGATTCGGCATTAAATAACCCAAACGAGGGTTGATACGCCGTAAAATAAAACAATCACAACCACCACCATGAGCAGCATGAATCCCCATTTCTACATCGCTATTGCCTATAAAATATTGTAACCAGGAAAGTGGCCACTCTGTCGGCTGATGCAGAACAATACACAGACTGCACCTCTGCAGAGAGGTAAAATTCCCCCAATGGGGTCACATGCTGGCCGTGGGTGGCGACCCGGGATGCTTAAGGGCAGATTTCTTGTGGCTGAGCAGTTCATGACATGCAACTCCCCATTGGCCCTTACTTATGCTAGACGGACGGTCGGAGAGGGTCCCCTCCGATCAAGTCACGTCAAGCCCTAACACTAATATGGTTGTCCCAAACCTATTGCCCTTATGGCAAACTCCCAGCCTTTTTTATCATATATGAGCTAGAAGTCGGTGCTTGAGGGTCTTAGTGTCCGGGGTATGACGTTAAATTGTATCTAGTGGTGAGGTTCCAATTTTGGTGCTCTAGGGAGTGTGGAGTACCCTTTCATTGCCATTACTCCCAGGTAGACCTTGGTCTTATGTATGGGTTAAATACATGAAAAAAATAACTTTAAAAAAATGGATGCCAAACAAGAAGGAATAAAACAAAAACGTTTTCGCAACAAAATTACCCAAGGTTTGACATACCGTAAAAACTAACCAACCAGCACAGCATATGATTTTGTTTGGGTTTCATGTATGGGGGTTAAATAGATAAAAGGATCAGTTTAAAAATGTGTTTTAAAAAAAGAGTTTTAAAAATGAGTTTTAAAAACATTGAATACTCAACAAGAACGAATAAAATAAAAAAGTCTTCGATATAAAATAACACAAAAATTGACATGTAAAATTAAACCAACAAACTATTACATTTTTTTTAATTGCACTTACTTGTCTATAATCATTTGTTAGCGCACAGTTATATAATATTATTTTCATCTAATACAAAAACTAATACACAGTTGTGTGGGTTTAAGTATTCTTATCTAATACTAATAATTTATACATAATTATATGGTTTCAAGTAACTATTCCTATTTGATAAAAAATGTTAATTTGTTTGCATATACATTTCTGTGGTTTTAGGTATTCCTATCTAACACCAATATTTTGCAAACTATTATATGGTTTCAAGTAACTAATAATAATGATCTTTAGTAAGCAAGTATAGCTTCAAACAACTATTCCTAATACAAATGATTTGCATACAGTTATATGGTATCAAGTATATCTATTTAATACGAATAATTTTCAAACATGTCCATTTAACACATCGATGGTATCCTAACATTTACTACCACTTCGGGTCAGAGTTGACATGAGAGTAATGGCAATAACCGGGTACTCTACACACCCTTTGTCTGAATATTTTAGATGAGGCTTGATATGGATTATTTTGATTTTTCGGACTGTTGACCATTACACCACAAAGGTTGGATGTTCGTTATGGGTCAGATCAAGGGTCATTCCTTGCTGCTGATGCTCTATAATCCAGTACAACTTATCGCATTGGGGAGGAGATGGGCACTGTCAAGTAACCCCTACTTCACTGAGAGGTGCCAGTAAACGTAATTACCCGCCATGATACTCGTTACGATCTAATAGGTTATGTAGCACATCAGTCAGTTTTACGTCTTATTAGTTTCGATAATGTTTCTGAAATATTCAGTTCGTAAAGTCAGCAGGTTCATTCTGAATATTAACAAAAAAAAAGTTTTCGAATAACATGCACTTAAAATAGAACTATTAAAAGATACGCCTCTTCGTCTATTTGCTTTTATCTGGGTGCGTATTTGATCGTAAACGAGAAGAGTCGAGTAATTGGTGGGCAAGGGCGGATAACTGTAGATATCTTTAATGAGATATCATGATTTTCCAGTGATTCATTTTTTCGGACCCTATTACCTTTAGGCACCCCTTTTTGATCTCGATTAAGAAAGGACATGTTTTTCATTTACACCGTCAATATCCGGTTGTTTGTTAGGGGTTAGGGTTAGGGGTTAGGGTTAGGGGTTAGTTTTATAATTTTTTTAAAATCTAAAAATCGTTTGTTAAAACAACCGGATATTGACGGTGTAAATGAAAAACATGTCCTTTCTTAATCGATATCAAAAAGGGGTGCCTAAAGGTCATATGGTCCATTATTTCTTCTTGTAATCTTATTTCATGTCATTCTAATTGCCATTGAATTAATTTTTTTTTTTTTTGCTTTCTTTGCTTTCTTTGCTTTTCTAATTTCATCAGCAATTTTAATTGATTTAAAGAGACAATATGGAACACGAAGTTTTTCGTTTATTTATTTTCTATGCCGTTATTTTTTTTTTCTGTACTTAAAAAAATAACCTATGACTTATAATCGATGTTTTAATGCGTTAGTAACTACCTACGTGTGTCACACTTTAACACCCGCCGATCCGGAGAAGTTTCGTATTTGGGTAGTTGGTAGGAGGATGGGTTGGGTAGGGGTGAGGGTGTTAAAGTGTGACCCACAGAGGTACAAGAGAGGTGGGCGAGAGCGCCAATGGAAGTGATAACACTAATCTATTTCAGTAGAATGGAATGGAAATGAGGATCGAAGTAGAGAGAGAGAGTGGGGGGAGATTACGAAATATCTTCCTCTGCATGGCTTGGGCAAAATTATACCAATAATTTAAATAGTTTAATTTGGTTCGTTTAAGCCAGAACGTTTAGCCATTAAAGTAAAAATGTTTGCGTCTTATCTGTTGGTTGGTTGGTTGGTTGGTGGTTGGAATTTACGGCATGTCAACCCTTGTTGGTTTATTTCATGCCGAAGACGTTTTGTTTTATTAATTCTTGGTGGGTATTCAAAATATTTTATTTAAACTCATTTTTTAAACACAATTTTTATATTTAATCCATAGATGGGACCCTAATAGGTACTACCACTACGGATCAGAGTGAACCAGGGAGTAATGGTGATGAAGGGTAACTCCACATTCCCCAGAGCTCCAGAATTGGAATCTCACCATTGGATACAGTTTAATATCATACCCAGGAGACCCTGTTAGTTCATTTACTGATAAATACATTTAAAAAGAAAACAGGTCCACTCTGACCCGGAGTGGTAGTACCTGTTAGGGTCCCATCTATGGATTAGATAGTTGAAAAAATGTAAGTATTCTCTAATTATGAGATGATTCCATATTTTTTGCCAGGCGTAGTACTAACAATGGATTGCGAGATTAACTTATTTACCATCGCTTCTCGCTCTTTGGAGCTTAAAACGCAAATCAACTCAAAATCCAGTTACAGTGGAATACATCCCTCCGGGCTTTATATTCCCAATGCACTAAAAGGCATACAGTTAGGGAAATTTCCCGAGGCTTGGGGCACCAAAAACAGCGAAGGAGGACGGTTAATATCATATTTTCTGGAATTAGCCGCATCATGCCCGTAGGTCTGTCCATTAGATGCGATCTTGTGTCGAATGCGTTCACGTATGGGGGGGGGGGGCTGAATAAATGCCGCTTTTAACATTCCAAGGTCTGAAACGAAAATTGATACAATTTACAGTTTCGAAGGGGGTGGGGCATATCTGCCACATGGCTGCACTTGTGGGGTCCCACACGAAAGACCTTTTATCTACCCCCCTCCGCTACATCGGGGTAGAAAATACAATCACTTCTCTGCCTTTTTACTATAAAAATGAAAGATAAATAACTTTACAATGAAGGAGGAGGAAAAGGAGAAAAGAAAGAAATGGGGGGAGGAGAAGAAAAGAGGGAGAGGAGAAGAACGAAGTAGGTGGAGGAGAAGGAAATGGGAGGGGAAGAAGGAAAGAGAGAAGAGAAGGAAGGAGAAAAAGGAAGATAGAAAAAAGAAAAGAAGGAAGTGGGAGGAGAAAAGAAGATTGAAAGTGGAAGGAAATGGGAAGAGGAGAAAATGAAAGAGAGGGAGAGTGAAATAGGAAGAGGAGAAAAAGAAAAGCGATGAGAAGCGAAGAAAGGGGAGACCTTTTATCTACCCCCCCCCCTCCGCAACATCGGAGTAGAAAATACAATCACTTCTCTGCCTTTTGACTGGGGGTCAATTTTCATTTTCGGACGAGATATAGAGGCAAATGAAGCAAGCTTGGTGCTGGGGATTCCAACTGTGTGACGAAACCTCCGAGCACCTATATGATTGCCCCAATCCTATTGCCCTTATGGCAAAATCCCAATCCTTTTTATCTTATATATACTAGAAGGCGGTGGCTGAGGGTCTTAACATCCTGGGTATGACGTTAAACTGCATCTAATGGTGAATAGTTTGGAATACTGGGAAGTAAGGAGTACCCCTTCATCGCCATTACTTCCAGTTCCACTCTGACCCGGAGCGGTAGTACCTGTTAGGGTCCCATCTATGGATTAGATAAAACAATGAGTTTGAAAAAATGTATTTAGAAATTTGAGTATAAAAAAATTGAATACCCATCAAGAATGAATAGAATAAAACGTCTTCGTCAAAAATAACCCAACAAGGGTTGACATGCCGTAAAATTCAACTTACTGACCCACATGCATCTTTCTTTGTTGTGATCATCTTCGACAGATTTTCCTAGTTGTTATCATCATAATCTTACTATTTAATTTTCTTTAACATTCAATAAATCTTACATGGCGGAATCTAACAATTGGAACTAACACCTGTATGTATCATCGTCCCCTTTCCCTGGGGAGGCGCGTGGTGTACTGGTTAGAGTCGTTGGAAATGGACTCGTCGACCCGAGTTCAAATCCTGGACGAAGCCACAGTTTACATAGCACTAGTACCCTTGGGAAAGCTATGAATCCAACTACTCTCCCTCCAGCTATGGGCAAATAGTAGGGCAGACTGAGCTCTATGAGAATTCAAAACTCTGAATTCAAACTTCTTAAATCTTCGCTTAGGGTGGCCACTACTAGAATAGGCCCAGGCCTACTTAGTGATCTATTTTCAATTTTTAAAAAAGGATTAAACTCCAAGGCAAACGCCTACTCAGAACACTAACTGGGTAGGGTCAGTAGGTGCGCCTAGACACCCACGGCAAAAGTCGATGAGACTGAACATTTTCTGAACACACCCACATGCAAAAGTGCGAGAACAAACTAAACAGTTATATTTGTCCTCCTCATCGTGATGGTGGTGGGAGGAGGATAAATAATGAATCATGTCTCTTCTTTGAGACAGAACAGTAATGAAGTACGTCTGATCCCTGGAGATTCCAACTCTGTGAAATTATCAACCTATAGCACTAAAAGTCACACCCTCTGACAGTCTGTCTGTCTGTCTGTCTGTCTGTCTGTCTCTCTCTCTCTCTCTCTCTCTCTCTCTCTCTCTCTCTCTCTCTCCACACACACACACACACACACATATATATATATATGTGTGTGTGTGTGTGTGTGTGTGTGTAAAAATGAAACTGGAAGTGAATCCGACAGTATGGAATAAGTAAGGAATAAGTGTAAAAAAAAAATTTAATGGGAGAGAAAAAGAAAAAACAAAAACAAAAAATTTACAAACAAAAGAAGAAAAGAGACAAGAAAAATAAGAATTCTAATATTTTAATACATTTTAAATTTAAGATTCCCTTTTCTACCTATTGAAAACCGGAAAGAGTCTGAAAGTGTTCTCTTCTTACGTCGCCTATAAAAATTAATCATATTATCTATGGAGACTTCGTAGTGACATAATTTCAAGATGCGTAAATTATGGAATGTAATCTAAAAATCATTAAATAATAATTTAATCACAAAAGAAAAATGGACTTTGTTTATATGATAAACTTTTCTATTTTCTAAAGAGTCGTATTGCTGAATAAAGGATTTTATCAAGTAAAACGACTAATCAGCAAAAGTATTTCTGAAGATAATTTGTAATATTTTTCGGCTAATTACAAAGAGTATATTTGTTAGAATTTCTAGCTAATCAGAGTAAATGTTATTTCAATGAATCAGAAAGAAGCTTACTTTAACCAATTACGAGCAAGGATACTTTGACGTATTAAAAGGTTTAGTTTTTGATTGTTTGTTTATTTGTTTGTTTGTTTGTTGGTTGGTTGGTTGGTTTTGTTTGTTTGTTTGTTTTGGTTTTGTTTTTTTGGTTGTTGTTTTTTTTTTGTTTTTTTTTTTTCTTTATTAATTTGATTGTTTGGTTTTATAGAGAAAAAAAACGTTTTACTTTCTTTCGGCAAATAAAAAACTTGGTGGATTTTATACGAAGTAAAACCTTTTTATTCGCAAGTGAAATTTATTATTACTTATTTTTACTAGATACTATACGACCCCGTGACGTAGTGGTTAACGTGCTGGACTGCGACATCATAGTAAGTGAGTTTGAACTCTCGTCGCGCTATTACGTTCACTTTTGAACTAAGACCCTTGGGATAGGTATAAACACCCTCTAATTATAGGTTAAATAGTAGTACTGATGTTCTTCTACAAGGGTGGCTTTGGCATTAAATTACCCATAAATGTTGATATGCACTGAAACAAAGAAACCAGGCCAAAGCTACAAGTCTAAATTACAAACTAATAGCTTTATGTTTTCATAATCAACAGACAATATTATATTATCGTATTGTCATAAGTTCCAATGGACGAATGTCCGCGTGGGTTCGAACCCCACTCGTGCTAATCTTTTTTTTATTAATGATTATTCACATATACATATGCATACACAGACGACCCGCGAACCCATTCGGTTCTCCTGTTATCTGTGCTACAAAATGCTAATGAGGCTTCTATTCACGACGGTCCAAAAGATTCTAATTTGTATTTCATAATGAGATACTATTTATTGAGAAATTTGATTATTAGAAATAACGTTCAGCACGAATGGCAGACTTCATAAAATTATTCATTTTCAAAGCAAACTGGAAATAGCTTTAATCTCTAAGATATTTTTTAAATGCATTGATCTAATTATGGGTTACGGTTATATATATATATATATATATATATATATATATATATATATATATATATATATATGTGTGTGTGTGTGTGTGTGTGTGTGTGTGTGTGTATGAAGAAAATGTTTTCAAAAATATAACAGACACAGGATGTTACGATCAAAGGAGAAAAATTTATATGTCTATACTTAAGTATATAAACGCACATATAAAAAATAATGGTAAATAACATTATATTCACACATCCACCATACACTTAACATTTTACATTTTTCTCCCTTACAAAATTTCTTTTGCATTGTCCTGATGATGGTTTACCATAAACCGAAATACTTAAGTATAGACATATAAAAATGTTTCCTTTGATCGTAACATCCTGTGTCTGTTATATTTTCTTCACATATTGTCGGATTAATTTGCTCATCGTATTTCCATATATATATATATAATTTACGATGGACGAGAAACTGACAGTCACCAAGTGACTGGTTGGTTAGTTGGTTGGTTGATTGGGTTTACAGCCTATTAACCCTTTTCGGGTCATTTAATGTCGAATCAAGTGATTTCGATAAACAAAGGACTCAGGTGGCTGAGTGTTCCATGACTCGGTTACAAATTGGCTACGTAATATGCAACACTCTACCTCGGTCCTTGGGATAGACAGGCGATCGAAGAGGCCCGATCCGATCAATCGACTGGTCTTTCCAAGCCCTAGTGATTCAGTCGCGACTGTATTCTTCAAATTGCTCTTATGACAAAGAATCGACCGTTTTTATGTTAAAGGTGCTACAGGGAAGCGGCTGAGGGTCGGACACCGGTTTATTAATGCACATTAAGTTAATGAAAATAATTTCTATCAGTTTATAAAAGCAAATCAAGTATATTAACTTACAAAATATTCGCTTACAAATCATATATACAAAAAAAAACAAGATTTGGCATTAAATAACCCGTAAGGGTTGATGATTTTAAATAATAACTAAACAAACAACCAATTTTTGTGGGGGATTTTGCGTCGATCTATACAGGAATAATAGGAAGCGCGTGGTGTAATGGTTAAAGTCATGGGAAATGGACTCATCGCCCCGAGTTCAAATCCTGGATGTGGTAATTACATTTCACTTAGCGCTAATACCCTTGGGAAAGGCATGAATCCTACTCTCCCTCCAGCTATGGATAAATAGTAGGGCAGACTGGCTCTTTAACCTTGGTCAGGCAACCGGTCTAGGAGATGGAAAACTCTGAATTCAAACCTGTTGAACTCCGCTTAAGAAATTGACCTTGTGTCACATCCTTCTCGTGCGGGGGGTTGGTAAATATCTATACAGGAATAATAATGTTGTCAGGTTAAAATTAAAACATAATCGGAAAGACTAGCAGAAACCATTGACTTCAAACATTAATCCCATTGATTAATGATTTCGTGACCATAAATCGAAAAAACATAATTTTATTAATCTATATATGAATATATATCGAGGTGCGTGATGTAATGGTCACCGTCATAAGAAATGGACTCGGCGACACGAGTTCAAATCCTGGACGAGACTGTTTGCATTTCATATTGTGGTTATACTCTTGAGAAAGATATGAATCTAGCTATGGGTAAATAGTAGGACAGACTGGCTCTTTAACTTTGTTTAGGCAACCGGGTTAGGAGAAGGAAAAGGAAGAGTTTAAACCTGTTAAATTCCGCATAAGAAATGGACCTTGACTCTCTCTCTCTCTCTCTCTCTCTCTCTCTCTCTCTCTCTCTCTCTCTCTCTCTCTCTGTGTGTGTGCGTGCGTGTGTGTGTGTCAATATAGATGAGAGATTCATTTTAACTTTTTAAGTCCAGGGCAACGCCGGGTAGCTATGCTAGTTAATGATAAATAGACAAATACTTGCATTTATATATATATTAAAGTCGTCAAAACCACTTCGTTCAGATTTTTAACGAAAATAAAATTTCTAAAATAATGTATGAAAATAAACAGTTTTTGTATTCTGGTTGAGTTTTCAGTCGCCACCTTTTGTCAATTTAATGATTTATTGTTAAGACATGACTTCATTTGTTGCCCATTAACAAAGCTTCGATATACAACAATTTCCCATTTCCTTCTCTTTATTTTCTTATATTTATTTACTTAAGATTTTCCTTTTCTTTGCTATATTTTCATTTATACTGAAGTCGGGTTTTTCGCAATATCGTCTATAATTTTGAAAAGAATTATTACAATCTCACGAGTCACTCGGACAAATGTACACCATTCTTTTTGCAATACAGCTTGTTCCATAGTATACCTCCCTCTCCCTCTCCTTCTCCATCTCCCTCTCCCTATCCTTCTTCTTCTTCTTCTTCTTATTATTATTATTATTATTATTATTATTATTATTATTATTATTATAAAAATGTTAAAGTAATATGAAAGTCTCTTTTTCATTTCGTGTTTTTAAGGTTCCAGAAGTCTTGATTTAATCTGCGTAATATTTGATTCTGAAAATTGATTTATATATAACATATACGTTATTTGCATTTTCAGATTTAATATACTCTTTACACTTAGGAATGTTTTGAATTGGCTTGTGATTTATCTAGATTCATAGATGTGTTCTCATGATATACGCTGAACCAAATAGAACTGTTTTCTTTATGTCGATCAGAGGAATCTCACCTGACATTATTCCACTTATTGTGAGTTTTTCATACCAGCGTAAGCTGATGGTATTTTACAGGAGTCTGAGTGACAGCAAGCCCCCTCAGGACTCTTCTGAGTATTCTAATCGATCTTAACAATGCTGTTATTAGTATGGTCTCGATTCTTCCCCTGATCTGATGATGATGATGATGATGATGACTCAGTTTTCATGACAGCAGTGTCTGATCCCTTTCCTTGATGATCAAGTACCTGCGAGTATCCTCAAATTGTTGGGCATGATATATATATATATATATATATATATATATATATATATATATATATATATAGATGGAGAGACAGAGACAGAGAGAGGGTAGAGAGAGATAGTAGATAGTAGATAGATAGGAAAACTTTTCTTTATACAAGTAGTAAATAAAAGGCAGTGAAAACAATCGTACGTTTAAAAAAAACGAATATTCATGAAAAATGTTGTATAAATATGGAGAGATGTTTGAAAATATTCAAATTCAATAAGCATCAACTCAAGAAAAATTGAGAAAACAACATAAGTTGAAATAATTATTTCATTAAATAATTTCTTTCAATATACGAACAAAACGTGAAAATAAACAACATATACGTTCGTAAGTGTTTTAGCCCTTAATTTCTTCCAAACAGACGACTGTTTTTTTTTAATATAAGGCACAACAAATTAAGTAAGCATTAACATTCAGAGAAATTTTCTTGACTTTTCGGAGAGAGAAAACTTTTCTTTTCTAATTTCATCTGCAAAATAACTCCAGCTTCAAGAAATCTTACTATCTCGGCATTTTCCAACCATGCAATCTCAAAATTATCTCTTTACATTTCCAAAATCTTTCCGCCCGAGAAATTTGCTTTTCATTCCGGGGAAAGAAAACATTCAATTTTCGTTAGCAAAATAACGCACACTTCAAGAAATCTTACCTACTCTGCATTTTCTGATGCATCAGTCTCAAAGTTGTTTCTTCCTTCCAAAATATTTCTAGTAACCTTCTTCAAAAAAACATTCCACCTCTTTGTCAATCACTGTAACTGGTCGTCTGCGTTCAATCATTTTTTTAATTTGATTAAATTTAAAAAATAAACAAATATCGTAAATACGTATTTTTCTCTCCTTTTTTTAATATTTGAGTCTTGTTAATTCTTTTAACTCTTTTTAACAAGTTTTGAAAAACAGACAGACAGACACACAGACACACACACGTATATATATATATATATATATATATATATATATATATATATATATATATATATATATATATAAAGTTAGAGTAGCGTGTACATGAAGTCAACGGAGCTTGGTTACTGACAGTTTTTCGCCTATGCGATTTTCAAACCAAATTGACCACTATTTACTTATGAATATACCACTCGATATTATCAATATCATATATGTATATATATATATATAGAGAGAGAGAGACAGACAGACAGACAGACAGATAGAGATATAGACAGAGACAGAGAAAGAAGGAGGGGAGAAGAAGAAAGGGGAGAGGGGACGAGAGGAGAGGGGGAGAAAGATCTTTGTAGATGTTATCCATGTTTTAAAAAAAGTTGTCTTTTTCATTCTATCTAACGTAATGGCATTCTTCCTACTGAATTTCAATTTTATTTAGTGTTAAAATTATACAAGATTTGTTTTTCACTTGATTTTAATGTCTGGGGATTTCGAAAGCATATCCTATTCGACATCTTTCCTTCCTGCTCTTTAAGAAACTTTCTTCTTTTTTTTGCTGATTCCTAAAATCTATTCATTCAATTTCAATGAGAAAAATACTATAAATAAAGAATTAGGAAGAAGCTTTAACGAACGTTTATTTGCTGATTGCGCATGCGTTCTTCATACAGGAAGAATACCTTAACTCGCTCTCTTCCTCCGTAAAACATTATTACAATAAAGAACGGAGACGAGTGCGTCTGTCTTAATCATTTGACAACAAGTACAAAGTATTGTATATTTAAAGCAACCGAGTCTCTTTCGATCACCTGGTTTTTAACACGGGGTTCCTGGGGTTTGAAATTAAATTTGCACGGTAAGCACTCAAAAGAACCGTGTGCTTTCGTACAACGTCTTTTGTTACATATACAGACTCGTTTCTACGTTCATTATTTCGACAGCGTCGCCACAGTCTTGTAAGACTAAATGACATGCAATTATTTCTTTACTTAATACTTTTTAACTTTTTTTTAACTATATTTATTTATATTATTCTAGTTTTTCGAAAAGCTTTTCCCTATCTGTTTCTGTGACTAATCAAACGTTTTCTTTCTTTTTTTAAGTGATGCAGTGCATTACGAAGCTGATGACGTCGTATCTGCTGTTGGTGATTTTTTAACCAATGGGATTCAAGAATTGCAACACCGACGGAAAAATGGTGTGGATCGCGAGGGAGACTATGTTGAAAAATAAACCATTTGGTCAAATTCTACAAAAATATCGGACCATATTACCTTTAGGCACCCTTTTTGATCTCGATTAAGAAAGGACATGTTTTCGATTTACAACGTCAATATCCGGTTGTTTGTTAGGGGTTAGGATTAGGGGTTAAGTTAGGGGTTAGTTTTATAGTTTTTTTAATCTAAAAATCGTCTGTTAAAACAACCGGATATTGACGGTGTAAATGAAAAACATGTCCTTTCTTAATCGAGATCAAAAAGGGGTGCCTAAAGGTCATATGGTCCAAAATATCTTGGTGCGTATCTTTGTGTTACAAATAAGATGGAGACATTTCCACACTGGGCGTTAGGCCCCTGAAATTAGTAAACCAGTTTACATACCTAGGTAGTAATATCTCTTCTACTGAAAACAATGTCAATATCCGCATAAGAAAGACATGGAATGCTATAGAGAGATTATTACATTACAAGGGCGGGCTGAAAAGTTTATAAATTGAAAAGTTTATATGACGTCATATTTGCTGTTGATGAATTATTTTTTTTTACCAATTCGTGGCGTAATAGGTAACGCGCTGAACTGCAACATCGTAGTAAGTGAGTTCGAACTCCAGTCGCGCTATTGCGTTCACTTTCTGACTAATATCATTGGGAAAGGTATGAACCCCTTCAACTCCAAGGTATTGGTTAAATAGTACTACAGCTGTTCTTCTACAGGAATGGCTTTTGCATTAAATATCCCACAAATGTTTGATTTGCCATTTAACAAAAAGAAACCAAACCTTTTTAGCAATGAGTTCCAAGCACTGCAACACCGATGGAAGAAGTGTATGGACCGCTATGTTGAAAAATAAACCACGTTTGGTTGTATTCCATGAGAGTATCTTGGTCAGTCTATGGAACTTTTCAGTTGTTAATTTTTCGGTAGTTACCAAACTGCCTGAAGATTTTAGAAATAGTTTCTAACTTTAGCGATTGACAGTGTTTCGTCTAAATAAAACAAATGAAACATACTATTAACACTATTGGTAGTGAGTAGACAGACCTGTGCTAATTTTGGCACTTCCCAAAGGGCTCTTTAACCTTGGTCTGAGAGAAGGAAAAACAAACTCTAAATTCAAAACCAGGGAGTATTGGGGTAGCAACTCCACGCCATAAAACTTGCTACGAAACTGACCCCACCATCACAGACGTGGTGTGACTACGGCCGAGGCATATTTCAATCACTTTCGAACTTCTTATAACTATTTCGGCATTAAATAACCCATCAATAGTTGATGTGCTAGTCTCAGCAAGATACATTAACAGCAAGGTACTACAAGCAACCTGAGTCCTTTGTTTATCAAAATTAAATGACGCGAAAAGGGTAGATATTCCGTAAAACAAAACAACCCACCACTTGGTGAGCGTCAGTTTTTCGATTACGTGTGCCTACGATATCTTAACTTAGATATATATGCCATTGACCGATATTGAGCACTCTTTATTTATAAATATATCAAACTATTTCATATATATATATATATATATTGCTTGAAGGCAATTACAATGCGTATATCGTATAAAATTCGATAATTAGTGAAAATAATCATGACAAGCGAACTCGGCAAATAACGCACGCCACGTAGAACATCGTACAGCTGTATTTTCAATAATTATCGAATTTTATACGATATACGCATTGTAATTGCCTTCAAGCAAAAATATAAAAAATAATATACTTTACTTAAAATGTTCTAAAGCAAATTATCAAATCTCATCATCATATATATATATATATATATATATATAAAGCACAGGATATAGTGAGATTATTATGAGAGCAATAAACTAAAAATTGTCTTGGAGATTAAAGCAATTTCCAATTTGCTTAGGAAATGCTGAATGATTTTATGAGGTCTGCATTCGCGCTGAACGTTATTCATAGTAATCAAAATTCTCAGTACCTACGTAGCTAACTAAGAAATAAGAATTAGAAAATTTCACCACTTCCTAAATAGAAACATCATTATCAGCCTAGACCACAGTTACAACGGGAAACCCAATGGATTCGCGGGTCGTCTATATATATATATATGTATATGTAATTAATCGTTAATAAAATTATGATTAGCACGAGTGGGGTTCGAACCCACGCGGACATTCGTCCATTGGAACTTAAGTCCAACGCCTTAACCACTCGGCCATCGTGCTTAACGACAATCAGCCATGACAATCCAATAATATAATATTGCCTGATGATTATGAAAGCATAAAACTGTTAGTATGTAATTTATACTTTTAGGTTTGGCCTGGTTTCTTTGTTTCATTGCACATTAATCTTCGTGGGTTATCTAATGGCAAAACCACCCTTGTAGAACAGTAGTAGTAATAGTATTTAACCCATAGCTTAGGGGTGATGGTGTTCATACCTTTCTCAAAAGTATTAGTCAGAAAGTGAATGGCGTGACTGGAGGTTCTTACTCGTTTACTATAATCTCAATTCTTTTAATTTCTATGTTAAGCTGCATATATATATATATATATATATATATATATATATATATATATATTATTTATATTTCTGCTTGAAGGCAATTATAAATGCATGTATCGTATAAAATTCGATAATTATAGAAAATAAACTTGACAAGTAAATCCCGCAAAGGATGGCTCGCCATGCAGAACACCGTACAGACTGTTTCGACTTTATTAAGTCTCTTCAGCGATGTATACTAACGACTCCCCTCCGACAGGAATTGAAACCGGGACTTCACAGGCATAGTCAGAGACCATATCCGTTCGGCCGCCGGTACATAGCGAACAATCCCTGCGAAATTAACCTTGTCAAGGAAATTATTACACGCCCCTGCCATAGCAGGCAAGTAGACGTTTAATTTAGTAAACAAACCCGGCCGTTAAGCTCTTCGGCGAAGTGAATAAGATTTTTGGATGTTTGTTTTTAGAAGCAATGTTGAATAAATTATTATTTATATTTCTGCTTGAAGGCAATTATAAATGCATGTATCGTATAAAATTCGATAATTATAGAAAATAAACTTGACAAGTAAATAATAATTTATTCAACATTGCTTCTAAAACAAACATCCAAAAATCTTATTCACTTCGCCGAAGAGCTTAACGGCCGGGTTTGTTTACTAAATTAAACGTCTACTTGCCTGCTATGGCAGGGGCGTGTAATAATTTCCTTGACAAGGTTAATTTCGCAGGGATTGTTCGCTATGTACCGGCGGCCGAACGGATATGGTCTCTGACTATGCCTGTGAAGTCCCGGTTTCGATTCCTGTCGGAGGGGAGTCGTTAGTATACATCGCTGAAGAGACTTAATAAAGTCGAAACAGTCTGTACGGTGTTCTACATAGCGAGCCATCCTTTGCGGGATTTACTTGTCAAGATTATTTTCTATAATTATCGAATCTTATTCGATACATGCATTTATAATTGCCTTCAAGCAGAAATATAAATAATAATTTATTCAACATTGCTCCTAAAAACAAACATCCAAAAATCTTATATATATATATATATATATATATATATGCAGTTTAACATAGAAATTAAAATACATATATATATATATATATATATATATATATATATATATATATATATATGCAGTTTAACATAGAAATTAATATATATATATATATATATATATATATATATGCAGTTTAACATAGAAATTAAAAGACTTGGGATTATAGTAATATATATATATATATAATATGTGTGTGTTTATGTTTTTATAAGTTGGGCGTTATTACGAAGCATCTAAAAATATATATATATATATATAATATATATAATATATATATATATATTATATCTAATATATAAAACAGAGATTTTGGTATGTACGTGTCGACGTATAACTCAAAAACGGGAGGTCACTGAGATTTAAAATCTTGCATACACATTGATATCGTTCTAAGAAACACTCCAAATTTGGTTATTGATTTTTTACTGATTAAGGGATATAATTAATTAATCAAACAAAAATCAAACGATTTTTCGAAAGCCATAGCATAGCTGCTGCTGCTGCTAATGCTTGGTGTATCAGCAGGTGCTCGGCTGACTGTTTTACCAGCAGAAAGAAAGAAAGAAAGAAAGAAAGAAAGAAAGAAAGAAAGAAAGAAACAACGAAAATGTTAGCGACTCGCCTGGCTGTTTTAGCAGCAGAAAGAAATAAAGAAACAATGAAAATGTTAGCGACAAACTTGAACTATGACTATATTTTAACGTAAAATAAATTCGTTTTTTTTATAATCTTTCTAAATATTTATTTATATTTATCGTATGTTTTTGAAACTAACTTTTATTGTACAATGTACACTCACTTAAATTAAATTGTTGTCATGCACAAAAAATTGTAGAAAAATGAAAATTGTTTCAAAACACAAGTTTACGGTTACATTTTTAAAAAATAAGATTTTAAATGTCAATAAAAATCAGTCACCAGTATAGGGTTGTATAAATGTAAATTTAAAAAAATGATAAAACGAGTTGTTTTGTAATTAATACTAATGGTTTAAAAAAAAGTCTTAATAGTTTAGAGAACTAATGAAAACGTTTTAAAATGTAAGCAAAAATAGATATTGCATTCTTTTTATCGTTAAGAACTAGATTTGAATTGTCATGTAGAAAAAATTCAAAGAAATAAATTACAATGTATTTCTAACTTATCAAGCAATTAAAAACTGAATTTAAAATTGTCCCCAAATACTATTATTATTTTCAAACTGGAGTTTCTGTGAAACTTTTCGTGAAAAGAAGAGAAAATAATCTTGCTCAATATATAATTTGTACGAGTCTTTATCAATTGAATTATTTTTTACAGCGAGTTAGAAAAAAAATTATTTTGCTTCGGACAGCAAAAGTATGTTTTAAGGAAAAATCAAATCTTATTCATATCGCAAACTTTTTATTCCTGTCTTTAAAATATTAATTTAGTTAGAAATGAAATGAAATAATCTATCTTGCAAATATTTATTTGGTAAGAAAGAGCGAAGTAAAAAACAATAATAAGCGCTTATTGTTTATTCCGTTTATTTAATAAATATGATCTAACTCAACATTGTATATATACGAAAAAATTAAAAACAAAATTATTTTTTAGAAAGAAAAGCCTTTTACAAAAATAGGTAGTTAAATTATAACTACTTATTTCGTAACTAAGTAAACATAGTTGTATTCGTATTGTAATAAAAACAAAAACAAATTTATAATAAAAATACGATGTCGTTAACATTTCATATATAAACAAAACAGTGTATATGTTCTTACCTTAAACATAAAATAAAAATGATTTTAATGTACGTAACTTGAATGAGAAAATTTGTTCTTTAATTTATCATAATTCTAATGATAAATAAATAGGCAGATTTTTTTTTAAATTAAGGGCGGACCTGAACTTTTGGACCCCCCCCCCCCTCTAAAATTTTTTTTTTAATTTTTTTTGTTTCTTCTTTCAATCGATTATTATCGATTGCACACCAACCTATCAGACTGTAAAAAAAAAAAATTCAAAAAAGTTATTTATTTTTCGAGTTTTCAGGGGTGCTCATTTCCCCGTATAAGTTTATCGTAAACCGAACCCCCATATCGGAACCGCTCGAAAGGAAACTGGCACAAATGTGTCAAAGTTAGGGTGGCCCAGAAAAAAACAGAACCCACATTATTTATTTATTTTCCCATTAAACTAACCTTAAACCCCAACCCCAACACCTAACCCTGACCCTAACCCCAAGCCCTAACCCTAAACCCCAAACCCTAACCCCCCTACTTGAAATTAACAGTTTTATTACAAAATTTGTGGGTTCTGTTTTTTATGATCCCCTTAATTTTGACACCTTAGTGCAAATTCAGTCCAACTGTTAAGATAGAGCGGTTCCGATATGGGGGTTTGATTTACTATAAACTTATACGGGGAAATGAGCACCCCAGGAAACTCGAAAAATAAATAACTTTGAAATTTTTTTTTTTTTTTTTTTTTTTTTTTTACAATCTGATAGATTGGTGTGTAAACGATAATAATCCATTGAAGAAAAAGAAAAGAAATTACAAAGAAAAATTTTTTTTTCAGCGGTTCCGATATGGGGGATCGGTTTACGATAAACTTATACGGGGAAATGAGCACCCCTGAAAACTCGAAAAAATAAATAACTTTTTAATTTTTTTTTCTTTTTACAATCGGATAGATTGGTGTGCAATCGATAATAATCCGTTGAAAAAAAAATATTAAAAACGAAAATTTTAGAGGGCGGGGGGTTCCAAAAGTTCAGGTCCGCCAAATTAAGTCACCACTTTTTTCTCTCTCTTTCTTTTTTTACTAAAAACCGCCAGAAATGGTCTTTCGAATTTATCTCTGCTGAACTTGAAAAATGGTCGGAAAATTAGGGTGACCCAGAAAAACAGAACCCACAAAATTTGTAATAAAACTGTTAATTTTAACTAGGGGGGTTTAGGTTAAGGTTGGGGTTTAGGGTTAGTTTAATGGGAAAATAAATAATTTGGGTTCTGTTTTTTCTGGGTCACCTATATACAGGGTGACCCAGAAAAAAAAGAACCCACAAATTTTGTAATAAAACTTAATTTTAACTAAGGGGGTTTAGGGGGTTAGGGTTGGAGTTTAGAGTTAGTTTAATGGGAAATAAATAATTTGGGTTCTGTTTTTTTTTGGTCACCCTAATTTTCCCGACCGTTTTTCAAGTTCAGCCCTTATCTCAGATTTCTTTTAATCATTTATTAACATTTTTAAAAAAAACTTTAGGAATCACTTTAATTCATTCATATTAGTGTCGTCTCGAATATAACATTTATTTCGACCGTTTATTCATTAGACAATTCTCGGCGATTTTTTAAAAAAATTTGATAAATAATTATCTCTTATTAGTTACCACCAATTTTCCCTGTGAAATTTACCCCACCCCTATATTTAATACAATGAAACTTGCATAAAAATTAATATTATCTTGAAAAAAAATTTCAGTTCGAAAGAAGATACATTAAACAATTTTACGTAGCCAAAAACAACTTACGACAAGAGGATTTTTAAAAATATACTATGAAAAATCAATTAATGGTCCGATTTTCACGAAAATATATTAGGGGAAATATTTTTTATGAGGTCTACCCCCATCCCCTATTCTATTTTATGAGATATTAAAAAAATGAACCGAAATTGGGTATACCTATCTCTTATTTTTTTCGCCACTCACTCTTTGGTGTTCCTATTTTTTTTTAGTCCGGTCATGAACCGGGTACTTTAGCTAGTATATATATATATATATATATATATATATTATATATATATATTTTATATATATATATATATATATATATATATATATATATATTATATATATTATATATATATATATATATATATATATATATATATATATATATATATATATTGAATACATCTTTGTGTATACTTTAAAATTTATAGTAATTATAGTTACTATTTAATACCAAAACCATCATTGCGGAAGAACAGTAGTGGTACTATTTAACCCATAGCTAGAGGTATAATGGGGTTCATTCCTTTTCCAAGGGTATTAGTCCAACTAGAGTTTGAACTCGTATACTTGTGGAGGCGCGTGGTGTAATGGTTAAAATCATAGGAAATTAACTCTTCGACCCGGTCGAGGCTGTTTACATTTCACATAGCGTTAATACCCTCGGGTAAGGTATGAATCAATCGATTCTACAGTTTGGGCTATTTAACCTTGGTTAGGTAACCAGTCTAGGAGAAAGAAAACCAATAGTAATCTCTCATTGAAAACTCACTTGACGTTGAAACGTCACACGAAAATCTTTTCGATATTGTCATAATGTTTTTCCAGGAAACAGATTGCTATTCAGCAAATCATGCGCAGTCAGAATAAGAAAAATCACGTCTTTGTCAATTTTTCCTTTTTACTTTATATATATATATATATTATATATATATATATATATATATATATATATATATTTGTGTGTGCGTGAGAGAGAGAGGGGGAGAGGGGGGAATATTGTAGAATGAAGAAAAGAGCGAGTTACAGAAGTATAAAGAGAGAGAGAGAAGAAGGAGAGAAAGAAGCGGGTAGATTGAAAAACATGCGAGTTAAATCTCAAGTAATTTTCTCACTCCGCGCAATAAGTATGTCTCTCTGATGACTTAACATAATTGGGAAGAACTTGAAGAAAAGCTGCAGGTAAGACAGAATAAAAAAGACAATTTTCTCAGGAAAACAACAAAAAACTGAAGAAAAAAAAAGATGGAGGGCTATATGTACGGATGTGAAGAGAACAAAGAGAAATCAAACGTTTAAAAAATAATCAGCTCCGAGAATAACGCGTCAGCCAAATCGTTTGGAATAAAGCGTAAGGCTGGATAAGCAATTCATTGCCTGGAAAATAAAAGGGAGGGAAATGCAAGAAGATGTGAAGAGATTTAGAAGAACGCGAGTAGAGTCTGTACGAAGACAATTTGTAATTGTTCCGATTAAGTTACATTGCAGCACGAGATAAGGAAAGGTAATTTGACAAAAGCAGACGACCCAGACGACCAACAAGACGACAGAAAAGCTAAAAGCACGTCGGTTATACATTTCCTTTTTTTCAGATAAAACTAAAATTTAATAATCAATATATATATATATATATATATATTATATATATATAATATATATATATATTGCTTGAAGGCAATTACAATGCGTATATCGTATAAAATTCGATAATTATAGAAAATAATCATGACAGCGGTAAAGTCTCTGCCAGCGTAAAGTCTCTGACTCTGCCTGCTGGACTCCCGGTTTCGATTTCTGTCGGAGGAAAATCGTTAGTATACATCCCTGATGAGACTTAATAAAGTTGAAACAGTCTGTACGATGTTCAACGTGCCGCACGATCGCTTGCCGGGGTTCGCTTGTCATGATTATTTTCTATAATTATCGAATTTTATACGGTATACGCATTGTAATTGCCTTCAAGCAAAAAAAAATAATAATATATACTTTATTCAACAATGCTTCTAAAAACAAACATCCAAAATCTTATATATATATATATATATATATATATATATATATATATATATATATTCATCAAAAACTTAATACCACTTATTCATTGCAGTAGCATAAGTAGTTAATCCAAAAGAGCTCAATATATTTCGTAAAATATAAAGCATTTAAAGTTTTCCGTCCTGAGGAAGGTGTACCTTGAACACCAAAACCCTGGTAGAGAGAAAAAACTTTTCTGCAATTATATATATATATATATATATATATATATATATATATATATATATATATATATATATAGTGACACTTTACGAATTTAATTCGTTCCATTGTAACTCAATTTCCTCGTATATCAAATCCATTTTCTCCATTGAAATAGACTGAAATGCCATTAATCAGTTCCAGCCTCCCCGAAAAAAAAAAATTTATGTTTCTTTAAATAAGAAAAATAGTACTGTATTGTAATGTAATGAATCATGTGATGTAATATGCTTTAATGTTTTTTTTGTAAATAATATTTTCATTTGTCAAAATAAATTTGTAAACTTAAATGTTTTTTATGACCTTTCACTCGTGTCTCAGATTTTAACTCTCAACAGAAAGCAAAAAATCGACCAAGTGACAATTCGTAACTAAAAAAACCTCATAAGCTGGAGTACTCGTATGTCAAAGTACCACCTTAAATATATATATATATATATATATATATATATATATATATATATATATATATATATATATATATTGTTATTTCTATTGTTATTTCTTTTCTTTTTTTATTGTTCTCTACTAGTTTCGACCTTAGGTCATCGTCAGGAGAAAAGGTTTTTTTTGTGAAAAGATATATATGATATATAAATATATGTATATGTGTCTGTGTGAGAGAGACTTAGATTTTACCATATATGCACAAACCAACTCTATCCTAGAAAATGAAACGTATAAAATTCTCTGGGACTTTAAGATACAAAAGGATCACCAAACCCTGTACAGAAGACTAGACCCGATGGAGTGGCAAATACAATTTCTTTTCACTTATAATCTAGTGGATTTTGCCGTTCCAGCAGACCACAGAGTGAAGATGAGAGCTAAAACTGGATAGGTACCTGGACTTTGCTAGAGAACTAAAAAAAGCTGTAGAATATGAAAAGGTGTCAGTGATACCAATCCCAGTTGGAGTTCTAAGAACATTCCTCGATACTTCGGAACACTTCTCGAACCACTGGATAAACTAGAGATCATCAAGACCACAGCACTGTTAAATCAGTTATGAATCTTAAAAGAGTCCTGGAAATCTAATAGGAGTTACTGTCACTTGGGGATAAATAATAAAGCATAGGCTATGTTGAGAGAAATGCGGGGGGGGGAGAACAGAGAGATAGATTAATAGTCAACCACTTAGTAAGTGAATGCAGCAGAAGGAATACAAGAACAGGCACAGTTGGACAGAAAAGACGATCCCTCGGTAATTGTGCAAGCAATTAAACTTTAACTATACAGACACAAATAGTACATGATCAGACCAGACAATTTGTCCTAGAAAACAAGACACAGAATTCTCTAGGATTTTGAAATAAAACGAATTCCTAGAAACTAGGCTTAATTCACAAGCAGGAAAAAAACTTGTCAACTCGTAGACTCCACCAGTCTCACAGATCACAGTGTGAAAAAGTAAAGCAAAAATTAGATAAATACCTAGACCTTGCTAGAGAGATGAGAAAATTATGGAACATGAAAGTGACAAGTGACACCAATCATAATTGGAGCTCTTGACTCATCCAGGGGACCTAGAAAGGGGAATAGAGAACTGTAAATCCGATGAAGGATTGAGTGTTCCAGACCACTTAACTGCTAAGATCGGCTAGAAGAGTTCTGGAGAACTGAAGGGACTTGTTGTCACTTTGATTTCAGTAAAAAAAAAACAATTGTTACGACGGGTGTGCGTGTGAAACTCTTAAAGAGACAAGAAGGCTGAAGCAGATTATACGCACACACACACACACACACACACACATATATATATATAATATATATATATATATATATATATATATATATATATATATGAGGTTGAGTAAACAAACAAATATGTTTATTTTTATATGGCTTTAAGTCGACAATTTTTGGAGGATATGTGCTTAATTGAAGTCGTACCTAATTTTGAAAATTAATTAGTTAATAATTAATGAATTTTAGGCGGGCAATGTACATTCAGGGATTGACATTTTCTCGATTCGTTTAGCCTTACATTTGAACATATATGCCCGCCTAAAATTCATTAATTATTAACTAATTAATTTTCAAAATTAGGTACGACTTCAATTAAGCACATATCCTCAATATATATATATATATATATATATATATATATATATATATATATCAAAACCTCTGTTGGAAGCTTCACAAATTATGGAACATGAAAATGTAAGTAGTGCACTGGAACACTGTGAAATTGCCTTAAAGTTAATTTTCAACGAGGGATTTGAAGAATTAGGAAACAGAGGGAGAATTTTGAATATTCCAACAACTAGAAATATTGCAAAGGACACTTGAGAAAGAGGTTAGAGATTTAAAGATTTTGTTGTCATTTAGTCCATACTGATGACAATCAGAGACCTCTGGTGGGAAGATGCATAATATAAGTAAGATAGTAATATTAAAAACAGTAGGAATAGGCGGAATAAGAAGAAGAAAGAGGGAAGAGTACAAAAAGAAAGAAGCTAGAAAATAAGAAAAATGTCTTTCAAAAATTCAAAATATGTAAATATAAGCTAAACACAAAAATAGTTTAAGCACCAACCTACAAGCTAAACACAAAGACATAAGCTAAACACAAAATAAGTAAATTTAACCTAAACACAAAAACGTAAGCTAAACGCAAAAACATAAGCTAAACACAAAATCAGTAAATACAAAAACATAACCGAAACACAAAATAAGTAAATTTAAACTAAACATAAAAATATAAGCTGAACACAAAATAAGTAAATTTCAGTTAAACAAACAAAAAAACATAATCTAAACACAAAATAAGTAAATTTAAGCTAAGCATAAAAAACATAAGCTAAAAACAAAATAAGTGAATTTAATCTAAACACAAAAACCTAAGCTAAATACAAAATAAGTGAATTTAAGCTAAACTCAAAAACCTAAGCTAAATACAAAATAAGCAAATTTAACCAAAATGCAAAAACATAAAGTAGCACTAAAACATAAGCTAAACACAAAAATAAGTAGATCTAAGCTGAACACAAAAACATAATCTAGACACAAAATAAGTAAATTGGAGCTAAAGAAAAACATAAGATGAATACAAAATAAATAACCATAAGCTAAACACAAAACTACAAAAGCATAACCTAAACACAAAATAAGTAAACATAAGCTAAACCAGTGGAATCGAGATTTTTGTACTATGTACTATTAAGAAGAAGAAGAAGAAGAAGAAGAAGAAGAAGAAGAAGAAGAAGAAGAAGAAGAAGAAGAAGAAGAAGAAGACATACTTTAACGTCGATAATTTGTCGGCACGCCCAGAAAGGGTTTTTATTTCTACACCTGTCCCGGGGTGGTGGGGGTGTAAGAAAGGGACCCTTCTTCGTGAAGAATGATTGTTGTCTTGTCATTTTATGGTCACCAATAAGAAAAAAAGATTAATTATCTTTATAGACATAGGAGTTTGTTTAAGAGCGCCCATTAAATATTTGTCATCGTCCAACTGGCGCGATATGTTCTTCTACTCGTAAGCAAGTCTGTAATTCAGCTGGAAAGACGTGAAGATAGAAGACATTAATTGGGGGAAAAAAGGGATGATTTACACCAATCAAATAACTTAGATTTTACAAGTATACAAACGTAGTGCTGTTATTGGCTCGACTGATTGGATCCTGTAAAATTTAAAGCTTAATTGTTTGTTTGTTTGTTTGTTTTGTTTTGTTTTACGGCATACCAACCTCGGTGGGTCATTTAATGCAGACAAAGTTTTGGAAAAAATAATTCTTAATAGACACTCAATTTTTTATATAAACACATTTTTTCTATTTAACCCATAGATGAGACCCTAACAGGTACTACCACTCTGGGTCAGAGTGTACCTGGTAGCAATGGTGATTAAGGGGTGCTCCACATACCCCAGACCTCCAGAACTGGAACCTCACTATCAGAGTTTGACATCATACCCAAGACACAAAACCCCTCAACCACCGTCTTGTAGCACATATATGATAAAAAAAAAGGTTGGGATTTTACCATAAGGGCAATAGGGTTGGGACAATCATATAAGTGTTAGGGCCTGGCGTAACCAGCCGATTGATCGAAGGCCTCTCCGACCGACCGCGATGGCTGAGGGTATTCATCTCCTGGAAATTACGTTAATTTCTATCTGAATTTCTGAATATCTAATTTCTATCAGAGTAATTCTCAGGTCCACTCCGACCCGGGGTGGTAGTACCTGTTAGTGCCCATCTATGGGTTAAATAGAAAAATGCGTTTATATAATAAAATAAAAAAAATCAGTATTCATTAAGAATGAATTTATTTCAAAACTTTGTCGGCATTAAATGACCCCCCACCCCCACCGAGGTTTATATGCCGTAAAACAAAAAACAAACAGACACAGACTGATTTAAAAGAAGATTACTTCTAGATAATTCTTTCAATGTCAACATAAAACTGCACATAAAAAATCTATTATTTTCGAAAACTGTTGATGAACTTACTTTTCCCATAGTTCATCTATATACAAGTTACAACATATTTTACAAGTACATGGGTAGTGAGGGAAAAAGGTAAAAAAAAGTCGGTCATTTTCAATCCTACGGTTCAGGAGATAGTTGTGCATAATCCAATTGAGAGTTAATCTGTGATCCCAATTCCACACTCTACAATTTTGAAATCCCCACCCCCTAGGGGAGAATTTCCCCTGACTTAGAACCCTTGGTCTACAGATAACGAAGAAGTAACTCTTTATTATGGTCTAATATTTTTGATTTAAGATTGTTGGATGAAAAGTGGGACCATATTACCTTTAGGCACCTCTTTTTGATCTCGATTAAGAAAGGACATGTTTTTTCATTTACACCGTCAATATCCGGTTGTTTGTTAGGGGTTAGGGTTAGGGGTTAGGGTTAGGGGTTAGTTTTATAATTTTGTTAAATCTAAAAATCGTCTGTTAAAACAACCGGATATTGACGGTGTAAATGAAAAACATGTCCTTTCTTAATCGAGATCAAAAAGGGGTGCCTAAAGGTCATATGGTCCGAAAAGTGATACTGCGTGCTGTTTTGAATAAATCCTAGAATGAGCACTCCACAAAACAGCAGCTATACGGCCACTTACCTCCTATCACATCCAAGTAAGACGAACAAGACTGCTGGAGAAGAAAGGACGAACGTAGGAAAAGCATGGACTGCTATTGATAGATTATCGATTATTTACTTTGTCTTGTGTGGTTTGTATAATAGAGATCTCCATATGATCGATTATTCAATTATTTTCTTCGCTCCAGTGTCCGTACAACAGTGTTGTATGTAAGTTTTTTGCTGATCGATCAACACTGGTGTGTCCATGTGAAGGAGTCCACATTAGAACGTCACTTTTGAGTTCGTCCTTACTTCTCCAGCAGTGTGAAAAGTGACTTTCTCTTATGGACTCCTACTTATGAACACACCAGTGTTGGTCGATCAGGGGGAAAAAATCACATACAACAGTTACCTGCGGACACTGGATGCTGAGTTGAAGATCTGTCGGGAGCGACGACAAAATAAAGACGGATAGCGAAAGAGATCCAAGGGAATCCGTATTATCAGCATGACTTGATGATGATGATGATGATGATGATGATGATGCACGCGAATACATTCTACATTCTGCATATAATGAATCACTTTTCTAACCTTATTGCAACGAAATACATAAATCTTATATTTGGCAATAAACGTATTGTGTTTCACGGTGATAAATACATCTACTAATTGACTGAGTTTGAATGACATATAATGACTAACAATCCTGCCCCCTAACGCCACCGCCGCCACCGCCGCCACCGCCGCCACCACCACGTTAAAAAATACTTGATTGACGGAAAGAAAGAACCACGCCCCCATAGAAGTTTTTCTCCTTTTTTTTTAACGGTATAAATGTCCGCTTCCTCTTCCTCTTTCAACCGAAAGAGCCGAATAAGAAAAGTGGTCCATCTGCGAAAATAATTCTTAATATTTTGCCACATGTCCCTCGCTAAGTCTGCGAAAACGATTGACGTCTTTAAAAAAGGCAAATTAAAATTTGAGTCAAGAACGGGATGAGCATTACAAAGTCATCATATGAGGAAGAGGAAACGAAATCCTCTTTATAAGAATAAAAAAAGGTGTCATAAAAAAAGAAATGAAAAGAGAGGCTCTTATGTTTCTATGTAAAAAAAAAAGCAAGAGGAAAAGTCTATGTGTGTTTAAATAATGATTTTTTAAAAAAGAACAGTATCCATTTTGGTGTTTAGATATCGCGTAAAACTTCAGCTAGATTATTGCACACGTTTATAAAAAGCAAAAAAAAACGTTTCTTTCGGGTGAAACGAGAGCTTATCCAACTTGAAGTACTCAGAACAACATTTACCCACAACGAAGGCAATGACTTATGTTTTCAAGTGTGTTTATCTTTTAATGATGTTTCTGACTTCTTTTTTTTTTAATCTTTTTTTATTTATCAAAATGAGTTGGGCAGCCAATCTTATATCTAATCTACAATCAGAACGTATTTTCTTCAGTTTTAGCTTGTGGCTTTTCTTTGTTTAGTATCACACACACACACACACACACACACACACACACGAGCGCATAACTATTAATATATATATATATATTGAAAAGAAATTCCCTGGTTGAGAATCCTTGGTCTACAGATAATGAAGAAGTATCTCTTTATTATTGTCTAATCTTTTTAAATTAAAATTCTTGGATCAAAAGTGATGCTGCGTGCTATCTTGAACAAATCCTGGAAGCGGCACCTTACAAAACGGCAGCTTTACGGCAATTCACCTTCTATCACATAAACCAAGTATATATATATATATATATATATATATATATATATATATATATATACTAAAGAATAGATATAAATTCAAATGAGGAAAGTTTGCAAGTGCCCAATGCTATTACACCAAAGCAAGTACAAAGCTCTTTGCCTACCAAATTTCCAAAATGGATTTATCTAATTTTGGGGGGTATTTTTAACTTGTATGATAGGATGCTTTAGGTAGGATTGCTGTGGCCGGCTTAAAGTAGGCAAAGAGTTAAATTATTACTAGAAGTCCGTTACTTTAAGTTTTATGTGGTGAGCACAATCGTCAGACAGAAAAATCTATGTGATAATCAGTTTAAGAGCTTTGATTCTGAAGATCGCTTAGACGAGAAACTGAGAGTCACCCAGCGCCGTTGACTTTGTGTCTACGCTATCGTAATGTAGACCTACACATGCTCTATCACAATATTGAGTACTCTTTATCTATAAATATATCAAACTGCATTAACCAATTTATATTAATGTATTCTACTTGTTTTATTTTTATTTTATTATTTATTATTTACTATTTTTTATTTTTATATTTTATTTTTGGTTTTTATGTATGTGTATGTGTATTTATGTATGTACATTTATGGGTGTATATATAGCTATATCTCTATATGTATATATTTGTGTGTGTATATATTTTATTTTTATTTTTATTTTCATTTTTATCAAGTATATTTATACAACATTATATTATCTAATATATTCTAAGGTTTAAATATAATTTTTTTATATATTTCTCTATTTATATTTTATTATTTTTTATATATTTTTTTGTTTTATTCTTCTCTATACTTGTTCAGATTCATTCAATAGTTTAATTCCTAGTTTAATTTTTCTGACTACCATCCACCCAAGAAGCCAGAACTCAAAGTGTATCCTTTTTTCTCATTTGACTTCCTGTCACCATGGTGACAGTCTTACAATGTAAAAAAAAAAATTTTTATCAATTTATTTATTTATTTTTTTTTTTTTTTTTTTTTTGAGAAGTAAAATTTTTCAGTTGTGCAATTCAAATAACTTGATCTTCCATCTGATGAGACTGGATTTTGGGGAGCTATAGATTTATCAACTTAGATTTATATAGGCCACAATTTTGATCGAAATAAATTTATTATGGAATTACGGTGTTGAGTTTTTCCTTCCTTTCTAAGATAAATATTGCTCTGTATATAATCTAAAAAGTTTATTATACATTGAGCTCTCTTTAGTGATTTAAAGATTCACTGTATTTATACATACTAGATCATACAATAATAATACAGTGTATCTTAGAAATCACATATAGAATCATCCCTCACTACCAAGTTTTGGATACCTCTCATCTATCTATCTATCTATATATATATATATATATATATATATATGTGTGTGTGTGTGTGTGTGTGTGTGTGTGTGTGTGTGTGTGTGTGTGTGTGTGTGTTGAATAGCGTAGACACAGATTTAATGACGGTTGATCTGATGATCACGTTGACGAGAAACTAACAGTCACCAAGCGCCATTGACTATGTGTACGCTCTTATATATATATATATATATATATATATATATATATATATATATATATATAGAGAGAGAGAGAGAGAGAGAGAGAGAAGAGAGAGAGAGAGAGAGATGAAAAAGTGATAAGACAAATAGGAATATTTCTTTATATTTCTTTGTTTTTTAATTGTTCTCAATTAGTTGCGATCTTACGTAATCGTCAGGAGAAAAGGGACTTTTTAAAGTTTTTAAATACTTTTTAAAAGAGTTTAAACATAGTCAGTGGCGCTTGATGACTGTCAGTTTCTTGTCAACGTGATCATCAGACCAAGCGTCATTAAATCTGTGTCTACGCTATTCAAACACACACACACACATAGCTGAGGTAAGGAGCTTGGCAAACAAAAATTCTGTTTCGCTCCCGGCTAGAAGTGACTGTTAAAAAAGTCGAGCCGCACAGATGAGACGTAAACGTCGAAACACGTGTCTGTGGATGACACACACACACATATATATATATATATATATATATATATATATATATATATATATATATCTGATCTATAAAAGAGATTTTGGTATGTACGTGTCGACGTATAACTCCAAAACGGGTGGTCACTCAGATTTAAAATCTTGCATACACATTGATATCGTTCTAACTAAGAAACACTCCAAATTTGGTTATTGATTTTTACTGATTAAGGGATATAATTAATTAATCAAACAAAAATCAAACGATTTTTCGAAAGCCATAGCATAGCTGCTGCTGCTGCTAATGCTTGGTATATCAGCAGGTTCGCCTGACTGTTTTACCAGCAGAAAGAAAGAAAGAAAGAAAGAAAGAAACAACGAAAATGTTAGCGACTCGCCTAAAACAGTCAGGCGAGTCGCTAACATAGCAGCAGAAAGAAAGAAAGAAAGAAACAATGAAAATGTTAGCGACAAACTTGAACTATGACTAAATTTTAACGTAAAATAAATTCGTTTTCTTTCTAAATATTTATTTATATTTATCGTATGTTTTGAAACTAACTTTATTTTACAATGTAGTTGTCATGCACAAAAAATTGTTGAAAAATGAAAATTGTTTCAAAACACAAGTTTACGGTTACATTTTTAAAAATAAGATTTTAAATGTCAATAAAAATCAGTCACCAGTATAGGGTTGTATAAATGTAAATTTTAAAAAATGATAAACGAGTTGTTTAGTAATTAATACTAATGGTTTTAAAAAAGTCTTAATAGTTTAGAGAACTAATGAAAACGTTTAAAATGTAAGCAAAAATAGATATTGCATTCTTTTTATCGTTAAGAACTAGATTTGAATTGTCATGTAGAAAAATTCAAAGAAATAAATTACAATGTACTTCTAACTTATCAAGCAATTAAAAACTGAATTTAAAATTGTCCCCAAATACTATTATTATTTTCAAACTGGAGTTTCAGTGAAACTTTTCATGAAAAGAAGAGAAAATAATCTTGCTCAAATTTGTATCTTATCAATTGAATTATTTTTTATAGCGAATTATAAAAAAAATTATTTTGCTTCGGACAGCAAAAGTATGTTTTAAGGAAAAATCAAATCTTATTCATATCGCAATCTTTTATTCCTGTCTTTAAATATTAATTTAGTTAGAAATGAACTATCTTCCAATATTTATTTGTAAGAAAGAGCGAAGTAAAGTAAAAAAAAGAAAAAAGTAAGCGCTTATTGTTTATTTAATAAATATAATCTAACTCAACTTTGTATATATACGAAAAAATTAAAAACCAAGGAATTTTAGAAAGAAAAGCCTTTTACAAAAGTGGGTAGTTAAATTATAACTACTTATTCGTAACTAAGTAAACATAGTTGTATATTCGTATTGTAATAAAAACAAAAAAGATATATAATAAAAATACGATGTCGTTAACATTCATATATAAACAAAACAGTGTATGATATGTTCTTACCTTAAACATAAAATAAAAATGATTCTAATGTACGTAA
>CM042147.1:61057407-61059907 GCA_023376005.1 Doryteuthis pealeii | reverse complement strand
TCTTCTTCTTCTTCTTCTTCTTCTTCCATTCATTCTTTTTCTTCTTCTTTCATTCTTCTTATTATTATTTCATTCTTCTTTCTTTCATTCTTCTTTCATTCATTCATTCTTCTTCTTTCATTCTTCTTCTACTTCTTTCATTCTTCTTCTTCTTTCATTCATTCATTCTTCTTCTTTCATCTTATTCTTCTTTCATTCTTCTTCTTCTTCTTCCTCCTCCTCTTCTTCTTCTTCTTCTTTTTGTTCTTCATCTTCTTCTTCTTTATATGCACTAGCAGTATTTACCAGTATTACATACGACGTCCTGTCTGCGGGACTCAGAATACGCTGGCTGCATCCCCTGCAAAGGAGTAAGACCTCTACCGCTCCTAAAAAAGGGTTTCTGTTTATGATACTAAACTGCATCTGATAGTGAGGCTCCAGTTCTGGAGATCTGAGGAATTTGGAGTACCTTTTTATTGCCATTATTGCCAGGTCCACTCTAACCTGGAGTGGTTGTATCTATTAATGTTAGATATGAATAGTTGAAACTAAATAATTGTGTGCAAACAAATAATCCAGACCTATTTGACAATAGATGTGAACTGGCTCAGAGTTTACGCTGCTTAAGTCTTGTTTAGAGGCCGATTTAACTTAGTTAGGAATGCCTATGAACCACGGGTTCGATACCGGCCTTCGCCAATTCAGCGCAGGAGTAACTCAGCTTGGATTTGAGCGCAAAAGTGGGTTAATTGTTAACAGGCGATTTTTATAGTTTTTTTAAATTATAAAATTAACCCCTAACCCTAACCCCTAACAAACAACCGGATTTTGACGGTGTAAATGAGAAAAGTGTCCTTGTGAGTTGAGATCGTGGAAAGGGTGCCTAAAGGTCATATGGTCCCAGAAAACCTTGAAACATTCTAAGAATTAATAACCATTTTTAATAGATATCTTATTTTATTGTTTTGCAGACTTTAAAGGAGGAAGTGTTAACCTAATTTTTAAGAATAGATTTCTAAGCTCTTTTTTTTCTTTCTTTTTTTTTTTTTTTTTTTTTTTGATAAGGTGACAAGATTACATGGATTCCCTCTTAGTGGCTCGACACCTGGCCTTGATAGAGACTGTTATATACCCCATCGTCGGGTATACAATAGAGAGAGAGTTCAGAGTTCTTCAGTGATAGAGAGAGATATTAGAGAGAGAGACAGATTAGAGACTTACTTGGTTACTTCATTTCTGCTTCTCCTTCTCTGGCTGACATCTCGTCTAGTTGGGTTCTTCTAACTTCTTCTACTAAGGTCTTCTTTTTCCTGGGCTGATTTGGTCATTGCAATTAATTGAATTAACAAGACATGTTTTCTTGATCAAGCTTTTATTTTATCTAGCCCAAATCACCGCGCGGGAAGACCGGCCTCATAGCACGTCTGAACTCTTTGACGACCGGGCTGAATCTAATTCTCTAAACTAATCACGTGTTTCTTATGGCGTGTGAGATTCGCGCTTCTAGGATTCAGGGTTACGAACAGTCACTGGTACATTTCCGCTGGCCCTCATGAATTCAAAGTTAACGGACCTTATTCTCGCTACAGATCTGCCAACAAAATTATGACACCATAAACTGTAACATCACGTGTGGAGTGTTGCATGTCATGGACTGCCCAGACAACAGTATTTCGTCCTTAAGCATCACAGATTGCCACCTACCATCAATGGTTGGTCCCATTGGGGCGGATCTTACCTCTCTGCAGAATAGTAGTAACGGATTTGCGGGATTAGCTTGCTAACCATTCATTCCCAGATTGGTTGCCTAATTTAGGTTAAAGAGACCAGTCTGCCCTACAATTTACCCATAGCTAGAGGGAGAATAGTTTGAGGGATACTTTACCCAAGAGTATTAGTGCTATGTGAAAAGCAGTCAGTTTCGTCCAGAATTTGAACTCGTCTCGCCGTGTCTATTTCCTACGACGATAAGCATTACATCAGGCTCCTCCACAAAGTATTCCAAAAAGATAAGTTCATCAATAAGTATCAATTCATTATTTGTGTTCGAATTTAAGAAAAAACGAGGATTTCAAATGCGGATTTTCTTGGTTTAATAATCATCTTTGATAAGATAATGTTGGTTGTGGGTGATGACCTGTGATGCTAAAGACAAATCTTTAGTCTATGATTTTGGGTTTGATTTAATGGACCTTATTACATTTAGGCACCCATTTTTATCTCGATTAAGAAAGGACATGTTTTTCATTTACACCGTCAATATCCGGTTGTTTGTTAGGGGTTAGGGTTAGGGGTTAGTTTTATAAAAAAAAATTTAAATCTAAAATCGTCTGTTAAAACAACCGGATATTGACGGTGTAAATGAAAAACATGTCCTTTCTTAATCGAGATCAAAAAGGAGTGCCTAAAGGTCATATGGTCCGATTTAATTTGTTAAGAGATTTCTTGGCAGTAGTTTTGAGTTCGATATTTTCGTCGGCTACAGTTGTTATTTTGGGGGATGGGGGGGTGTTTGTTT
>CM042147.1:60907407-61052407 GCA_023376005.1 Doryteuthis pealeii | reverse complement strand
AGGTGCGTGTTGTAATGGTTAGAGTCGTAGTAAATGGACTCGTCGACTCGAGTTCAAATCCTGGACGAGGCTGTTTGCATTTCACATAGCGCTAATACCCTTGGGAAAGGTATGAATCCAATTATTCTCCCTTCAGCCGTGGGTAAATAGTAGGGCAGACTGGGCTCTTTAACCGTGGCTAGGTAACCTGTCTAGGAGACGGAAAACTCTGAATTCAAACCTGATAAACTCCGCTTAATAAATTGACCTAGTGTCGCACCTTGCCCGTGCGGATGGATTTTGTAAATAAGTGACAGACATGAGTATTAGCAACATTTAAATTAGCTCAGTTGGTAGAGCGTCCGCCTAGAAATCACAAGGTTCCTGGTTCGATACCGGCCCTCGCCAACTCAGCGTATGAATAGCACAGGGATCTGTCCGGTAAAGTGAGGAGCTGATGGTAGGTGTGGCGTTACACCTCAGACGCTAAAATAATCTCCTTGGTCTAGCGCTAATGATAGACTCCATCACTGTCTGGCTGATACTGACATTAGTCCACCCACCGACCGACCGACGTTACCCACAAATATGTGTAATTTTGCGTGTATGATAATCAGGCATGAGTATTAGCAACATTTACGTTACCCAGAAAGACAGATCTTTTCGCCTTGAGGACTACCCTGCGTCATGGTTTTTACCGACAAAGAGAATCACGAAAATGAAAAGGAAATGAAAAAGGAAAGTTAGAAATGACAACTTGGCATACTTTCCCTCGTACTAAAAGAATCCTTTCAATGATGAGGATGGGGACGGTTAGAAGTAAAATAAACATTCATTTATTTTCTCATTTCCAATACAAAATGTCCGACTGCTTCAAAGACGAGGAACAAATACAGACGACAGCGCCATGATGGAAATGATAGAAAGCGGGAATAGAAGCCATAGTCGGCGTGAATTAAGATTTCTGGAAGAAAGAAAGAAAGAAAGAAAGAAAAAGATGGAATACATGTGAAATTAATCAGTAAATATAGAAGAAACGGATGAATAACTGAGGTGAAGTAAAGAAAAATAGAAAGAAAAGAACTGAGACGAAAGAAAAAGTGAATAAATGAAAAGATAATATATAAAATAAAGAAAAAAGAAATGAATGAAAAATGAAAAGGTGACAAAAGAAAGAAACTTTAATTTTGCAGTCGGTAGAGCATCCGCCTCAGAACCGCAAGATTCCGGGTTCGGTACCGGCCCTCGCTACCCCAGTGCATGAGTTGTATGGCTTGGATCTGTATGTTAAAGTCCGGAGTTGGTGGTAGGCGTGGAGCTCCATCCCAGCCACAAAAACAATCTCCCTGGTCTAACGCTAGTGTCTGGCTGAAACTGACAATAGGTCATTCCACCCACTTTACTTTTTTTTTATTAATATTAATTGTAGGAGGAGTTTTTGTTTAGTTTTCTAACTAGTAGTATATGGTAGTTATATATTAAACTGTTTGACCGTCTATAGAAAAATTATTTCCAATTATCAATACAGATCATTATTTCAGTGCTTGCGAGTTTTTCACACCCGCATTAGCTGGGGGGGGGTCCATTGGAGTCTGAGTGACAGCAAAACTCCTCAGATCTCCAGGACTTTTTTGAGTATTCTAGCCGATCTTAACAATACAGTTGTCTAGATGGTCTCAATTCTTTCTCTGATTTCCAATTCCTCCAATTCTGTTTCCTAATCTCTTGGAGACCGTCCCAAGAGCACCAACTACAATTGGTATCACTTTTACAGTTTGTTTGTTTGTTTGTTTGTTTTGTTTTTTGTTTTTTTTTTTTTTTTTTTTTTTTTTGTTTTTTTTTTTCAATTCTCAGTCTATCTTTTCGTTTTCTTTGCTCGATGTTGTATAAAGTCCGCCCGGTGCAGTATGCGATACATTGTCAGTTCAACGGGAGGGTCCCATGTCCATTATTAAAAATATCCTCCTTCTCCCTCGATTTGGCTTTCTCCGACCCTCCCATTTGGTCTAATGAAGGAAGTGCCGCTACACAGTTTGAATCACCGAGAACAGCTTCATTTCATTTTGATTTTGCCACCTCCTATCTGAAGACACAGCTAAGGAAGATGAACAGGTACTACATTTTGATCCCAGCTAAATGGCTAGGAAAAGGTCGTTAAAAATGATAAATAATAGAGTTTGAGTGAAATAAACCAATTGAAACCAAAAAAAATTATAAACCGTGAAAAAAGGGCTATGAAGACGAAAAAACATTCTTGCTATAAAAATATATTGGCGAACCCCCAAACATACACACACACATACAAATACACATGTACTACATCTTATCCAGTATACCAAAGAATAGTGAGTTCGATCCTCACTGGACGTGATATTGTGCCAAATCTAAACTAAGCTTAGTTTGTTTTTGGTTTTGTCTTTTTGTTTTTTGTTTTGTTTGTTCTTTTTTTTTTTTTTTTTGCAGCTATGGATAAAAAGAAGGACAAACTTGGTCTTTTAGTCTTCGTTAGACAACTAGTCTATGAGAAGGAAAATCCGAATTCAAACCAGCTTACCCTGCTAAAGTATTGACCTTGTGTCACATCCTCATCGTGATTTTGGTTTATTTGGTTTCTTTGTTTAATGGCATAACAACTTTCATGGGTTATATAATGTCAAAGTAATCCTTTTAGAAGAACAGTAGTGGTATTTTGTCTGAATTCTTAAGATGAGGCTTGATAATTTTGTATTATTTAGATTTTTCCGACTGTTATCCTCATCTATATTGTTATATGCTCAACGTTTTGGTCGATATATCCTCCGGAATTCTCCAGGTGTTCTTGTTGAATTCGGGAGCCTTCTTGCCGAACTCGGGAGCCTCTATGTCGAGTTCCACAAGAAGATTCCCGAGTTTAGCAAGAAACACCTGAAGAGAACACATCGGTCGAAACGTTGTGTAAATAACAATGAAGATGAGAACAACAGTCTGAAAAATCTAAATAGTACAAAGTATTGGTACTATGGGACCTCTCATGACGAAGGTTTGGGTAAATACACACACTCCACCCCACCCAATCCATCCGGAAAACAAAAGAGTTTTGTTATTGGCGGGCAGTGATTCTTTAAACTAAACGGCCCCTTTGTTATTGGATTCTTTCTCGTCAGTGAAGCCCGGACGCCGCAATCAAGACACCGTTTTTAATCTTGGGTTAAAGATATTAATTACCCTCGGGATTTCACCCTCAGCGTCGTCCCGACTCATGAGCGATACACCTGTTCTTTCATAAGTAGAATCACGAAAATGCTCAGGTAATTAATCTGTTGAATATGCAAATTAGCTGTTTTTGAAGATTCGGGAATTGGAGAGAAAAAACACGTGATCTATTTTGCCCTTTTAGGGGTCAGTCGTTAACAATTCAGAAACACTACATGCCTGATTCGTGTTTGACTCAGCGATTAAGTATTCGGGACCTTTATGGATTTACCCTCTAACTGGTTAATTTGTGGTAACGTGCTTATAAAATCACGAATCCTCATATAAATGTAAATGTCATTGATATTAAAATCTAACAAAAAAAAACAACGCAAAATAAATTATTCAGGCGAATGGTTGATAATAAAGCTCCCGATTACGACATGAAGGCTACAGAATTGGACAAGAAACACCTGAAGAAAGAAGGGCATATTGGTCGAAACCTTGAGTATATGATAATACAGCCGAGGACAACAGTCCAAAAAATATAAATAATACAAATTATATGTTTTTAATGAAATTATCAACATAAGCATATCTAATATCTTGCTAGTACATTAAATTTTAGCTCTCAACACAAGCAAAAATTCAGACACACGCACATACACACACACGTGTGTGTGTGTGTGTGTGTGTGTGTGTGTGTGTGTGTGGTCCCACTGTACTCATGGTTTTGTTAAAGAAAGAAAAATTGATTTTAAAAAATGAGGTCCTCTATTTTCTGGAGGAGTGATTCAGAAGGATGGAGAGAGTGGGTTTACAAGTGAAGAAGAAGAAGAAAAAGAAGAAGAAGAAGAAGAACAACAACAACAACAACAACAACAACAACAAATTAGAATGATTAAAGAAATGTTTGGTTTAGTTTGGTTTAGTTCGATTTGTTTAACGGCATCTCAATTTCTGATGGGTTATTCTATGTCAAAATTTGATTTATTTATAAATAATTTATTATACCTGGAGCCTCACCACCGGATGTAGTTTAATTTCACACCCAGGACCCCCCTTTTTTTTTCTTGGAGACTTCCGCCTCTGTAGAAGATACAGTCAGCGCACTCTAAGCCCCGTCGACAAAAGGAGAAAGAAAGGCGTATGGGAGAAGAATAGAAAGAGAATAGTAGGAGAGTGAAAAGTAAATTGGGAACGAGACTGAAGTGTGTGTGTGTGTGTGTGTGTGTGTGTGTGTGTGTGTGTGTGTGTTGTTCTTGTTGTTTTGCCTTTCATCTTTCGTACACTCAACAACATAAAAGAAACAATATCACAGATAAGCCCACCTCTAGAGACTGCGGGTCAAGATCTTTGCTTATCCTTACGCACTGTCATTGCTATTATACTGTCAGGCACGTAGCCAAACCACGCCAGAAAAAGCCAGCTTCAAGGGAAACGTGCCCAATCGTACCTGTGGCGTAAAGTCAATCTTTCTGTTTTTATAGGTCGTCATCAGTGGAGCAAAACGAAAGACGCAGTTGCATTGTAAGAAGCTTATATAAATATGACATTTAACAATAGAAAACAAAACCTTAAGTTTCCAGGAGAGATATTCATTACTACACTATCAAATATCAATATCACATTACTTGACTAAATTATGTAGATCAATGCGTTAAAAATAAAATAGTTTTTGTTTCGAATTATTTCCATCGAACGTGTCTACGTTTTAAAGGATTGATTGAGTTTTACAGCATGTCAACCCGTCAAGGATTATTTTATGACTAGAGGTTAGGGAATCGCGTTCATTTTACATTCATATCTATATCTTTAGTGTATTTGTTTCTTAAGAAGTTTTTTGCTTTTTGTTTGTATTTGGTTCTATCGAATACGAAAAAAAATTTACAGGTCATTCTGTTCAAATAAAGTCCTATCATTATTGTAATCTTGTTGTCCTTCTGCTCAATTATACTGAACTAACCAACACTTGTTGTACTTTGCTTTGCAGTGGTGGGACAGTCACTGTGAGCGGCTTAAAGTAGACAAAGCGTTAAGGGGTGACCTATAAACCTAATTAGTAAAGTTTAATTAGATCTGAATATTTTTCTTTTGTGACATTTTTCTATTGAACTTTCAGAAACTTAAATTATGTCCGATAAGTTGTTTATCAGCCGAATTCTTATTTTTTCATGACCGTCGTCACCTCAGCTAAATAAAGGACCATTCTGTTTTATTATAAAGAATAAATGCAAGAAAAAGGACATGTTGCATAGAAAAAAATATAAAAAGAAAGAAAGAGAGTCGGGGAAAGATAGAGAGGAGGGGTGTGCGCGCGGAAGCAATAACGCTATAATAATCGGGATTTACATTTTTGCATTTCAGCTTGGACGATTTGGGCGGTATTATTTTTAGTTTGGTTTGTTTTGTTTTACGGCATATCAAGTGGGTCATTTAATGCCGATAAAGTTTTGAAATAAATCAATTCTTAATGGATAATACAATTTTGTTTATAAATACATTTTTCTATTTAACCCATAGATGGGACCCTAACAGGTACTACCGCTCCGGGTCAGAGTGGACCAGGGAGCAATGGTGATGAAGGGGTGCTCCACATTCCCCAAACCTCCAGAACTGGAACCTCACCATCAGATAGAGTTTAACGTCATTCCCAGGACATGTAGACCCGCAGCCACCGCCTTCTAGCACCCATATGATAAAAAAGGGGTTGGGGCTTGCCATAAGAGCAATAGGGTTGGGAAAATCATATAGGTGCTAGGGCTTGACGTGACCAGCCGATTGATCGGAGGGGGCCTCTCCGACCGACCGTCTAGCCCAAGATAGGGCCAAAGTGGAGTATTGCATGTCATGAACTGCTCATCCACCTGGGCTTTATCCTTAAGCATCACGGGTCGCCACCCACGGCCAACAGGTGGCCCCATTGGGGGAGTCTTACCCCTCTGCAGAGGTGCAGTCGGTGCATTCTAACGCCCCACCGACAGGGTGGGTATTATTTTTAACCAGAGGGTGTTGCAAGATGGTAACGGTCATATAATTAATAAATATATATATGTACTAATAAATAGGGACCGGGTTAGCTCAGTCGGTAGAGTGTTCGGCTAGAAACCACAAGGTTCCTAGTTCGATATCGGCTCCCACCAACTCAGCGTATGAGTAGCACAGGGATCTGTGCGGTAAAGTAAGGAGCTGATGGTAGGTGTGGCGCTCCACCTCAGATGCTAAAATAATCTCCTTGGTCTAGCGCTATTGAAAAGGGGATAGACTCCCTCGCTGTCTGGCTGATACCGACATTGGGCCGCCCCGACGACTTTACTTACTAATAAATAGACAGAAGTGGGTGGTAATGGATAACGTTCTGGACTGCAAAATCGTACGAAGCGAGTTCGAACTCCAGTTGATCTATTACGCTCAGTTTCGTACTGTAACCCAGGGGAAGTTATGAACCTCCCCATCCCCCAGCTATGGATTACATAGTATCAGCTGTTCTTCTAAAAGTATGACCATAACATTAAATAACCCACGAAGGTTTATATGTCCTTAAACAAAGGAACCAAGCGAAACCTTAATATAGTATCCGGATTGAACATATTTTATCCCTTCTCTACTTTTAGTTTTGCTGAATAATCGGACATTTTAGCCTTTGCCACGATTTATCTCAGATATCAAAGATCCGTGTGTTCAATTTATTGTTTAGTTTCGTGATATTGAAAAATTAAGTATCTGAAACATTAAACTGAGAACCGGTCAGATCACGTGGTACACACAACGGCCAGATTTTGAAATTTTGCTGAGATCACGTAGTACGTGGAGGTTGGTTACAATTACTAGATCAGGTCACTAATAAGCACCCCGGTCGAGATCAGTTTTGAAAGGAATTGAATTTTGCTTTTCACCGGTTGTTAGTAAACAAAATCAACAGACATTAGAATTTCATACAAACCAAAGACATGTTTTTACACTAAAATAGTTTTTGATTTTAATAATAAAAAAAAATAGTTATTTCATGTTGTTGTTGCTAGCATATGTGAAAAAAAATAATTTTATTGTTGTTTTTTTTTTAATTATAAAACTTTAAACGAAAGACACGTTTTTATATTAAAATAGTTTTTATTTAATCAGAAGAGAAATGCAAATATGTTTATTTAAATGAGAATAGTTTTTATTTACAAACTATTTTTATGTTTATTTGTATAAGAGGATGTTGTTCAGAAATAGTATTAAACAATTTATAAAATTTATTTTCCATGTGCCTCTACTGTTGGTTTTGTTTACCAACAACCGGTGAAAAGTAAAATTTAGTTCCTTTCAAAACTGATCTCGGCTGGGGTACCTATTGGTGACCTGATCCCAATTAATTGTCGTATGGGTTGAGTTGAATTAATTCGTGTATTTCTCGTGCTGTCAGCTAAGGATTTTCTACAATTACATATTTGATTGTCGATTGAAGTCACTCGTACAAAACGAGAGCTTTTTTTTTTAGATTGATTGATTGGTTGGATTTTACGGCACGTTGGGTTATTTTCTGCCGAATACGTTTTCTTTTATTCTGTCTTGATGGGTACTCAAATTTTTTAATTCAATTTATTGAACACATTTTTTCAAACTTTTTTTTTATTTAACCCATAGATGGGGCCTTAACAGGTAGTACTACTCGGGGTCAGTGGACCTGAAAGCAATGAATGGGGTACTCAACATTCCCCAGAGCTCCAGAACTTCACCACTAGATACATCTCAACGTCATACCCAGGACACTAAGACCCTCAGCCACTACTTTAGCACATATAGGATAAAAAGGGTTGGGGTTTGCCATTAAGGCAATAGAGTCGGGACAATCTTAAAGGTGCTAGAGTTTGACGTGACCAGCCGATTGATTGGAGGGGGCCTCTCCGACCTCCCACCTAGTCTAAGTCTGGGGGTGATGGGATTCATACGATGTCGCTGTTGGTTGATTCAGTTAGCTTACAGTACCTGTTGTCGCTTAAGTGGTCACCCAGTAAGGTATTAGAACAGGTTTATCACTGCTTAACTTCTGTGATCAAGCAGGAACCTGTGCTTTTAGCCTGACTTGACTGTAATTGCACTTGGTACCTGAAGAGTTAAAACTAAACTGTATATACTTGTGAACATTTTTTTTTAAACTGTTGTCCTTATCTTTATTGTGGTATGTAAAAACACAACGTTTTAATCGCTGTATCCTCCGGTTTTCTTCGGGTGTATCCCTGTGTATCCAACCTGGGAAATCATTTTTGAACAGTTTGACTGTTGATCAAACAAGGTGTCGAATAACTTTTGAAGATTTCATTCAAATAATGACGTCATTGTTTTTGAACGCCTATCACCCCGACATGCGTCACAGTATTACATACTATGATAAAGATGAGGACAACAGTCCGAAAAATTAAAAACATTCACATCAAGCCTGATCTCAGAAATTCAAACAAATAGGATTGTTTTGTTTTGTTTGTTTTGTTTTTTTTGTTGTATTTTGTTGTTTGTTTGTTTGTTTTTTTGTGTTTGTTTTTTTTTTTTTTTTGTTTTTGCAGTTTTGTTGGGGGGGGCTTTTTTTTGGGGGGGACACTTATTTTTATTTTTTATTGCTTTGTTGTTTTGTAGGGTGTTTGATGGGGGGGTGATTTTTTTCCTAAATAATTTCCCTCTTGGCTATTGTCTACTGTAGAGTAGATTGATTTGATGGGCGTGTATTAAAACTGTATAAAGTCCTTTTTTATTTTATTGCGTCGGTGATGTTTTTGGAATTATTGGGGTTTTTCCCGCGCTACGCTAGCGACAATAATATTCTCTATTACACCAAAAAGACCACATGACCTTTAGGCACCCCTTTTTGATCTCGATTAAGAAAGGACATGTTTTTGATTTACACCGTCAATATCTGGTTGTTTTAACAGACGATTTTTAGTTTTTTTATTATAAAACTAACCCCTAACCCTAACCCCTAACCCTAACCCCTAACAAACAACCGGATATTAACGGTGTAAATGAAAAACATGTCCTTTCTTAATCGAGATCAAAAAGGAGTGCCTAAAGGTAATATGGTCCCACCAAAACTTAACCGAGTAGTGATATTTACTCAGCTTAGTGGTTAGACTTCATAAAAAAATCTGATATCAAAATGCGGCCAGAACTGCGCCATTACACCTGTTGCTATCCTTTTACTTTTTGTCAGTTTTCACTCCAGAACGAGATGGTGAAATTTACTGGGGTCAATATGTCCAAGTCTCCTCGGTTCTCCAGGACTCTTCTCAGTATTCTGATCGATCTGAACAGTGCCGAGGTCTGGGCGCTTTCGATCCTTCCACCAATCTTTAGTTCCAACAATCTCTTTTCCAGTCTCTTTGGAATTGTTCAAAGGTCTCTGATAAATTTTTGGTAGTACCGTCATCTTCATATTCCAAAGCCTTTTTTTTTTTCTCTTTAGTAAGGTTTAGGCATTTATCCATTACTTCCACTGCTGGAACAACGAAGTCTGTTACCTGACAAGTTCCATATCTAATATATAATATAATATATCCGGTCTTCTGGCTGGATTTGGCGACCCATTTTTTTCTGGATCATGCACAACTACTACTCCTTCTCCTACTACAATAACAACAACAGCAACTACTACTACTACTACTACTACTGCCAATACTGCTGCTGCTGCTGCTATATTACCAATATACGTAGTAGTACATATATGTACAATTGCAAATATTTCACTTCCTTTGTTCAAAACAATATGTAGAATATATACTTTCATAATAACATAGTAGTATCTACATATACTACTTAAAGAAAGTGGAAACGATGAAAAAATGTTATAACTTGAACTTTTATTCTTTTAAATGATATAAAGATAAAATAAAAATAGAAATCCATTCACAGCCATATATATATATATAGAGAGAGAGAGAGAGGGGAGAGAGAGAGAGAGTCATCTACAGACACCGTGTTTCGACTTATCAAGTGTCTTCAGTGTGGCTAGACATTTGTAAGCTACCTACAGCCGGGATAGAAACCGGATCGACTCAGCATCAGTTTATTTAAATAAACAACACTTGATACATTAAGCATTTTTAATTCTGAATTTTAGATTTTATCTAAAACTTAGATTAAGTGCAATTTCAAAGTGAATATTTTTTGAGGAGGTACAAAATTGTCTTAACACGTTGTCTAAGTTTGCTCAAATGGCATTTTCACCTCACTGACTTTGCCACATTTCCTTTATTGCATCAGTTTTGAAAGTATTGTTGGTACACGTAGTGGACCAATAATTTATCATGCCTCTGTGCTATAAGACCAACACGTACACGGCAATGGTAAATGGACTGCATTACGTGTTGGTATATACTGATGGTAGGTGTGGCGCTCCACCTCAGAGGCAAAAACAATCTCCTTGGTCTAGCGCTAGTGAAAAGGGGATAGACTCCCTCGCTGATTGGCTGATATCGATATTAGGCTGCCCCGACGACTTATACATTTGGTGCATGTATTTATCTCTGATTTATTTATAATCTGCATCTGTTTCATACAATATGATATAATACCAATATGTAATATAAAAATGATTTGTAACAGATATATGAATAAATAAATAACTATATATATATATATATATATATATATATATATATATGGGGTTGAGCACTTTGGAGGGGATTTCGCTGAGGACCGCCAATTTAAGCGTAAACGCAACGCTCTCCTATAAAAGGGATGGGCACTCTATGGCGGCCTTTACATACACACAGATATGTGTATTAAATCAGTTAAAATCCCCTTCGCATTTTGTAGGTGACGATAGTCGAGCGGTTAAGCTGTCCAAGCTTAACCGCTCGGCATTAAATGACTCACTGTGGTTGATATGCCGTAAAACAAAACAACACAAACAAACAAAAAATATACAATGGCAAGTTTAATTCGTTCCCCTTGTAACTCAATTTCCTCGTATATCAAATCAATTTTTCTGATTGAAATAAACTGAAATGCCATTAATTCGTTCCAGCACCCCACAAAAAAAACAATTTTTGTTACGTTTTTTAATAAGAAAAATAGCACTATATTATATAAAAACATAAACTAGAATGTTATGAATTATGAGCTGTAATATGTTTTTATGTTTATTTCTTTTATAAATCATATTTTTCTTTGGTGTAATAAATTTGGAAACTTAAATGTTTTTAGTGAACTTGTTAGCATAAGCGTATTTGGAGCACGCAATTACCTTAAATTTTAGTTCTCAACATAAAGCAAAAAAATCGACCGAGTGACAACTCGTAACTCGGAAAAGGTTGGGGCACTCGTAAGTCAAGGTATGATTGCTTGAGCCTGCTTCAGAGTGCTTCGGCCTCTGGAGTGGCTAGGTAATAAAATTAACAGCGATGATCCCAGGGGGTTATCCCCCAGGCAATACCTGCCCCCTTGATTTAAAGGGGCCGGGTTGGGTTTATTGCCCAGCGCCGGAGGCGCCTCCCTCGAGGGGAATGCCGACGGGATTGACGCATTTTTTGTGCCTACCATCCATGAGCTTCGGCTTGTGGGTGGTCCCACGTTAATAGAGCCTTGTGCCCAATTCGTACAAGTGGGGTACGGGGTAAATAAACTCGTAAATCAAGTTACCTCTGTAATTAGATTAGGATATTTATCTTATTATTTTGATCACTGACAATTTCTTTTCCCTTATTTTCAAATCATTTCTATTGGAAAATCATTTACAACGTATTTCTATAGCAAAATTATTTAGTATTATCTGCATTATTCAGACTATTGTCCTCATCTTCATTGTTATCTGTACAACGTTTGGGCCGATGTACCCTCCAGCTTCTTCAGGTATTTCTTGTCGGACTCGGGAACCTTCTCGGCCTCGGGAACCTTCTTTTCGAACTCAGGAACCTTCTTGTCGTAATCGGGACCCATCACGGAACTTATAACCTAACCTTTATTCAGTCCACGGGGGTATCCTGTTCTCATTCCGCTAACCATTGCTGGGGTAGAGGCGTTAAGCTGTGTTAATTATTATTCTATGTTACTGCTGCCCCTGGCCAGGATTGGACCTGCAGAGATAACTGTCACTTGGAACTGTCTTAAACTAACTCCTTTATCCACTAGGCCATGTGTCCAATTATTTACAACGTATTCTATAGTAAAATTATTTACAACGGATTTCTATAGCAAAATTACAATGTATTTCTATAGTAAAATTATTTACAATGTATTTCTATAGACAAATTATTTACAACGTATTTCTATAGCCAAATTATTAACAACGTATTTCTATAGTAAAATCATTTATAACGTATTTCTATAGTAAAATCATTTACAACAGATTTCTATAGTAAAATTATTTACAACGTATTCCTATAGTAAAATTATTTGCAACGTATTTCTATAGCAAAATTATATACAACGTATTTCTATCCTAAAATTATTTACAACGTATTTCTATAGCAAAATTATTAACAACGTATTTCTATAGCAAAATTATTTACAGCGTATTTCTATAGCAAAATTATTTACAACGTATTTCTATAGTAAAATTATTTGCAACGTATTTCTATATTAAAATTATTTATAACGTATTAGTGCGTGTGTGTGTGTGTCATTCAAGCGGCTTCAAGTGGGTGATGTCAGTTTTGTTATGATTATTATCTGATTGATTCACTTATAGTCTATCGGTTAGCACGATGGCCGAGTGGTTAAGGCGTTGGACTTAAGTTCCAATGGACGAATGTCCGCGTGGGTTCGAACCCCACTCGTGCTAAGTATATTTTTATTAACGAATTTGATATCATAAATCTTCTCAAATTCTATATTTTTATGAGTTTCTTCTCAATTGCTTTATTTTATTTCACTATATACCAAAACCTTTTCAGGATTCCCAAGAAAAAAATGTATATAAATCCCCGTGAATTTCTGTTTACCATTTTCAATAAAGTTAGCGGTTTGATGAAATTCATAGGATAGAAAATAGATCTAAAATCGTAAAATGGTCGATTTTAAAGTTAGATTAGCCTGGATATGGAGTCAATGGAACTTGGTTACTGACAGTTTCTCGACTATGCGATTATTCACACACACACACATACATATACATACATACATATATATATATATATATATATATATATATATATATATATATATATGTTGGTATAATTATTATAATTATTTTAATTAATAATAATGATAAAAATAATAATAACAATATATTTTTATTTGTGATTGTTATAGTATTGAAATTAATCTTTTTATTTATTTATAATTTATTTTTTATATTTTTATCTCCTTATATTTTTTATATTGAATACTAAATATTAGATTTATATATTAAATTCTAACGTAGATTAACTTGAAGTTTTAAAAAAAATTAATCATTTCAAAAAATTTTTTATAAAAATGTTCAGACAAAATTTTTTTATTTTTATCTTTATTTTTTTAGTTTTTTTACTTATTAAAAATATACATGTACATATCTTATTTTGTTTTTTAAGGATGTCAGCTGAACAGGAAGCTGTTTATAATTTATACTTTCTATCTCTTTATTAGATGTACAATTTTAATCTGATCCTTGCTGTCTAACCTGATTTTTCTGGTGAAACTGGTGAATTCCTTCATTTTGTAACTTTCGTCTGAAGAGGCTAGTCTCGTAAGGAGTTTTACAAATTTTGTAAAAATTTTAAAAGCCTTTGAGCTTTTGGTCGAAATAAATTTATTACGGAAAGACGGTCTGTTAAGTTTTTCTTTCTTTGAAATTTAAATATTGCTCTGTATTTAATATAATTTATTGATTATTATACATTGAGCTCTCTTTAGGGATTTACAAAAATCCTTGTATGAATATATGTTTGCACCTACAGGAGCATACAGTATGGTTATACAGTGAGATTTTGAGGATACCAGGTGGAATCATCCCTTACTACCAGTCATTTGGATACCTTACACACATACACACACACACACACACACACACACACATATATATATATATATATATATATATATATATATATATATAGTATCGCCTATAAATAATAAAGTACAAATCCACCCATATAATATTTTATAAGAGTTAATTTTAATTTAATTTCAATTTTGATTTAATTCTAATTCTTAATTTTCTTCTAAACCAAAGATGCCAGGATTTGATTAGGTACTATTTATTACCAAACTCCATAGGATTGAAATTTTGTCGCCCAATATATACAATCGCAACACCTGCAGCTCAAAATAAAGCAAGATGATACTATTTTTTTTACTTCAGCAAAATTGTGATTAGCATGAGTGGGGTTCGAACCCACGCGGGCATTTGCCCATTGGAACTTAAGTCCAACGCCTTAACCTCTCGGCCATCGTGCTTAACGACCGATGTATGCTAAAACTAATTAACGTATTTTTTTTAAATTAGATAATATAGTATTTACAAGATAGAAGTTAACAATGCTTGCATACATTCACTTAGAATTTTGACCGAAAATATCCCATGAATATTTAAGTTTATATCATCAAGCAACACGTGATTATAAAATACAAACAGAATAACCCGGCATTGCCCAGGAGAAAATGATATTTTAGAACATATTTGTTCAACAAACACTCATTTTTTTTACTTTGTGCGAATAAGTCCTGTCTCATAAATTCCCCCCCCCCAAAAAAAAAAGAATAATCCCAGTGCCCTCATAAGTGGGTGTGTATGGGGTTTATTCGGGTCGATTGCAATTTTATTTGCTTTCTTGATAGATTAGATGTCCCTGATCTAAAAATTGATCAGGGACGTCTAATTCATCTAGAAAGCAAATAAAATTGCAATCTACCTAAGTAAACTGGTAAATTATGAACTTTAGTTGACCAAATTCCTAGCATAAAATTGTGCGTGTGCATTATCTCCCTTAACAAATTTGCTTGTATAGTTTTTCTTAAACAATTGAATGAATAAAAATACATTTCATTCTTATCGACACATTTTTGTTTGTTTGTTTGAGAAATAAAATTTTTATTTCTCAAACAAACAACTGTCTTATCAACATATTTTTGTTTGTTTGAGAAATAAAAATTTTATTTCTCAAACAAACAACTGTCTTATCAACACATTTTTGTTTGTTTGAGAAATACAAATGTTATTTCTCAAACAAACAAACACAAAAATGTGTCGATAAGAATGAAATTTATTTTTATTCATTCAATTGTTTAAGAAAATCTCATAAGAAAAACTATACAAGCAAATTTGTTAAGGGAGATAATGCGTACGCACAATTTTATGCTAGGAATTTGGCCAACTAAAGTTCATAATTACCAGTAAACTCCCACCCAAGTTTGAACATGTATCTATTTTTCTACATAATTGCGATTTCAGTCGATGCATTTTTCTAGGCGCTGTATCATGTTTTGATTACCCATGTCATACCAGATTGCCGCCATGTCATTAAGGAAGCATTGTACCTCGTCATCGTTAGTCATTCCCTACTTCACTTGCGGACGTTTTTTTATATCCGTGTACGACTAGCTGAATGCTCCATACTATGGACTTGTACCTGACTTATCTAAGGTTAATATATGCTAGCATAGGTAACCGGCACTGCCCAGAATTTCTTTTAAATATCTTAAAACACAATTTCTTAGCCAAAAATGTTCCGGGTTGCTCCGAAAGATGTGGAATGGCTCTACTGCCACATTCCTTCTCCTGCATATTATTTTAAAACACTCCTTGTGGTCAAGGGAATTCTTATGCCAAGTTCCATGCCTATTAGCCAAAGAGTATGTAAGTAGAATGAGACATTTCTCATTTTTTTATCCCAAAAGTTCCCAGTCACTTCGCGAAAGGAGCACTCTTGTGGATACCAATTTTATCTGCATTTTTTCGGGGTTTTTTGTTTTGTTTTTTGTTGTTGTTTTTTGTTATTGTTGTTTTTTTTCTCTGTTTTTTGCCTTTTTTCTTCTTCGTCTTTTAGCTTTAGTTTTAATGTTAAACTTTACATTTTTTTGATTAGTTCAGTCGGTAGAGTATTCGGCTAGGAATCACAAGGTTCTTAGTTCGATACCGGCCCTCGCCAACTCAGCGAATGAGTAGCACAGGGATCTGTGCGGTAAAGTGAGGGCTGATGGTAGGTCTGGCCCTCCACCTCAGATGCTAAAATAATCTTCTTGGTATAACACTAGTGAAAAGAGGATAGACTCCCTCGCTGTCTGGCCGATACCGACATTAGGCCGCCCCGACGACTTTACTTACTTTATATGTTTAACTAATCGAAATGTAAAGTTTAACATAAAAACTTAAACTAAAAAAACTTAAACTAAAAAAACTTAGAAAAAGGGTGAAAAGAAAAAAAAAAGAAAGCAAATAAAATTGGTATCCACAGGAGAGCTCCTCTTTTGGGAGAAAAATTAATAAAAACTAACACTTGTAGATTAGTTTTGTTTTATAATTTGATATTCAATTAATTTATTTGGGGGTGAATGAAATTTAAATTTGGTTAGTAGTAAGTCGTCGGCATGGCCTATAGTCGGTATCAGCCAATCAGCGAGGGGGTCTATCCCCTTTTTATTAGCGCTAGACCAAGGAAATTGTTTTTGCGTCTGAGGTGGAGCGCTACACCTACCATCAGCTCCTTACTTTACCGCACATATCCCTGTGCTACTCATACGCTGAGTTGGCGAGGGCCGGTTTCGAACTAGGAACCTTGTGGTTTCTAACCGAACGCTCTACCGTCTGAGCTAACCCGAATCCTGAATTAAACATTATTGTTACAATCCCTATCTTTATCCCTTTATATTTACAATAATATCGTAATATTGTAAATATAAATGTTTATACTTACAAAAATATTGTAAACATAAAGGGATAGGTATAACTCAGTCGGTAGAGCATCCGCCTAGGAACCTGTTATATACCCTACCTATGAACATTAATGGGTATGTCCCAGTCCTCATATACCCTACCTATGAACATTGGGTATGTCCCAGTCCTCATAAATACATGAGTATTATGCTAACTGAAAAGTCTTATACCACTAGCAGTGGTTTACCTTCCTTCACGCCGCTGGCAAATATTGTATGTGTTAATGTTATAAAGATTAATTTCATTTCCAACCTCCGTTTTGGTTCTCATTTAGTAACCTTTGTTGGGTTACAACAGAACCATAAGGTTCCGCATCCGATACGGGCTCCACGTTAACTCAGCGCATGATTAGCACATTTTGAATAATCTGATGTGCGTGGTAAAGTAGGGAGTGGATGCAAAAACAATCTCGCCTGTCTAGTGCTAGTGAAAAGGAGATAGACACCCTTGCTGTCCGGCTGATACAGACAATAGGTCACTCCACTGATTTTACTTTTTGGTAGAATTATTTGCAATGCATTTCTATAGAAAAACTAACAGGTGTATATTCATAAAGAAGTGCGAAAAATTCCCAGCCCAACCAAGAAAAGAATTACTTTTTTTTTATTATATATATATATATAATATATATAATATATATATATATAAGGTGTGTCATAAAAGTATCGAGATTGAAGCTGTATTTACTAAAATAGAAATGAACAATGAATGGAACGTTAATTTTTTTTTCAGAATACAAGGTGTGTCATAAAAGTGCCAAGTTTGAAGCTGTATTTGCCAAGATAAAATGAAAGTTAATTTTTTCAGAATACAAAGTGGGTCAAAAAGTACAAAAATCTCGATACTTTTTGACACACTTTGTATATATATATATATATATATATATATGTGTATATATATATATATATATGTATTTGTGTGTGAGTGTGTGTGTGTGTTGAAAGGTTTAAGAAAATCAAAAAATGATATGCTGAATTGCGGGGTGTCTATAGGGAATCCATGTGCGCTTATTCTACTTAATACTATTATCTTTTTTTCTTTTATTCTTTCCTCTTTTTTTCAAGAAACATTATTATACAATAGAATCCAAATTTGTAAGCAATCTGAACTAAAGCCTCTTCTGGGATCCCTTCAAGATTAAGGACCCTAAAGTTAAGATTTCTATTTGTTATATAGTAGACCCGGAGCTGCTATTACTATACTGGATAATTATAGTAAGATGAGCTTCACGTGAAGTCGGTAAGTCTAGGATCATATAAAACTACTTATTTCTATGACTAGTTGTTTATGCAACCTGTGATTTGACAGGTAATGTTTATTTAACAAATACGTCAAAACAGTCAACCTTATGATTAAATATATCATAACACAGTAAATCCTAGTAGCAGGACGAAGACAATGAAACAGTAATCACGGTTGTATTTTCGTGCCAACTGCATTTGAATCTGATCTACGTAAACAAGTGTGAGGATTAAAAGAAAATTAAAAGAAAAAAAAAGAAATAACACTCTTCCATGAGCCCTCAGACAGGAAGAACCCTCTGAGCATGTGCAGGAAAAAGGAGTCACTTCCTACCACGAAGATAATCTCTCGGCCATTCGGACTTGGGCCTCAACTGGGATCAAACACTTTTACTGGACAGGAAGAAATGTCCTCTCCACGAAGTAGCTATGACCCGTGAATAAAACCTGAATCCTAAAACTACTTTGTGTCTATGTGTCTCTTCCTTTTACTTCCTTTAATTCCTTTTCAGCTCGACCACCAAATGTAATGGGGTTAAAAGGAAACCTGTGAACACACACCGGAAATAACTAGCGACATTTAAACCAACATTAAAATTCTTAAAACCCCACACAAGATTTCAGTTTGTCTTAACGTGAACCAACTAATTTTACTACTCTTTCGTCACCCTTTCGGGTGCCTCTCCTGGTGTAATGGTTAACTGACAAATAATAACAATGAGTTCGATTGTCACTGAGTCCTCCATACTTCTAAGTTTGTGTCAAGCTAGTAAATTACAACTATCTTTAAAACTGATATACAGTAACTATGCCCAAAATTTCGCTGCGAAATCGCATTCCCTTTTCTTTCATAAAAAATGGAAAATTGTAAATTGTCATTTATCTTAATGTTTTTCATAAAGAACAGAGCCTAATCTTACATATGAAACAAAATTCTAGGAATTTCTTAATTATAACAATGAAATTATTTTAATACTTTTAATCATAACTTTAAAATGAACACATCTTAATGCGAGAAAAAACTTCAAAAATGCAACATTTTGACGGATAGAGATTTTAAATTATAAAATACTCCCGTTTTAAAGACTGTAAAACATCATTTTTACATGATATTTTTTTAATCCTTCCTTTTATACCTTTTTTTGTTGTTGTAATACAGCAAAAATTACGTTAAGTTTCATTCATTGTTTCCAAATTTAATTCATGATATGGGGGTTAGAGAAAACACGTAAAATGTTGGCTAAAATAAAGTATCGTACACCGCAACAATTCTTTTCGAAAAAGTTAATTTTCTTCTAAACTAAAGATGCTAGGATTTTATTATTTCTGGTGGAATATTGTACAATCAAAACATATTATTAGGTATTATCTAAACTACAGTATTGAAACTGTAAGAAATTATGAAAATATAGCTGTTCAAAATGAGTACATTCAATGCTGTAGATTTTAGTAATGAATAATAGCTAATAAGATACATTTTGATTGTATAATGTTCCACTAGAAATCATAGACTCAAGTATCTAAAATTATTGTAAAGGTTACAATATCTACAGATAGAATATTCAATATCAATCTATCTATCTATCTATCTATCTATACCTATATCTATATATCTATATATTTATATATCTATATATATATATATATATATATATATATATATATATGTGTGTGTGTGTATGTGTGTGTGTGTGTGTGTGTGTGTGTGTGTGTGTAAGCAGTTTAACGTAGAAATTAAAAGGATATCCAGATATCGAAGTAAGCGAGTTCGAACACCAGTCGCGCTATTACGTTCACTTTCGGACTAATACCCTTGATACAGGTATGAATACCATCAACCCAGCTATGGATTAAATAGCAGCACTACTGTTCTTCTACAAGGGTGGTTTTGGTATTAAATAACCCACGAAGGTTGATATGCCATGAAACAAAGAAACCAGGCCAAACTTAAACTAATAGTTTTATGTTATCGTAATCATCAGGCAATATTATACTATTGGATTGTCATAAATATTTATCGTTAAGCACGATGGCCGAGTGGTTAAGGCGTTGGACTTAAGTTCCAATGGACGAATGTCCGCGTGGGTTCGAACCCCACTCGTGCTATGTATACTTTTTATTAACGATTATTTATTTATATTTGAATATACATACACGTGATGTGAATATGAGATGAAATAAAATATATCAATATTTAAAATAGAAAATGTGTTTCAGACGTTAAAAATGATCAGCCCTCTCCCAATCCCCACCACCAAAAAATACAGACAACTTTTCTTCCTTGTCAAAATACAACTGGAGAAGGATACCATTTTTATTTATTTATTTTTTTTTGCTTTTTTTGATGTTTTGTTTTATTTCGTTTATATGATTCATTGCTTGATTCATTTTAATGGCATGTCAAACCGTCTAGGGTTATTTATGCCTAGTGGTTAGGGAATCACGTTCATTGTATGTCCATATTTACATTTCGTGTGTAGTTTCTTAAGATTTTTTGACACACAGTTAAATGATATCAAGTGTTCATATCTAATACTAATAATTTGCACACGGTTGAATTTACCTAATAATAATAATTTTTCATAGAGAATTATAGCTTCAAGTAAAATACCATTATATGGAATCAAGTATTTCTATCTAATACTAATAATTTTCAAACAGATCTATTTGACCCATAGATAGGACCCTAAAACTGGAGCTAGGAGTAATGACAATGAAGGGATACAGAACTGGAGCCTTGCCATCAGATGCAGTTTGGTGTCATACCCAGGATAGCCCTTATTTAGGTGGTGGTGATCTTACCCCACTGCAGGGGATACAGAGCATTCTAAGTCCCACCGATAGGGTGGACTTCCTTTTTTAGTTTTATTTGTAGTGTGTGTGTGTGTGTGTGTGTGTGTGTGTGTGTGTGTGTGCAGAAAGAAAAATGCGTTACCCTCAAGTTATGTTTCAATTTACTGACGTATTGCAAACTATTTTACTATAGAAAGAGTTACTATATGTTATATATTGCTAGTGCTTTTATTATAAAAACGCATTGTAAATAATCTTACTAATCTTAATAATAATAATTTTATATGTTAAATGATTTTACTATAGAAATTCAGTGAAATTCAAAAAGGGGGATTCTTAATGGTCAGCAAATAAGAATATCAATATTGACTGTTGAGGAATATTACAAGTACTAGCAAATATATGCACCCTCCGGTGCAAGTATTTAGGCTTTAATGTAATAAAATATTATATTAACTTAGAAAGGCTAATGAAACTAAATAAGAATACAGATAAAAAGATTTGAAACAGAGGGGGTATAATCGAAAAATAGAACAACTAAAACTTCTTCCATCACTTCCATTTTTCATTGCTAAATTTTCCTCATTTAACTATTTAGTTAAAATTGGAAGTAAAAATAAAATTACAGTTATTTCTTCTTGTTAATGGATTTCTTTCAAGATTTATCCCAGAGATTTTTGTTCATATTCATTAAGATAAAACCAATCAATTAGAAATCAATAATACCAAGCTCATATTTATTAAAATCAAATTTTTAATACCAATATGCAAATAAGCCTTCACGTTCACACTGTAAACCACTATTTTTTGCATATATAAATACAATTTCATGTTAACGGTATGTAGATATGGTCAACAGTATTGAGAATGTAAAACAATTTTATTAATAATTGAGGTTTAAATAAAAATTGAACTATAGAGAATGTGATGAAAATAACAAAGGGAATTGTGACTTGGGTAGGATATAGTTTCTGTTCTAGACAGATAAACACACAATCTCCTTTATAATAAGATGAAGTAAATTTGTTGCTAATGATTTTACTTTAGAAATGCATTGCAAATGATTTTATTGCATAAATCTGTTGCTATCTAAGGAGATAGCGTATTCTAAGCCCCATCGATAGCTCGACCGTTTTGTTGGGTTTTTTTATTGCTCGAGATGAAGGGGTTCCTTGTCTGAATACATTGACGATTCCTCTGGAAAGATTATAACATTTTAGATTTCTTTGAAAATTTTAAAGCCTAACGTTTCTCTTAAAAGACGAGAAGGAAACAAACATTTAAATGGGGGAATTCCTGGTTAACCAAAAAAACACAGCGTTGACGTTTACGTGGAAAGCAATGAAGTGTGTGTGTGTGTGTGTGTGTGTGTGTGTGTGTGTGTGTTTTGTTGTTGTTGTTGTTGTTGTTGTTGTTTGTTTCTTTCTTTCTTTCTTTTTCATTTCTTTTTTTTTCTCTCTCTTTTTTTCAACATAGATACTTTGATCGTGGAACATAAAGTCTGTTTGAAACTCATGAAACTGTCCATTCTTTACGATATGTTTTTATGGCTTCCATTAACTATTTACTTGTCTTTTTTTTTATTACTTGGGTCTTAAAATCGAAGCTGTTGATGTTTGGGGGGTTGTTTTTTTGTTTGTTTGTTTGTTTGTTTGCTGGTCTTTTTTTCTTTTTCTTTTTTCGAATTAATTCTAAATGACAGACAAGTTGTTTTAATTATGCGGCTTCTCGGGTAACGTAAGAGTTAGCGAGCTAGGATAGTAGACTATTATTAACGGGTTCGATTCTGCCTGGGTACTGGTTTAGCTCAGTCGCCAACTCAGAGGATGAGTAGCACAGGAATATGGGCGGTAAAGTGAGGAGCTGGTGGTAGGTATGGCGCTCCACTTCAGACACCAAAACAATCTCCTTGGTTTAGAGCTAGTAAAAAGGAGATAGACCCCCTCGCTGTCTGGCTGATACCGACAACTTTACTTACTTTTTAGGCTTATACCAAATTCAGTTTAGTTAATAACTTAGTTTAGCGCCCAGTTACATTTTAAAACGCCGTTTTTCGCAAGATCACAGAAGTTAAGCAACGATGAGCCTGATCAGTATTTAGATGGGTGACCACTTAGCCTTGTTCTTATTAGATGCTGTTAACCTGCATAAATTGATCCCGTCTTTCCTCCACCGAATATTCTGTTGGGTTACACTTTCATGGATTACCCTAATGCATTATACAGGGTGTCAGCTTCAAACTAACATCCCGCTAATTCTTATACGAACGAGGAAACAATTTACTCAACCATCGTTCGTCAACAACTCCAAATTCAACTCTAGGACCTAGAGTCTCTCGAGCAGTCCGACATTATCTTGAATCTCGTTCTGGAAATTGTCAGATGATTTTAGTTATAAGGTGTGCTAAAGACCGCAACTTATATTTATAGACTGTTCCAAAACAGCGGTAGCTGAACTGGCCAATCAAAAAAGCCCAAACTTGTATTTAATTTACTATTTAAAGGCATTCATAAATTGTTCTAAAATTACTCGCCGGAAGGACTGCTTAAAGGAATGACCAACAGGATCAACTCTGATACAACTTTCTACTTCGAAGACAGATCAACAGACAAGGATTATATCTCATTTATATTTCTACTTCTATAGACAAGGATTATATCTAATACAACTTTCTACTTCAAGACAGGATCTGATACAACTTTCTAATGAGGACAGATCAACAGACAAGGATTAAAACTGACACTACATCTTTCTACTTTAAGAAAGGATCACACTTTATTCCACAAAGAATCTCCACTGTAAAAATACCTTCAACTACAACAATAAAATGACCACGCGAATTGTAATAGAAACACTTGCGGAGAAAATGAGGCTTAGTTGTATAAACATCTCACCTCTCCCTTGGACAAAAGAAGGATAAAGACCTAGGTCCTTGGCAACTGGGGGTCTTTGGCGTATAACTTTGAGGGGACCTTTGCCGAGATCCGGGCCTCAAAAGATTGATCAGTGCTATGACATAACACTTCAAGATTGATTGCTTTGTACTGTCTGTGTTGTTCTGATATTGCGCTGTCTTCTATTTAGTGGAATGGGTGGGCTCTTCTGGATATTTCTTGCCCGTGTTATCAGAGCATCTAAAGTTATGGACGCTATTTCGAAATGTCTTCTTAATTCCTTATAGTTTTAATGAAGCATTAAGATAACTGAAAGTACTGCCCTAAATATAGGAATTATCAGTTGGACTATATATATATATACCTTGTAGTGATATATCAGATTCCGCATATATATATATATATATATATATATATATATATATAGAGAGAGAGAGAGAGAGAGAGAAATTCACACACACACACACACACACACACACACACACATATATATATATATATATATATATATATATATATATATATATATTTGGGAGAATATGTGCTTTTTTTTTTTTTTTTAAATTTTTAGTCAGACCTAATTTTTTGAAAGTTAATTCATTTATGTTTAATTAGGCGGGATTTCAACTACTTAAATGTGAGGCTAAACAAATCGAGAAAAATCAATCTCTGAATATATATTTCGACCTATTGATCAGAGATTGATTTTTCTCGATTTGTTTAGCCTCACATTTAAGTAGTTTAAATCCCGCCTAATTAAACATAAATGAATTAACTTTCAAAAAATTAGGTCTGACTAAAATTAAAAAAAAAAAAAAGCACATATTCTCCCAAATTTACTGTCGGCTGAAAATAGCTAAAAAGTTGTTTACATATATATATATATATCGTACTGGTTATAGACGTAGGAAATGAAATTGGCGACTAGAGTTCAAAGCCCGGCGGGGGTTGTTTTCGCTTGTCGATAATGCCCTTTAGAAAAGGCATGAATACAACTGTTCTCCCTTCACTAGCTACGGATAAATAGTAGGGCATAGTGGGTTATTTAGCTTTGGTTAAGCAACCAGTCTAAGAGAAGGAAACTCTGAATTCAAACCAACTGTAATTCGATTTTTTAAAGATCTGAACTCCTGTTACATCCCGTGCCTGGCAGAGACATTAGATAAATACATATACTTATATAAGTAAAGTCGTCGGGGCGGCCTAAAGTCGGTATCAGCCAATCAGCGAGGGGGTCTATCCCCTTTGCACTAGCGCTAGACCAAGGAGATTATTTTAGCGTCTGAGGTGGAGCGCCACACCTATCATCAGCTCCTTACTTTACCGCACAGATCTCTGTGCTACACATACGCTGAGTTGGCGAGGACCGGTATCGAACTAGGAACCTTGTGGTTTCTAGCCGAACGCTCTACCGACTATATATATATATATATATATATATATATATATATATATATATATATATATATATATATATGTGTGTGTGTGTGTGTGTGTGTGTGTGTGTGAATTACCATGATTGTTCTTGGAAGAGAAAGTGGAATTTCTTCCCGTTGCCCTCTCCACACTTTGAATTCTATGTTGCCTTTCTCTTAGATTGGTCAGTCCATCAGCATTGTTATTTTTACTCATTGGTGGAAGAGAGTTGATTCATGCCTTTACCAATGTTTGATTTGGTTTGGTCCCTTTGGCTAATTGCATATAGCTTACTACAATATCACAGTCCCGCGCTTTTGGCCACGAGGACTCTCCCTCTCTTCCCAAGGGCATTAGCATGAAGTGAAATGCAAACAATTTTAGCCAAAATTTGAATTCAGTTTCCCCCAATCCATTTTTGCACCCATGACTATTACACTATCCAGACGTCCAGATTGAAATAACGAAACTAAAAATAAAATGTCATTAACGTAATTCATAATGATAAATATCAATATAAGTAATTTTTTTTTTGTCTTTAGTTTGTTTTTGTTTGCTTTGTTTTTGTTTTCAGTCTGAGTTTGTTTTTATTCAGTTTTTTTGTTTTGTTATTGTATTTTTATTGTTGTTTTGCTGTTTTTGGAGTGTGGTAGGTGGGTTTACAGGAAATGCTGACAAATAACTATGTTTGATGCAGGCTGAAACGTGGTCATTCTCGGCCGAGTCACTTTAGTGAGAGGGTCTCATGTTGAAAAGACCCAAAACCCCCAATGAACTAAAGAACATCACTGACGATGCATTTAACCACATCTTAAAGATGGATTTTGCACACAAAAAATATTTAAGAAAATAATTTTTGGTGAAATTGAATTTGACAAATAAACACAAAAAATCGTATATACGTGACATTGGGGATTATATAAAGATAGGTAAATAGATACAGATAGAGAACTCGACTGATAGTTAAACGAAAAGAAAATGCTCACGAAAAGTTATTTTGCTTTGGGATTTTGTAAGTTTTTTTTATGGTTCTCAGAAACTAGCAAATAATTAAATTGGATTCATTTTTATCGGAGTTCCTGACAGAACTGATGGTATAGAGTCGGGCACCGCCCTTAACTGAATTAATTTCTCTTATCTTTAAAAGTCGGTGGTTTTATAGATATAGAAATCGGTGAAGTTTATGTTCCGTTAGCCAAGCTTTCTAAAATACATAGAAAACTCTATAATAAAATAATAAAAACAAAAGCTAAAAAAGACATAAGTAATACGTCATGCAGTCAGCCATAACCATATGATGACAAGCAAATAGATGAACAGATTGCAAGTATTATATATATATATATATATATATATATATATATATATATATATATATATATATATGGGGGGGGGGAGAATAAATTTGTATATATCTGAAATCGTATAAGAAAGAAAGAAAGAAGTATAATCTATTACTGCAGAAACCGTAAAAAGAAAGAAAAAGAAAGAAAAAAATAAATGTTAGAAAGAAAGAAAGAAAGAAAGAAAGAAAGAAAGAAAGAAAGAGAAAGTATAATTTATTTCAGAAAAAAAAACTTGAAAAAGAAAGAAAAAGTAAAAAGAAGAAAGAATAAACGAAAGAAAGAAAGAAGTATAATTCATTACTGCAAAAACCATAAAAAGAAAGAAAGAAAAAGAAACAAAAAAGTAAAAAGTTGAAAGAAACAAAGAAAGAAAAAGGTATAATTTCTTACAACAAACGTTTTGAAAAAGAAAAAGAAAGAAAGAAAGAAAGAAAGAATCAATCTATCACTTAATTACCAATTCAAGTTTACTTTGTCAATGTTTTCTAACCGCTCCGATATCCCGCCAGTCAATCGTATCTTTCGGTATCGTCTTCAGATCGAGGTTACACTTCAGCCAATTTACGCGGGAATCTGATTCGGATCTTTCAACTACAAATAAACATTCAATTGTCACAGGCGGTCATCTTACCTTCTGGTTTTGTGCACTCGCTCAATTCAAAAAGATATACGATATGCATTGAAACAACCTTCCTAATTTCACCAACTGTTTGAAATACCATCCGCGTCATAGCCATCATCAACAACTTTACTAGCTTCTGTCCTACTTTAACATTAGATCTCCTTCCACAGTAGATTTAAAGTTAGATCAAGAGAAGTAGAGACACTATCTTGGTTTCTCTTGACACCATTGATGTCTCTTTCATCACCGGTTTCCTTGCTTTATATTTCTTGAAAACTTTCAGACACAAATTAATGAAAATTAGCTTAACATTCAAATACGGTATTGCCTATACGCTACAGAATTATACGAGATAGGCCGGTTTAGCTCAGTCGGTAGAGCACTTGCCTAGGAATGGTCAAGGTTCCTGGTTCAGTACCGGCCCTCGCCAACTCAGCACATGAGTAGCACAGAAATATGTGCAGTAAAGTGGGGAGCTGATGGTAAGTGTGGTGCTCCACCTCAGATGCAAAAACAATCTCTTTTGTCTAGTGCTAGTGAAAAGGGGATATACCCCTTCGCTGTCTGGTGATATAAGGTAACCCCGTCGACTTTACTTGTGTCCAAAAATGATGAAGTCATTTGATTTAAGCGAGAAAAAAAAGCCTATCTAGAGTAATGGCGTTTTAGTCACTTTCAAAGTATTCCTTTTATGACTCCACTCACAAGGGCTCCGACTATCATTGGTATCACCGTCAATTTCATGTTTCACAGCTTTGTCAGCTCTCTGATAAGATCTTTAATTACAATAAAAAAAAGAACTTGTTATCTAGTGGATTTTGCTGTTCCAGAAGACCATTTGAAAAACGGGACCAAATTGAATCAGTTTATTTACTAAGGAGACAAGAGTCCAGGGGATCAGGATTTTATCGTTCGCTGGTGGTCGTTGAATAAACAAATTCAGGGAGAAGAATTTGAGACCGACCATTTGACGTAAACAAGATGGACGTTGTGTGTAGTGGGTGGACATCCGAAATTGCTTTGATGATGATCGTCTGGTATGAAGGTTAGGTCAAGTCATCTCCCCCCATGGAATGTAACATTTAAGTGTGCGCCGATGGTCTTGCCCATCAACACCTTATTCCTTTGTCAACGACATCTACACGCCTCGTGACAACTTAAAGAATATAAACGGTGCTGCCCTCTTCTTGCTTTATAGATATTAATAGGTGTGTTTGTTGTTTTGTTTTTTTTTTTTAATGTCAAAGTGTGTTTATGATTTTCTTGGCAGCTTTCCGCGAGTCAGGCTTAATTCTTGATGATTGACCTTCACCCAGCAATGTTTTAAAATTGTTTCTAACGGTCGGCTACAGACTGAAAGAATGTGTCTGTCAAAGATTGTGCTTTTTTTTGTATTTATCTAAGTTGCGAGTGTCTCGCCCTGTATAATGGTTAGCAAAGCAGAACCAGGACTTTCCAAAGTGTCCATATAGACCCACGGGGATGAATAAAATTTTATCAGGGTGAATTAGGGGTCCACAGGAGGGGGGCGAATTTACTAGTTTGCATTTTTTTTAGCTCGGTCGGTTGAGTTTCCAGCTGGGAACCTCAAGGTTCTTGGTTCGATACCGGCCCTCGCCAACTCAGCGTATGAGTAGCACAGGGATATGTGCGGTAAAATGAGGAGCTGGTGGTAGGTATGGCGCTCCACCTCAGACGCAAAACTATCTCCTTGGTCTAGCGCTACTGAAAAAATCCTTCGCTGTCTGACTGATACCGACTTTAGGCCACCCCGACGACTTTACTTTTTACTTATAAGGAGAGAACAAAAATCACTGGATGATGTAGACTAGTTGCCAGATACCATACACACACCAGTCGTGTAATGGTTTGAAAGCTAAAGGAGAGTTTCGCAAAGTGGTCCATTTAGACCCCTGGGGGTGAATAAAATTTTGGCAGGGGGAATAAAAACATAGAGGTCCACGGGGGGAAGGGTTACTAGTCTGCATTTATAAGGAAAAAATAAAAGTTGTTTATATAGAACCCCGGGGTGAATAATTTTAGCAGGATGAATTAGGATTCCATGAGGCGTTATTTATTAGGAGAGAACAAAAATGGATCATGTACACTAGTTGTCAGATATTGAACACCGACCAGTTGTGTAGTTGTTACCAAATTAGACCAGAAGCGGTCCATGTAGATTCCTAGGGTACGTAAAATCCATTACTACTGAATACAGTATACTCTCACCCATTCACGGTTCACCGTTCGCGGCTCCGCATACACGCGGATTTTGCTCTCAAAGTTTTTTGGGGGGTCATAATTTCGGCAATTTCGTGAATTTCTCAGGCCATTTCTTTAGCAGAAAAACGCTCACATTCACCCTAACTGGTAAATAATTTTAAAATAACAATGTCAGTTAATATAAAATAAAAAATTAGAAAAGAGAGATGATACAGTATAACTGTATTAATGAGTAAGACTGTCTTTAGAATGTGTTTGGGAAGCATATTTTAGCGTATATAATATCATACATAGGCGTTTTAAAACTGCATCAATAATTCGCAGATTTTCGGGATTCGCGGGAGGGGGGGGAATGTAACCCACGCGAATAGCGGGGGTGGGGATACTGTATAGGGAGTTTTTGTACGTGAAATTAAAACAGCCAACGTACGCAGGATATTGACCGGGTATCGCATGTTGGTTATCAAGGAAGTGCGTGTCGATCATGACACTCAAATCTGTTCATCTGAGTCTCACGTTTATTTGTAATAAATTGTGACATTCTCATGGCGGTTAGAGAACCAGGGGTTGTTTATTGCCTGAGTTACTGTCACAGGGATAAAAGGTTTGTTTTTTTCCAAGAGAGAACATCTTCGACATATTACCATCGCCCCAAAAAGAATTGAGGGGGATTCAAGTGGGGGCAGAAACTATAGGATAGCATGTACTATGTCAGATGACAGATTTGAGTGTCATGATCAACACCCGCTTCCTTGGTGGGCAACACCTGATACCTGGTCAATATCCTGCGTACGTTAGCTGTTCAAATTTCAGTTACACAGACAAAAACTCCTTATACACAACTCACTATTCAGTAGTAATGGATCTTCGGGAGGAGTTGGCTAATTATGATTTATTTTAATGAGCCTAATTTTTTTGTATTGATTCATTAGAAAATGAACCTCATTCGGATATCATGTTAAGTTTTAACTTAGTTAAAGATTCTCATTATATATATATATATATATATATATATATATATATATGTGTGTGTGTGTGTGTGTGTGTGTGTGTGTGTGTGTGTGTGTGTGTGTATAAAAAAATAAGAAATACTGTTTTGTATTATATATACTAGTCACCCATTGGACTCTGGGTAAACAATTGAGATTTGGAAAAAGTGGGCTTGCAAAGCGAATTTTTTTTTAAAATAAATACGACCGGGAAAAATATTAAAATCATTTTGTAAGATTTCTAAGAAAGGGAATGTTTGACCTAACTTAAGCTACGGGGTGCTGCTTATGAATTTAACATACAAATACATTTCGAATTCTCTCTCTCTCTCTCTCTCTCTCTCTCTCTCTCTCTCTCTCTCTCTCTCTCTCTCTCTCTCTCTCTCTCTCTCTCTCTCAGAGACACTAAAATATATGACGAGGAGGTAATCAAGAGATACATAGAGACGGAGAAAGTGATAAGCAGAATGTAAAATAAGAGATTGGTCAGTTTTTGACATAATTGCAAATTACAACTAATTAGAACCAATTAAAATGGAATTTTAAAAACATGATTCAATTCTAATACTAAGGGATAATTTACTATAATTTTCATGTCATTAAACTAAATAGTAAAAAAGGCTTTAGGAAGCAAAATTTGATTGGTTCAGCTTTAGTATATATATATATATATATATATATATATATAATCAGTTAATGTGAATATATATATATATATATATATATATATATATATAGCAGTAGTATCGAAACCAGGCGGACATTAGTCAACTAGAAGTTAAGTCCAACAGTCTTAACCACTAGGCCATCGTGTCAGTATAATTTTTAAGCTAAATAGTAAAAAAAGCCTTTAGAAGAAAATTCACTAGGCTTTAGTATTATAATAGATATATATAAACAATTAATATACATATATATATATATATATGCACAACATGGGAGGAAACAAATCACTCACTGCTGACCCTCTTCTATCGTTCACAATAGGAGAGTCCACTATCTATCTATCTTTATGGTCATTGAATATAAAATAATATATATAGCACGAGTGGGGTTCGAACCCACGCGGACATTCGTCCATTGGAACTTAAGTCCAACGCCTTAACCACTCGGCCATCGTGCTGAACTGCCGTATACACTTAGAATACAATAATCTAATATTGACAGCTGTTTACAGAAGTATGAAAATATTAATTGTAAAATGTGATTGGAATTTCTGTGCTATACTGACTAGCCTAGATATTGAGTCTTCTCTCTGCAGATACGGGTACCATTAAACATAGTGTATATATATATATATATATATATATATATATATATATATATATATATATGTGTGTGTGATTAAACAGGTTTTGTAAAGACCACGGTATATTTCTTTTTAATGAAAAAAAAAAAAAAATAGTTTTAGTCTCAATATTGTTTCTTTAAAACACACCTCATATATATATATATATATATATATATATATATATATATAGTTTTTCTAATGTTTCTTCTTTTGAATGGCTGAAAACTTTTCAAGATAATATTTAACCTTTATGCAAGTTTCATTGTGTTAAATATAGGGGGGATTTCAAATTGTAGGTCCCTAGAGGTCCTTATAGTCAGTAGGTACTACCAAAATACGTCACGCGATCAGTTTCCGCAATATTGAAGGAAGAAATGTAAATATTTTTGTACTTTCTTTTTTAAAATCTCGCAAAAAATAACTAAAATAAAGAGTTGTTGCAAAAAATTACTCACCGTTATCTTGAAAAATAAGTAAAATAGTCCGTTTTTTTACAACAGGGTCAATTTCTTTATTGATATTTTTAGCAGAATTCTGTATTCACGGTTCTTTAAATAAGATAAAAACTCCAGTATAGAAACTTATAAAAAATCTTATATGATTATTCAGACACTTATCTTTATAGAAAATAAGTAAAAAATTTTTGTGGGTTCAATTTTTCATATTTTATACAATAAAATAAGTGGGGTAGACTTCGTAAAAAATATTTCCCCTAATATATTTTAGCAAAAACCAATTTAAAACATATTTTCATTCAATAGTAAGTAATTATGAAAATTTTCGTGAAAATCGGACTATTAATTGATTTTTGATAGAATGTTTTAAAAAGCCTTTAGTCGTTTTTGGCTACGTAAAATTTTCAGTTGATTTAATGGTACGAAAATGTAAACGTTATTTTCGTTCATAATTTTCATTATATCCGTAAGCTGATTTTTTTTAAATCATCAGGAGTATTTTTTTATCTTTCTTCTTTTGCATGAACAAAAACTTTTCAAGATAATATTAACCTTTATGCAAGTTTCATTGTGTTAAATGTATGTTTGGGGGGGGGTAAATTTCACAGGGAAAATTGGAGATACCTAAGGGTTAGCTATGATTTTTCTTTTTAAAAAATTAAACATTTAGCAATACCATATTGACATATAGATTTCTAAAGTTTACAATCAATGAGGATCTCTGCGGTGATAACTTACTATTACTCCATAAACGAGACACCCTAACTATTGAATTATTGGATCTGCGAGACTATCTTGCAAAACATTACCCACCGTGGAACACCCTGGAAGAGAGGTGCAGTCAATAAACTAATAACAGATAAGGCAGAAAATATTTTTTCTTTAATCACTGAATATTCTAGCTTCATAAAATATAACTTAAACAAACGAGATTGAATTATTTAAATATGTGGTATATTTTTTCCCAAGCCATGCAGAGAAAAATATTATAGAAAAATATTATGGAATAACACTATATTGAGGGAAAAAAGGTTAATATCCTCCAGGTATGCTATGGTTAAAATCTAATATCAATTCTTACCACTTATTAATATACATATGTATATGTTTCGGGTAGAGTCCCCGTGACGTATTGGTTTATGTGCTGGATTGCGACCCTTTAGGTCAGCCATGAACTAGCACGTTTTTTTCATTGCCCTTTCCTCGTCCGGCCCTGACCCTAATCGAAAGATCCACTTTCTAACATGTTCCAAGGTGATTCCCGCAGACAGCCACAATAACAAATCCCGAGGCCCCAAAGGATATATTTAGCTGGGGGGGGATTAAAAAGAAAAATCAACGTTAGAAGTGCTGACAAGTTACAGTGCCCATTGGTGTGATATATTTTAGATCAGTCGTCACCGAACGTCCACTTTTCGAAAGGAGGTGGGGATGATTCTTCCACCACCCCTGACATACACGTATATACTAATCAGTTCTACGTGTTTTCATCAGCTTGGCTACAAGTCCGACATTGCTCAGAGCTTGTTTGGTTAGAGATGAGAGAAGATTTGTGTGGCAACCCGTTTGGTAAGAAGATCCTACTGCCGAGTGATCTTTCTTAACAAGGTTAACCCTTTTTGGCTCATGAGTGTCACTGATTTTACAAGTAACCGAAATGATTGAAATGCTCAACACACACACACACACACACACACACACACACACACACATATATATATATATATATATATTATATATATATATATAGAGAGAGAGAGAGAGAGAGGATAGATAGATAGAAGGGTATGAAAACACAATATTGTTAAAATGAATATATTTTTATATCATTTCCATTGCTAATATTGACAATATTTCGATTTATAAAAAATCATCATCAGAGCATAATGATGAAAATGATATAAAAATATATTCATTTTAACAATATTGTGTGTTTTCATACCCTTTTATCTATACATTCACCGTTGGATTCATTTCCTTACTCTTAATATATATATATATATATATATATATATAATAATCCTATTAGTAAACCCTTGCGGTAAAAAAAAAAAAAACAGGCAAATAGTTTGTTAGTAAAAATATACTACCAAACTTCACTTGGGGAAAAATGAAAAAAAGAAAAGACCAAGAGGGTCGTACCAACCGAAAATAATCGATTAACACTATAACACTTGGCCAAAATTAATATAAGAAAAGATTCCAAATATTAAGGAAAAAAGGTTAACCAGGGGTTGTAGGTTTGTATCGTTCTATCTATGTGACTAATATTTAATATTGATATTTACGACTGAATCTTTTTTTTTTTTTTTGGGGGGGGGTAAACTCTCTGAAACCAAGCCGGTTTTAAAACTAAATCCCAGGATCTAGTTTCCTGTTTATAGGTCAAAGTGCAAACTAACTATATTTATACCACAATTAATTTACTCTATACACTAACCCCTGGCAAAAAATGGAATTAACACACTAATAGGATGTTTACTTAATGGAGGTAGCAATAGGGATCTACCCGACCCGTACGGATGTGACACAAGGTCGCAAGTATGGGACAACCAGAGAGGATCGAACTTGCTTCTCAGTAGTAATGGATCTGCGAGACCTTATTTACCCCACCGTGGAACACCCTGGAAGTGAGGTGGCAGTAAATAAACTAATAACAGATAACACGGAAAATATTTTTCTTTAATCGCTGAATATTCTAGCTTCATAAAATATACCTAAACAGACTAGATTGAATTATTTAAATTTATGGTATAATTTTTCCCAAGGCCATGTAGAGGAAAATGTTATGGAATAACCCTATATTGAGAAAAAAAAGGTTAATATCCTCTAAGTGTGCTGTGTCCAGAATTTAGTACTGATATTTACCACTTATTTACATACATATGTATATGTTGGGGGGGGGGTCCCCGTAATGTAGTGGTTTATGTGCTAGATTGCGACATCGTAGTAAAAGCGTTCAAACTCCAGTCGCGCTATTACCTTCATTTTTTTTACTTATACGAACCCCACATTCTCTGTAGATTAAATAGTTCCACTACTGTTCTTCTATAAGGATAGCTTTGACATTAAATAATCCATAAATGTTGATAAGCCAAAGAAACCAAATCCTTACGAATATATTTATTGTTTTTTTATTATATATAGTTTATGGAAAACTCTTTTTCTATATATGGTATATAGTTAGTTTGCACTTTGACCTGGGATTTAGTTTTAAAACCTGCTTGGTTTCAGTCAGTTTACCCCCCCCCCCCCCGCAAAAAAAGATTCAGTCGTAAATATCAATATCAAATATTAGTCACATAGATAGAACGATACAAACCTACAACCCCTGGTTAACCTTTTTTCCTTAATATTTGGAATCTTTACTTATATTAATTTTGGCCAAGTGTTATAGTGTTAATCGATTATTTTTTCTTTATGTATTCTTGTTTTTAAGTTGTTTATTTTATTATTTAGTTATTATTAGTTATTGTTGTAATAATAAAAAAATAATAGTACAAGTAAACGTATCAGTGTTCTACGTTGGCCATTAAATTAGGTTATTTTTATTTATTTATTTATTTATTTATTCGTTGTTATACGTACATGCCATTAAAAGCAATCAATTAAATTAGATTCTTGGAAAAGAAGGGTTGGGTTTCTTTCTTTTTTTTCTTTTTTCTTTTTTGTTTCTTTACTTTTTTTCCAATTGACGGCACTCTAATAAATTAAATACAACATTCTGCCCCTTTCTCTCACATTACAATCAAAAACATATTGTTACTTTCTTCTTTTAAAATATTTGCCTTTTTATACACGATTTTGTGTCTTTTTCTATTAGACTGTATGATTGCTCAGTTTTTCTCATTTTTCTTTTTTAAAGAACAAGTAAGTCCTCCCACTACTCTTTATTCTTCATTTTCTCTCTCTCTCTCTCTCTCTCTCTCTCTCTCTCTCTCTCTCTCTCTCTCTCTCTCTCTCTCTCTCTCTCTTTTAAAATACTTGCCTTCTTTTACATGTTTTTTGGTGTCTTCTTTCCATTGGACCGTATGATTTCTCAATATTTCCACTTTTTCTTTTTAAATAACAACTGCCTCCTTGTCTCCCTCCTTCTCTCCTCTTCTCTCTCTCTCTCTCTCTCTCTCTCTCTCTCTCTCTCTCTCTCTCTCTCTCTCTCTCACCTGTATTTTGTTTTTACTAGAAATCAAAGTGTTCATATTTAAACAGAGTATTCCTTCCCCTACCATTTCTATGTTAATACGCTAGTACCTACCTTCACACATTGGTGCATTCGACGAATTCACCTCTGCATGAAGTCCAGGTCCAGAGAAATTTCGATGTAATATATATATATATATATATATATATATGTGTGTGTGTGTGTGTGTGTGTGTGTGTTGTGTGTGATTGTCACTTCTTCAGAGAAGAAGGCCATTTCTACAAAGTTCGGTTGTGAGCACGCAAGTGGCTCAGAAGTCCAGCCTTGCTTTTACACGTCCTCTCGCATAAGAGACAAGTGAGCCCCCGGCTTTCACTCGTACACACACATGTTTTTCACGAGCTCGTCTGTCATCATGGAATCGCATATGACTCAAGAGACCAGCCCGTGACAGGCAAGTCCTGCCACACATACTATATATATGGTCAGGCTTGAATGTAGGAAATGCACCCAGAAGGACTTCCGTCTTGTGCTGCTTTCGTAGAACCCGCTTCAGTATGGAGTGCTCGAGCCGCATTGCTTCAAACCTTCTACAGGTTAAGTTTGTGCGGCATTCTGGAAAGGGCGTTCTAGTTTATATTGTGTGGTTATTTCATCATCATCATCATGTCGCGCAGTTTGCACGGATATCCATGATGATCTCTCGCCAGCCTTCCCTATTATTCATTGACTCCGGCAGCTCCTCTGCGCAGCAGCCAGTATCCCTGCATAGTTGGTCAATGTAGGTCCTGGCTGGGCGGCCCACATTAGCGCGCCCATGCGCTGGCTTCCACAGTAATACGTCGCTTACGATCTCGTCCTTGTTTCTCCAGCAGTGACCTGCATGTCTAGTCTGTCTCACTCGTATGGTTTGTGAGATGGGGGGCAGGTGGCCATATAGTTGCTCTTTTGTGGGGTGCTGCTTCCACGACCTATCCAGGACCGTCCGTAGCATTCTTGTACAGCTCCCATCTAGCTTATTCTCAAGACGCTTCGTTAGGGTCCAGCCATACAGAAGTACCGACACAACCACAGCCTGGAAGAATCGCCTCTTTAGCTTGTTGGGGAGATCGGATTTCCATATGACTGATAGTTTGTTGGTGGCCAACCATGCCTTTCCTATTCGAGTGTTAACATCGCTTTCTGTGGATGAGATATTACTCCCTAGGTATGTGAATTTTTCTACTGACTTAAGAGGCTTGCCGTCAAGTGTGGAGATGTCCCCTTGCTTTTTGAAGCTCATGAACTCAGTTTTATCAGAGTTCACATAGAGGCCGACGTTCTTTGCTGCCTTCTCCAGGCTGTGTAGTAGTGTCTCAGCCTGTGTCGGCGTATCGGCAAGGAGCGCAAGGTCATCAGCATAGTCCACATCTGTGACTGTTTGTGCGGGGTATCGCCTGCTTCTTGCTTTCCTTAGTGTGAGACCTTTTTCTTTTAGGGTATCTAATGATGTTCTGAGTATGTAGTCTTGTATTGATTTTGTGATTTGTTAATCTATTTTCTCTATTATATTTTTCATAAAACAAAACATAATAGAGAAAATATATTATTATTATTATTATTATTATTATTATTATTATTATTATTTACTCCTTTTGAGTTTTCACATCAGCATTAGCTGATGGTCTTTCACTGGAGTCTGAGTGACAGCAAGTCTCCTCAGGTCTCCAGGACTCTTCTGAGTATTCTGGCAAATTGCAGCAGTGCAGTGTTCTGAATGGTTTCAATTCTTCCTCTGATATCCAAACTTTCCAAACCCTTTTCCAATCTTTTTGGGACCGTTCCAAGTGCACCAACTACAATTGGTATAACTTTGACTTTCATATTCCATAGCTTTTTCAGTTCTCTGGCAAGGTCCAGATATTTGTCCATTTTTTCATTTTCCTTTAGCTTCACCCTGTGATCTGCTGGAACTGCAAAATCCACCAGTTGACAAGTTCTTTTTTTTTTTGTTTATCAACACTAGGTCTGGTCTTCTTGCTGGGATAAGGTGATCCGTTTTATTTCAAAGTCCCAGAGAATTTTATGCGTTTCGTTCTCAAGAACAGATTCTGGTTTATGCATATACCATTTTGTTGTATGGTCAAAATTTAATTTTTTGCATAATTCCCAGTGGATCACCTTCCCAGCCCAGTCGTGTCTAGTTTTGTACTCCCGTTGTGCTAGTTTGCTACATTCGCATAGTACATGGTTTACAGTCTCATCTCTATTACCGCATAATCTACATTTACTATTTTGTTGGGTCTTATCAATTTTTGCTTTGATATAGTTTGTCCTTATGGCATTATTCTGTGCAGCAATTATTAGTGATTCAGTTTCTCTTTTAATGTTTCCTTTTCTTAACCACGTCCAGGTCACTACTACTACTACCACTACCACTACTAATTCCCTCGTTGTGAGTTTTTCACGCCACCGTTATTATCATTATCAATTAATTAATTTATTTACTTTTTGTTTATTTATTTATTGTTTTATTTTATTTTATTTGCTTTATTTATTATTTGTTTATCTATCTTATTTTTATTTTTATTATTCGTTTTTTTATGTTCTATTTGTTTATTTTATATTATTTTTTATTTTTTATTTTCCCTTGCCAATTATTTCAATATATTTTCATGTTTTATTTTATTGTATTTTTACTCTTTGGGGTCATTAGTTTTCAGGTAGTTTAGTAAGAATTTGTTTTCAAGCCTACATTTGGATATGAGTTCTGATGTTTTATCAAGAAGTTTACTATTTTGTTGGGTCTTATCAATTTTTGCTTTGATATTTTATTTTATTGTATTTTTACTCTTTGGGGTCATTACTTTTCAGGTGGTTTAGTGAGAATTTGTTTTCAAGCCTACATTTGGATATGAGTTCTGATGTTTTATCAAGAAGTTTACTTTTTTCTGGGAAGGTAATTAGTTGATAACATCCTGAACCACCTTCAAGCAACACGATCACTAACTTCATCAACACTCCTTCCTCCTTATATTTCAACTTTTTTCCGACTCCGACTCCGACTCCTCCTCCCTTAATCTCTTATACTTTTCTTTCTCTTTTCTCTCTTTCCTATCAACTTTCAACTTCTCTCTCCTTATACTCCAACCCTTCCTTATGTCTTATCCTTTCCTTCCCTTGTTCTCTCCCCCCCCCCATTAACTCCCCCTCCCTTATTAATCTTTATACTTCAACCCATTCTTATCTCTTATCCTCTCCCCCTCTCGCTTCCTCATCCTACCACTACCTCCTCCCTCTCTTTTAAATCTCCATACTTCAACTTTATTTTCTGACACTCTCCCCACTTCTGTATCTGATACCTATTTTTCTTTTGTCTCTTTAGACCTACTTATTTTTTCATTGTTCTATTTTGTTATTGTTTTGTTGCTTTGTTGTATTTTCTATTTTTGAGAAAAGATCTTTCAATTTCTTTCATTCATTCGTAGCGTCACTCCAGCGAAATGAATTCGATCAAAACCCATAATTAGGTCACAGAGATGAATGTTGCACTTTTCTTTAAAAAAAAATGCAACAACAACAAAAAAAAAACGGAATAAATAAACAAATTTTAATGAACCAGAAACGATTGTAAGCTTGCCATTATGGCATTTTTGAACTTAGAAAAGAAAAACACGATAAATTCTTAAATCACTTTCTTCCATTATCCCCTCTCTCTCTCTCTCTCTCTCTCTCTCTCTCTCTCTCTCTCTCTCTCTCTCTTGCATAGCCTTCTATACACTTGCTTTCATGGAGGCGTCCAATGGCGTAGTGGATAACGTACTGTATTACGACATCGTACGAAGCAAGTTCGAACCCCAGCGGTTCTGTTACGTTTACTTTCGGACTAATAAACTTGGGAAAGGATTGAACACCCATATCCGGTTAAATAATACCACTACAGATCTTCTAAAAGGATGGCTTTGGCGTTAAATAACCCACGAAGTTTGATATACCATTAGAAAAAAAGGAACTATATGACCTTTAGGCACCCCTTTTTGATCTCGATTAAGAAAGGACATGTTTTTCATTTACACCGTCAATATCTGGTTGTTTTAACAGACGATTTTAAGATTTTTTTTAAATTATAAAACTAACCCCTAACCCTAACCCCTAATCCTAACCCTAACCTCTAACCCTAACCCCTAACGCTAACCCCTAACAAACAACCGGATATTGACGGTGTAAATGAAAAACATGTCCTTTCTTAATCGAGATCAAAAAGGGGTGCCTAAAGGTAATATGATCCGAAAAAAGAAACCAAACTATATACATATCCGGGAGTTATTCAATGTTCTACGCGGTGTAACTGTCCTGTATGAAATTTTACACGTGTGGACTTCCATTTTTTTTTTCAATTTTAATCTGTATTTTCAGATGTTGAAACAAGAATTATTTCCCTTTATCTCAGAATTTTGAACATACATACTATGGAAATACAATGAGGAAATTAATCCGACAATATGTGAAGAAAATATTTTCAAAAAATATAGCAACCACAGAATATTACGATCAGAGGAAACAATTTTATGTGTCAATACTTAATTTTATGTGTCAATACACGTTCTGCATGCGTCATCCTATGATCTTCATTTTCCATTTTTTCACATGCAATGATCACGTCATCAGCTTTCGTAAACAAACACAAATATAAAAATTAACGGTTAATAACATTATATTCGCACATTCACTATACACTTAACATTTCTCATTTTGTCCCTCACAAAAATTTCTATAACAGTGTCCTGATGATGGTTTAATACCGAAATACTTAAGTATTGACACATAAAATTGTTTCTTCTGATCATAACATCCTGTGTTTGTTATATTTTTTGAAAATATTTTCTTCACATATATACTATATATCGATGGCAAACTAAGACATCTTCCACCCTCATATTCTGTCATTCATCTGTCATCGTACTATTTGGCCCTTATTATTCCCAAGCCCACATCTCGCGTACTTGTCTGGCCCTTACCGACGAGCAGGCAAGCGAGCAAATGCCGGTTATAACATGTACAGCAATAACATTTCATTTAGTAAGCAAGAACAGCTCGTTAGCCTCGTAATTCGAAGCCCACGGCCCAATATTACACCGCTGTCATCGTTGTTTGCATTGTACAAGAAGAAGAAGAAAATGAATAGGCGAGTGTATCAATAAACGAGCGTATGAATACATCTGTGTTTGGGTGTTATATTAGTAGTTAGGTTGTGTTTCTCTGTGGCACGCTCCGCTGGGCACTGTATATAATGCGATATGAGAAGCCCAAACAGTGACGGTAATACAATATGTAATTGCAAACAAGCTGGATAATGATGATGTGAAAATCTCACACTAAATTGGGAGAGTTCTGTGTGGCCTCTTAGAATGGTTTGGAGGAAAAGGACAGTCGGAGTGGGGACCGTATTAAAAGACGAAGAGGAGAGAAAGAATCAAGGAAGAAAAGAAGAGAGAGTGGGAAGAGAAAAAAAAAGAGAGAGAGAGAGAGAGAGAGAGAGAGAGAAAGAGGAGAATAAGATAAAGAAAATGATTTTGAAAATAGGGAAAAGAAAACAGAATGAAGAAGAAAGAAAGAAATAAGGAAGAAACCCTCTCTCTCTCTCTCTCTCTCTCTCTCTCTCTCTCTCTCTCTCTCTCTCTCTCTCTCTCTCTCTCTCTCTCTCTCTCATAAAGAGAGAGAGAGAGAAGGCAAAATAAGACGAAGAAAAAAATTGAATAGAAAGAGAAATGCGTGGTTGAAGAAAAGATGAAAAAAAGAAAAACAATGGAAAAACAGAATGAAGAGGAAATAAAGAATTAAGGAAGAAAAGAAAAGAAAGAGGGGGAAAAAAGAGAGAGATAGAGTTGAAGAGAGGGAAATAGAGAGAGGGGAGGGGGAACAGAAGGGGAAAATATTTATTTGAAGTGAGCACACTCATGCACTCACTTCAATTTTTTTTATTTATTTCAAAATGAGGTACATCGAGTTTGCACACGACTCGGCATATAGAATATAACAGAAGGGGGGGGGGGAGATGAAGAAATTATTGTTTTGAAAACAAAAAGAAAAATGCATGGTTGAAGAAAGGAAGAAGAAAAATAACATAGGGAAAACAAAATGAAGTAGAAAGAAAGAATTAAGGAAGAAAAGTAGAGAGAGTGAGAGAGAGAGGGGGTATTTCCCTCTGTGTGTGTGTGCGTGTGTGGAAAGAGAAATAAGTGAGAAAGAAAAATTGACGAAGAAATTGATTGTTATGAAAAATAAAAATAAATACGTTGTTGAAGAAAGGAAGAAAAAATAAATAAAGTAAAAAATAAATAAAAGAAAAAGATTGGTGTCAATCTAAGATTTTACAAGTACACGGATAGTCATAGAGGCGCGTTTATCGTAAAGGTTATCGTCGTAGAAAATGGAATCAACAACCCGAGTTCAAATCCTGGATGAGGCTGTTTGCGTTTCACTTCACAAGGCATGAAATCCATATGTTCTGTCCTCCTCAGCTATTTTTAATCTTGACTAGTCTAAGAGAAGGAAAACTCTGAATTCAGACCAGCTGTAAAATTGACTCTGTGTCACATCCTTCCCGTGACAGAGGGGAGTAAACACATACATGGATAGAGTCATCATCAGAATATTTACTTCGCGTCCCACGTATGCGGGTATGACACAAGGTCTTTTAATGTGGGACCACTAACTAGCCGATGCTCATGGGATGACAAGTGCAAAAAAATGCGACGATCCCGTCGGCATTCCCCCACGGGGGGGGGGGTCTCAGGCATTGGGCAATAAACCCAGCCATGTCCTTTTAAATTAAGGGGGCAGGAGTTGTCTTGGGGGATAGTACCATTATTATTAGAAAGACTATGTTGCGCCAAACTTTACAGTAAATCGGGCTTGGGATTAATCTGTTGTGCTTGTCGTGAAAATCAGCAATTATAAAATCCTGACATGTATCGGGAATTGAATGCTGACAGTAGGCGTCATAGGTATCTTGCTACCATCTTAACTAATATGCAAGCTACAAAATAGATCGATGGTTGATTGATTGATTGGATTTCATGGCATGTCAATACTTGGGTTATTTTATGCCGATGTTCTTTTTTGTTATATTCATTCTTGTTGCTGGCGTGAAAAAACTCACAAGGAGTGAAATAATAATAATAGGACAAATACATGGACCTTGCCAGAGAACTGAAAAAGTTATGGAATATGAAAGTCAAAGTGATATCAATTGTAGTTGGTGCACTTGGAACAGTCCAAAAAGGATTGGAAAAGGGTTTGGAAAGTCTGGAAATCAGAGGAAAGATTGATACTATAAGAGGTCCACAGAGTGTTAACTCTGGTTCTTATAAAACATTGGGCTACTTAAAGGATAAGTACCCAATGCGGAATACTTCAGTTAGGAAAATAACAAACGCGTTAGTTACATTTATATAACTTTATTATAACATATTAGGGGAACAAAGTTCCCCAGGCTATTTAATGTCACAAGTGTCCAAACATACACAATAGTGTTAATAGACAAAGTGGTAACCACTTACTGTAAGTAGAGGCTGTGGCGTCTGGTGTGCACCGTAGGTGTCTGCTGGAGAGAGATTATAAGCACGTCCAGGCTTGTTCAGTGACATCGGAAGAAGAGCGTTCTCTCCTTGCGTTCCTGTGTCACGTGACCAAAATAGGGTCTCCTGACACAGGAGATTCACCAAAACTCTCAGACAGGGGAGACTGCCCTTACAATACCATCCAGAACACTGCACTGCTGCAATTTGCCAGAATACTCAGAAGAGTCCTGGAGACCTGAGGAGACTTGCTGTCACTCAGACTCCAGTGAAAGACCATCAGCTAATGCTGATGTGAAAACTCAAAAGGAGTAAATAATGATGATAATAACGGGTCATGGGGTGAAGTTGAAGGAAAATGAAAAGATGGATAATTACTTGGACCTTGCCAGAGAATTGAAAAGCTGTGGAATATGAGAGTGAAAGTGATACCAATTGTAGTTGATGCACTTGGAACGATCCCAATAAACTTGGTAAAAGGAAAAAAGAAGAAAGAAAGCACTGGAGAATCTGGAAATCAGAGGAAGAATTGAGAGACCATCCAGACTACTGCACTGCTGCAATCGACTACTAAGAAGGGTCATGGAGACCTGAGGAGACTTGCTGTCACTTAGACTCCAGTGAAATACCATCAGATAACGCTGATAGGAAAAACTCAAAAGGAGTGAAAATAACAACAACAACAACAACAACAACAACAACAAATTGGAACGATCCCCAAAATTTTAAAAAGCAGACTAGAGGGACTGGAAATCAGAGGAAGAATTGAGACCACCCAGACAACAGCATTGTTGAGATCGGCTAGAATACTCAAAAAAGACTTGGAAGAAGAAGAAGAAGAGAAGAAGAAGAAGAAGAAGAAGAAGAAGAAGAAGAAGAAGAAGAAGAAGAAGAAGAAGAAGAAGAAGCACTTTAAAGAATGAATTATTTAGGGCAACGTTTAACAATGGACTCATCTTGGGAAATTCACCCAATGCAAATATGATATTAAAAAATGAATTCCTATTTATAAAAATATAATTTGTTCGGGAAACAGCAAAACGCAGATGTGAATTAATGGTGAGAAAAATATTTATATAGAATTGAAGAATTTCATATTGCCGGTATCTTGGGAAAACTATAAGACATAACTATTTCATATCGTTAATTTATGTGTGATGCCACCGCTTCATAAGAAAAAGATTCTCTGCGGTGAGACAATCGCTTGAACACAAGGGAGAGGGGGGGGGGTCTCGAGAAAAAATGTTTCTTTTTCTTTCTTTTTCTTTCTTTCTTTTTATAGTGACCCACATCCTTTATTCTTTCTTTCTTTCTTTACTTTTCCCATCACATTTCATTCATCTTTTTCTTCCTTTGTTTTTCATTCTGTTCTTTCTCTTTCTTCTTTAATAGCTTCTTTTTTTTCTTCTTCTTTTTTTCTTTTTTTTTTTTCTTCTTCTTTTTCTATATTTACATTCTTTTGTTTTCGTTTCTTCACTTATATAAAACCCTAACCCCTAACCCTAACTCCTAACAAACAACCGGATATTGACGGTGTAAATGAAAAAAATGTACTTATGAATCAGCAAAGCAAAAGGGGTGCCTAAAGGTCATATGGTCCAACTCATTCATATACACATATTCTTTAATAGCTTCTTTTTTCTATATTTACATTCTTTTGTTTTCGTTTCTTCAATTTGCTTTTTTTATTCTTCATTCTATCTTTTACTTATATAAATTAGTGATAAATTAATACTGAAAATTTCATAAAATTCGGATAATTACCTGATTTTTGGTAAATTTCTTTGCAATCGCGAATGTTACATTAAATTTGTAAACAAGCCATTTATACCATTTTAAAAAAGCGTTAATGGTCGAACGCGATCGAAATTGATCAAAAAATCGTTTTTAAATGTATTAAAAATAAATTGTATATGTAATGATATTTTTTCTTTTTTTTAATGATGGTCATTATGTTACTACTTATCGTTTTACACAAAAGTTTGACCTTAATAATACATTTAATTAATTTTAATTCGTTTTAAAAAAATCTGACGCTAGCAGCCGATTTTTGGGTATGCCTAACAAATATATTGATATCTTTATAATTCCCACAATATTTACAATGCTTTACACATCTGTTGTCGCTTCTGTCTGCTTGAAGTTTCATAAGTTAGAGAGAGAGTGTGTGTGAGAGAGAGAAAGGGGGAAGAGAGATGGGGACAAACCTGCTGAGAGACAAAAAAAAAGAGAAACAAACACCAAAGAGAAAGAAAGACAAAAAGAAACAGAACGGGTGATCAAGAAATAGACAGAATAAATATTAAGAGGAAGCCAAATAGAGAGAAACAGAGAGAGAGAGTCAGATATTCTTAAAGACGGAAGACAAACAAGAAGATAAGAGGCGGTGTAGAAACGAATGACGATAATCCGGTGTGGATATTAAAAGGCGTTAAAACAAAGATGTCTATTTTAAAAGACTCAAGGAATAAGTAATTCTCTTTTTTCTTCCTTATATGGAACACGATTTTCCGAAGCTGTAAAATTTTTAATTCATAGCTTTATCTCTAATTGTATTAAGTATTTACTAATTAAAGTTTTATTCATCCATAGAACAAAGACCTAATATCTGTTAATATTGCGAATTGAAATCTTAAATTGTTTTTTTAAAAATGGGAAAAGGGCGTTGGCATAGAAATCTCAAGAATAAAAAAGAAAATAATTACAGAATTGTAAAATCATCGTTTGAGTATTTATTAGTCAGTTAATTATTATTATAGAATTTTTCACACCAGCGTTAGCTGATTGTATTTCACTGGAGACTGAGTGACAACAAGTCTTCTCAGGTCTCCAAGACTCTTCTGGGTATTCTAGCTGATTGCAGCAATGGTCTCTGGTTTCTGGATGGTATCAATTCTTCCTCTGATTTCCAGTTCCTCCAGTCTTTTTTCCAAGCTTTTGGGGGCCGTTCCAAGTGCACCAACTACAATTGGTATCACTTTCACCATTATTATTATTATTGTTATCGTACGTTAACCACTGCGCCACGATGACTTGGAGGGAGTTAGTCTTTCCCAGCTGTTACTGGTCTTTCTTAGTGTCATCAAAACTTTCCCAGATTGGTAAATAATATCATGTACACATTCTGTTGCAAATTAAACAACAGTTGTACTGCAAACAAAGTCTTCATCAGAGGTTGACTCTGGGGGTTCAGGCTTTGGATAGGGTAGACACAAAGTCAACAGCGCCTATGCGATCATCAGACCAAGTGGTTCCCACGTAATTGGTATGCAATGTTGCATGGTTCGTGATGGGAAGGGTTATCTACCTTGTTGGAGGAGGCATTCTGAGAAGGGGGGTTAGTTTATACGGTGTGGTTAATGTGTAAATGGTAAACTTAGTTACTCTGTTATGTCTAATTTATTATTTTCCGTGTTTTAGTAGTAGTAGTAGTAGTAGTTGTTGTTGTTGTTGTTGTTGTTGTTGTTGTTGTAGTAGTAGTAGTAGTAGTAGTAGTAGTAGTAACATGAAGTAGATAAGCATGGACGAAAATATATGAATGAATGAATGAAATAAAATGATGAAATTAATGAAATCAAAATAAAATTTTCAAAAAATATATTAGATAACTATATTATTTTTCTGAATTTTCTAGATGAGGCTTGATAATTTGTATTATTTAGATTTTTCGAACTCATCTTTATTGTTATTCAAAAACAAATCCGAAGACCAAATGAGCACAACAGTCCGAAAAATCTAAATAATATGAATAACTATATTTTTTCAGGTTTCAATTGGCATAAAAGGAACTTAGACTCGTGCCTACATTTTGAAATAATTTCAGTCGCTTTGTTTAGTATATTTTACAATCACAGAAAAAGGGACTTTTTTTTTTCAAATTTATAAGAAGCAATGGTTTTAATCAATACAATAAAAATGTGACCATTTAACCGTTTTGTTTCCAGGTCAGTATGAGAGTGGGCGGGGTTATATAAGACGTGGGGTGAGTAACTTCTCATAAAATCTCTGTATGCTACGGAAACAATAGAAATGAGTTATTGTGATGATAGTTATTCGCGTTCATCCGATTCAAAGCGTCCGCGTTGCATGGCATCTCGGACCGCTATTTGCGAGAGGTTCCTGATACATATTCGGTGTTGAGCTTTTGTGTGTGAGTGGCGGTTGGTTTGAATCGTGGTGTGAAGAGTCATGATGTTGAGAGAGTGCAAATTCAGGCACTTGGATGGAGTACGACTATCTGCTTTAAAATGCGGTACGCAGTGATGGTGGGCAGAGAGAAAATTCGAAGGTGGCGAGTGGCCTTGCGATTCTTTAACAGGCGTGAGACTTTGGGCTTCATCGTAGGCGAGAAACTGAGTTTCATCGTTATCGCATGGTCGAGAGATTTGTGCTTCATCGTAGTCGAAAGAGTTTGATCTTCACTGTAGGCGATAGACTATGTGCTTCATCGTAGGCGAAAACTGTGTGCTCTATCGTAGTCGAAAGACTTTGGACTTCACTGTAGGCGAGAGACTATGTGCTTCATCGTTGGCGAGAGACTGTGTGCTTCATCGTAGTCGAAAGAGTTTGAGCTTCACTGTAGGCGAGAGACTATGCTTCATCGTAGGCGAGAACTGTGTGCTCTATCGTAGTCGAAAGACTTTGGACTTCACTGTAGGCGAGAGACTATGTGCTTCATCGTTGGCGAGAGACTATGTGCTTCATCGTTGGCGAGAGACTGTGTGCTTCATCGTAGTCGAAAGAGTTTGAGCTTCACTGTAGGCGAGAGACTATGTGCTTCATCGTTGGCGAGAGACTGTGTGCTTCATCGTAGTCGAAAGAGTTTGAGCTTCACTGTAGGCGAGAGACTGTGTGCTTCATCGTAGGCGAAAGTTTTGGGCTTCATCGTAGGCGAGAGACTGTGCTTCATCGTACGACAGAGACTGAGCTTCATCATAGGCGAGATATTTTGAGCTCCACTGTAGTCGAAAGATTTTGTGATTCGAAAGGCGAGAGACGTTGTGCTTAATCGTAAGCGAGAGACTTTGTGATTCTTCATCGGTCACACAAGATAACAAAAAACAACCCAAGTGTAGTGATGGAAATGGTTGCAACACATTTGTCGCATGAGAAATTAAGTCACTACTCAGTGGAGCTTTACACCGGACGTTTCAAGAAAAGTAAACGGGATGACGACTGAAAGAAAGAACAGAGACAAAACTGAAGACCAAAATGGAGGCTCTAAAACGACCAGATAACGATCCCTTATCATTGACTTAAATGCTAATCAGCAAAGAGACAGAGAGACAGAGAGGGGATTAATAATGACAATTAGGTAAACCCCTGGAAATTACACTTCCTTGCAATTAAACACACAAACAAATAAATCCATAAACAAATAAGCTAAAATAAACCTGTTCAGGTTTAATGTTCCGTTCATTATATCATTCATATTACAAAACCTGGACCATATGACCTTTAGACACCCCTTTTGCGAAATCGATTCATATGGACATTTTTTCCATTTACACCGTCAAAATCCGGTTGTTTGTTAGGGGTTAGGGTTAGGGGTTAGTTTTATAATTTTAAAAAAACTCTAAAAATCATCTGTTAACAAACCGGATTTTGACGGTGTAAATGGAAAACATGTCCTGATGAACTGATTTCGCAAAAGGGGTGCCTAAAGGTCATATGGTCCCACAACCTGTATAAATTGTTGATTTTCAGAAAATTTCACGTTATATTTGGTAAAAAAATAAACTACCAAAATAAGTTTTCAAAATAAGTATTTTCATTTCTTTTACTCATATCTCTCTCTCTCTCTCTCTCTCTCTCTCTCTCTCTCTCTCTCTCTCTCTCTCTCTCTCTCTCTCTCTCTCTCTCAATATATATATATATATATATATATATGGAGAGAGGGGGAGGGAAGAGAGATATGAGTAAAAGAAATGAAAGAGAGAAATGGAAGATATATATATACATATATCCTCTCTCTCTCTCTCTCTCTCTCTCTCTCTCTCTCTCTCTCTCTCTCTCTCTCTCTTCTCTCTTCTTTATCACCCCTTGCTTGCATTCCATTGAAGCAGTTTGATATACAACGTTATTGACTCATCTCTCTCTTTCGCCTCCCTTTCCTTTCTTTCCTTTCTTTCTTTCTTTTCTTCTTGTATCAGATTTCTTTTCTCTCTGATTTCTAGTCTATTCTTTTCCTTCCCTTTCTTTCCTCACAATCAAAACGGAATAGTCTATCTGATGTGACGACAAGGCGTGACATTCAATTGATATTATGGATAATATAAGTTGTATGCATATTGAGGAGACGTGCGTTGACGTAATGTTGATGTATTATCGAAGGGGACTCGGTGAGCGAACTTCGAATTCTGGACACGGCTGTTTGCATTTCCCTTAGCGCTAATACTGTTGCTCTTCTTCTTCTTCTTCTTCTTCTTCTTCTTCTTCTTCTTCTTATACTTAACTAACTTAACTTGCTGTCACGGCAGGGTAGTCACATGACTAAACCAACCAATGAGAGAACTGCTGGTAGGTCAGCTAGGGGTCACATCTTATATTTCATACTGACATGAACGCCTGTATGAGTTCTTACTTTTAAACCGTTTGTTTTTAATTTCTACACTTACCTTACAAAATAAATAGGCTAACCTATTGATTATATAACAAAACATTTATGAAAGGCATGAACCCATATTTCCACACTCCCCCAACTATGGGTAAATTATAGGGCATACCGGACTCTCATGAAGATCAGATCAGAGATTGATCTCACTATTTTGTGATCCAACTTATTTTCGGCGCAAGGTTACAAGCTCAGAGCACCCAGTGAGAATCAAACTCATTTAGTCAGTACTAATGATCAGTGTGAAGAAGTTGTTTACAATTACATCACAACTAGGTGCCCAAGTCACGTGTCTATATGTTTGTGTGCAACTTCTGTGCTTAACCGACTTGTGAGCTTAACCGACATACGGAAAATTCCGTACATTGCCGAACCTTATGAATCGGTAGCGAAATGAATAGCGACGAAAGTCGGGATAAGTCCGAACATTGTCGAACATTGCCGAATGTAGAAAATACAGCAAAAAAACTATCGGGCTGACATACCGGAGATGAGATAAGCACGCTTGAATTGTTTAATTTTTCCTATCCTCTATTTTTTTTTTTTTTTTTTGTATTCCCGAACTGAATCATGGGAACTCTTTCTTAACACCTCCAACCCCATACCTGTTTATTTTCCGTCTTTGATTTTATTGTTTATCTGCTTCGCTTTGACGACAAGTGTTTTTTTCAGAAGTCCATTGTCTGTACGAAGAAAGCGTCAAAATCGGTTGTGCTTTTAAGAGCTTTGGTGCGTTTACGCTGTAAATAAATCGAAGGCCGGTCTAGCTTAGTCGGTAGAGCACCCGCCTATGAATCGCAAGGTTCTAGTTTCGATACTCACCACCACCCCCGCCCAACAGCGGATGAGGTAAAGTGTGGTAAAGTGTCAAGCTGACGGTAGGAGATGCCGTTCCACCGCAGAAAAAAAACAAAAACATTCTTGATCTAGCGATAGCAAATGGGGAGATAGACACCTTCACTATCCTGTTAATGCCGACTATAAGCCACTCCGTTAAATTTATTTTATGAGAATAGTAGGTGTGGCACTCTACTTCAGTAAAAAAAAAAAAAAACAATCTCCTTGGTCTCGCGCTAGCGAATTTGGGATAGACTCCCTCACTGTCGACTGATACCGACAATAGGCCACTCCACCAAATTTACTTTTTTTCGCGAGAACTTTCGAAATTGTTACAAATCTATGAGAGCATGCATTTACCCAACCTCTCCGCACGAGCGGGATGCGACAGGCCAGTTCTAAAGCGAGGTTTAACAGAGTGTTCTTTCTTCTAGACTGGTTGCCATACAAAGGCTAACGAGCCCAATCTATCCTATTATTTTCCCATGGCTGGAGGGAGAATAGTTGGACACATACCCTTTCCAAGGGTATTAATTGGCGCCATAAGCAATCGGTCTAGGAGATGGAAAATTCTTAATTAAAACCAGCTGTACTCCGCCTAGAAATGATAGAGTACAGCTGGTTTCGCGAAGGGAGGCATGACTTTATGCTTTTCTTAAGGACATAAGCAGTGGCGTAACTAATTGGCGGTGGAAAATTTATTATAAAAAAGATATTTGCTTCGAAGAAAGGTAAACAATAATTTAAAACTTTTAAACGGATCTAAGGTGTTATGTTCAGTTGGAGGCCGTGGTCTAATGGTTAGAGTCATAGGAAATGGACTTGTCAACCCGAGTTCAAATCCCGGACGAAGCTACAGTTCATATAGCGCTAATACCCTTGGGAAAGGTATGAATCCAACTACTCTCCCTCAGGCTAAATAGTAGGGAAGACTGGGCTCTTTAACATCGGTTAGGCAACCAGTCTAAGAGGAGGAAAACTTTGAATTCAAACGTGTTAAACTCTGCTTGGGGTAGTTACTACTAGAATAGGCTCAGCCCTAATTAGTGATCTATTTTTCACTACAGAGGGTGTTCAAAGACAAGGGTGAGATAAGGCTTACCGGAGTCGAGTTTTGAACTTGACTTACCGTGTCCATTTCCTACGTCGATAACCGTTACACAAGCGCCTCCTCATATCAATTGATTCTTTCTGTTGTGTTGTGCTGTTGCATTTGTCTGCGTGCGCGTGAGGAGTGCCCGTGCGCATGTCTACATACAGGTGTATTGATATACATTTACAGGTGTCAACAAAATTAAAAGTCACACTTTTCAATTCCCACGCGTTCATGTGCACTTACACCCATTATCAAAAAAATAAATAAATAAATAAACCAGACACATCTATACAGAATCGTCGGCTGTTTCCGCATATTTCCGTTCCTTTCGTTTTTTTTCCTGTGATAATGAATAACTTCGCTACATCAAATGATCCTTTTAATTTCATTATATTTTATTTTCTCTTTATTTTTCTGCTTTCGTTTCGTTTTAGTGACGTCACGCATGCGCGTTTAGTTACATATAAGTTTAACCTGAATTTTAAAAACCTTTATCAATTCAGACTCAATGGTGTCTTCATACTTTTGAATCCTGGGAAACAGGAAGAAATGATAGTGAAATTAAGAATAGAAAGTAAATATTATGAAAAAAGAAAAAAAAGAGAATAGTGATTTGTTTTGTTGATGTCTTTTTTAAGCAAGTTAATGTAAAGATATTTTGTACTGTTTGCAATAATGATTGCAATGGCGTGTCTTGAAAAATATGCAAGCGTAAGCAAATAACACTATAATAATCTCAGGCGAAATTGATTTTTATCAATTTATTATAAGAATAATTTTATCAATTTAACAGAAAATGATTTTTTATCAATTCGGCATAAAATGACTTTTATAAATTTAGCATAAATTTTTTTTTTTTCAATTTAACACAAAATTATTTTTACCAATTTAGCATAAAATAACTTTTTTATCAATTGGACATAAAATATTTTTATCAACACAGAAAAAAGTTGCTGGGAGACGATTTTTAAATATTCATATAATTGCTGCTGAGACGTAGTAGAAATTAGATCATATGACAACTAAATCAATTGAAGAGCCAATCACAATCGAACAGCTTTTTGTGCCATTTTAGTAGTTTTACCAACTTTTTTAGTCAGTCAAAACCGCAACAATTCTTATATGTAAGGATATAAGAACAAAACCTTACGAATTGGATAACTTATAAATGCATATGTATTCATGTGTAGTCAACTGTGGACAAGGTTTACGTATGAATACGTGTATGCGAACTTCGAATTCTTTTTACATTTAAATGAATGCATTTCACGCTAAAGTTAGTGTGTGCGTGTGTGTGCGTGCGTGTGTGTGCTGCATTGGTGTGCATTTACGCGTGTCAACAAGAAAAGAAGACTCACCGTTCCAATGCTTACGCGTGCATGTAAAATAATCAAGAGGACTTTATATAGAATCATCGACTATTTCCGTATATTTCCGTTGTTTTCATTTTACAGCGAGATCGAAATACTTCGAAGCAACAAATATTCTTTTTTCTTTTGTTATTTTTCTTTTTTCTTTTTCCATTTTATGTTTGTTTTTTTTGTTTTTTTGTTTGTTTTTTATTTCGCATGTCTTCCCTTTTTCATGAAATTATGCATGCGTGTTAAGTACGTATAAGTTTAGCAATATACGACCTTTGTTACATAATCCTAATCAGCTTTGATTTATGTACGTACCTGTAGTTAGAATATTTTGAATAAGGTCCGTTAGATTTAGAATAATGGGGTCCAATGGAAAGTTATTCGCCAGTTATTGACGGGTGGTAACTTTTTACTTAACCCCTTGAAAGCGTGCGATTGGGTGCCGTGAGAATAAGTTTTAGTTTAGGCAAATGCGATCCGATTTTCGAGGATCACGTACGCTATTGTCGCCGCTCTGGGTCGGTTTCCCTGCGGCGTAATCATGGGCTTGATTTGGAAATAAAGCTTTATCAAAGAAAACAACAAGTCTTGTTAAGTAATTAAAAACAAGAATGACCAGCCCAGCACGAAGAAAACAAGAAAGATCAAACCCCAGCAGAAGCCCTGAAGAGAAGTAAAGCCCACTAGATCGACAGATCGACGGAAGAAAATGGCGACCGAGGCAGAACCAGTTAGCAGAATGAAACAAGAACTATCATCTATCATACTCCATCTCTACTAATCTATCTATTGCCCTCTCTCTCTCTCTCTCTCTCTCTCTCTCACACACACACACACACACACACACATCTATAGGCAGACAGACAGGTAAACTGACTTCCATACACGGATCTCAAGCACACACATGTATGTACACATACACAAACATAGACACATAGATATATAGAGAGAGACAGGTAAAAGTATTGGCATACTTAAATCTCACACACATACAGAGAGGGACAGACAAGCATACATAATCTCTCTCTCTCTCTCTCTCTCTCTCTCTCTCTCTCTCTCTCTCTCTCTCTCTCTCTCTCTCTCTCATATACAACCAAGTAAAGGGGTGTATAACACCTTCACTAACATGTCAATTCAAACTCAATGATGTCTTAATCTTTTTTTAGCACTGATCAACAAAGTAGGTTGGTTGGTTGGTTGGTTGGTTTCAACGGCATGTCAACCCTTATTGGATTATTTTATGCTAAAGTCATTTTTGCTTTTGTTGTAATGGAATAGTCCACACTCCCTCTCACCCATGTGGTCTGAATATATATATAGTGAACACGGCATTATTCTGCGCTGGCTTCGAGGATTAGTAGCGTACCTCACTATTCCTTGTCTGTCTTATTATATCTCTCTGCAATAAAACCCTCTATCTTAAATTATCTCTCACCCATGTGGTCTGACTATATATATAGTGAGCACGGCATTATGCTGGGCTGGCTTCGAGGACTAGTAGCGTACCTCACTATTCCTTGTCTGTCTTATTGTATCTCTCTGCAATAAAACCCTCTACCTTAAATCTACGAACGTGTTGACTGATTCTTCCACACGACTACAAACTTGTCTGATTGTATCCCTTTTAAGGACACAACAGATTTGTTCATTCTTATTGAGTATTTTTAACTCATTTTAACACATTTTTAAAACTTAGGTCTAACAGAGTGGACCTGGGAGTAATGGCAGCGAAGAGTTACTCAACACTCCACGGAACTCTATAACTGGAACCTCACCACTAAATGCAGTTTAACGTCATAACCTGAACACTAAGACCCTCAGTCAATGCCTTCTAGCACATACGATAGCCTATATGATAAAAAAGTTGGGGGTTTGCCATAAGGTCAATACAGTCAGGATAATCACATAGGTGCAAGGGTTTGATATGACCAACCGATTGATCGGAGGGCGTTTCTCCGACCGCCCGTCTAGTTTAAGTAAGGGTCAATTTAGAGTTGCATATTATAGACTGCACAGCCACCAGGATTCCGTTCTTACGCATCACGCGTCGCCAACAGTTAACCCCATGGGAGTTGGGGGTCTTAATCCTCTGCAGGGGTGTAGTCGGCGTATACTACAGCCCCAGTCGACAGGGCAGTTTAGTTTATTGGTTTGAACGGAGTTGGAAAATGACTTTTAAATCAATTATGTGCAAAAGTCCTCAGTCCTTCATTTTTTAATGAAAGAAACTGAATATCTAGCTGAAAACTGGGGGTGTTTTGTTTTTTGTTTTTTTAGGTGGGGAGTCTTTGCAGACACATAGTTACTGGCCTACCACTGCTCTACGGTAGATGTCCCCCTTCTTAAATAAAGAATACAAAAAAAATTAATTTAATTTTTTTTTAATTGAAATAGATCACTAAATAAGCCTGGGCCTATTCTAGCAGTGACCACCCCAAGCAGAGATTTAAGAGGTTTGAATTCAGAGTTTTCCTTCTCCTGGACTGATTGTTTAACCAAGGTTAAAGAGACCAGTCTGTCCTACTATTTACCGAGGGAGAATAGTTGGATCCATACCTTTCCAAAGGGTATTAGCGCTATGTAAACTGTGGCTTCGTCCAGGATTTGAACTCAGTTCGACGAGTCCATTTTCTACGACTCTAACCAGTACACCACACCTCCCTAATCGAGCAGCAAACCGTTTTTTTTATTTGTTTTTTTTATTTATTTATTTATCTATTTTCTGTAGACACATAGTTACTGGCCAACTACTGTTCTGCGGTAGATGTCTCCCTCCTTAAATAAAGAATACAAACAAAAAACTAAATAACAATTAAAATAAGATTTAATCAAGCTTAAACTTGTTGAAGAACTGAAACCTGAAGTATCTTAAAGAATTTTAAGAGGTTTTATTTTATTTTTACTTTATTTTATTCATTCATTTATTTATTTCATTTTTTTTTATAGATGTTAAGTACTTCGGGCAACAACAAAAAATTTTCTTCCATTACCTTTTTTTTTCTTCTTCTTCTTCGCAAGTTAACAAACGACCACTTTATACACTGAGAAAAACACAGGGAAAATAAATGGGTGCGTCTTAAAACAAAATTTTAAAAAAAGGAACGACGTTGAGGAGATTGTCAAAATAAATAGACTTTGCACAGAAAATAAACAAAGACGATATTCCGGGGTACTTAGCTGGTAATTTGTTTGCTTACATTAATCTATGTCAATCTCCAATATCCGGTATCTTTCCGAATACTATAAGCAGATTATATATATATATATATATATATATATATATCAGAAATGACTATAATTCTCAGATAAGTTTCCATTTAACATCTCTTATAGAAAGTCTAATTTTTTTTTGTGCTTAGCATTTTTCGTTTTATTTCTTGACTGTAACAATTTATTCACAGCTATATTTTTATTTAAAAAAGAATACATTTTTATTTGTTTTAAATGACTTAGACTCTCCTGTACCTAACCCCCTTCCTCATTGCCCCCCCCCTTTTATCCCAACTTTCTGCAGTTAAAGCCAATGCATTTCTGTCATGATCACCTATTTAATAGAAAATGGTACATGTTGACTTATACTAAGTTAAAACTTAGTTTTTTTTTTTTTTTTTGTTTTTCGGTGTGGTGGACCCGTAGATCTCGTCAGATCATCCACCTGCGTTCCCCAAAGTCTCCCAGTCATCTTGCCTCGGCTTGTCACTGATACTTGACTTTGGGGAAGGAGAGCATGCGGTGCGTGTCGCACAAGCGCACATCATGTAAAACAAAACATGTGCAGATATTTCTACAAGTCTCTGTGATGGAGGAACGGTGAGTTGTGTAGGCCTGGCGGGCTGGAAGCACGCAGATGTGAAACTACATAAGGCACAATTCGTTTCCCACTTAACGTCACTGCCTTGCTGATTAAACAGCATCGTGTCTCGGCGAGGTTGTGGGTGAATAACAGCCCCTTAGTTAACACTGTTCACCCAACCATTTGAGGAGTGTCTAGAAAAAGTGACCTAAACAAATGCCGGTTCAGCTATCAAGCTGGACAGAAACCATCGCTTCAACAGATGTCCACATTAGCTGGGCTGAAAACAAGAAAACTACAACACAAAACAAGGCTAACAATAGCCTCCTGGAATGTATGGACACCTCCCGATCTTGAGAGATTGGGAAACCACAAACTACATACTGGTATCGTGACAGGGGAGCATTTCGATATGGAGCCGACATCGATGCCCTTGCGGAAGTCAGTTTCAGCTATAAGGACCAATTGACAGAAGGGGGTGGGCTGGATACACATCCTCATGGAAAGACAGACTGATGATAGCTGTAAGAAGTATGAGGTAAGTTGACTAGAACCCTCATTCTGAAGCAACACATGACGGACACCATGGAAACACTTCCTATATTGAACTCTGACCTGTGTGGCAGGGCCTGTATGTCGAAGGTCTCACATGTGTGACAGGGTACATAAAAAAAAAATAAATAAAACTGGACCCGTGGGCCATCTGCGCTCTCACAACTGCTCACAACTGAACTACTTGTAGAAATGGCCTTATTCTGTCAAGAAGCGGCAATCACCATATATATATATATATATATGGGAGAATATGTGCTTAATTGAAGACTCTCCCAAAAATTGTCGGCATAGCCATATCAAATAAACTGTTTGCGTACTTTCATATATATATATATATATATATATATATATATATATATAAAGTACGCAAACAGGGAGCGAAAAAAGGAGAAACTTAAGGGCCCTTTCGACCGGTGCTTTTTCAAAAGTAACGACCGGTAGATCGTTTAAAAGTCACACTGTATATATATTGGGTAAAAGAGGGGGATTAAATCATACAAAATGGTGGGGCAATATGAAGGAAGGCAAAGAGGGGGGGATTTGTATATTATACCTTCATGTTACCCCCACTTCAGCTGTCACATCCCCAGCAAAAATTACCAGGGAGTGTTTCAAGTGTCTTTGTCTACACAAGGACGGGCAGTAAAAAAATGGTGACTGCCTCGAGAACATTAAGGTGGTGATTTGTCCTTGCCCTGTATAGAACAGAAAATTACTGATCACTATAGTTGATTTTACAACTATTCATGCTACAGAGGTGGTCACCGATGGCAGAATCTTGTGCCTGTGAGAGCCCAGATAGAGTTTGGGGGATTCTTATATATATATATATATATATATATATATATATATTATATATATATATATATATATATATATATACACGATTTAAAATCTTAAGGTCCTGTTGAAACTGTCGATAAAAACGAATTAAAATAGGATTTTATATGCCAACACTTTCTTCGCGTTACTGTGAGTTTCATAAGACGTTTTCGAACGTTAGACATTCAACAGGGAAATTAATCCTATTCAGGGTCAGGTGATTGTGAATATCTCCTGAAACACACAGTAACTGTTTGTATATGAAATACTTTTATTCTTTTTTTTTTTTTTCAGCGACGGTTTTAATAGGACTTTTTTTTTATTAATAAGTGGCACCGTATCTTGGTGTAACGAAAAAACAATTTTAATCATATATTATATATATATATATATATATATATATATATATATATATATATATATATATGAATTAAACATTTTTTGAAAAAACAAATGATGTTGTTAGTTCGCTGACAGAATCTGTTTCAACCTTTTGACAAAGCGGTCTTCTTCAAGAGCAAAATATTTATGATGGAGAGACAGAATAAGTAAACCGTTAAAAAACAGGAGGAGTACAAACGAACGTTCATGTTCGGAGCTGGAATTTATTTAAATTTTAAAAATGTATATTCTGTGTTAAAAATTTTAAAAAATTATTTTTAAAAATCAGAAGCATTATAATCCACGAGAAAACTCAAAAGAGTTTGTTGTAAAAATATATAAAAAATGTATCAAAAAAAGTATCAAAAATGTTAATGATTCCAGCTACAAGAAAGTAAGTTAAAAGTCCACAGCACAATTGAAAAAAGATGGAAGATTTTCAAATATATATATATAACGGTAGGGCAATCCCTAGCAGAAGTAAAAATCCAAGGAGACTCACTATCGTCACTACTCTTTGTTATAGCAATGATGCCACTCAACTATGAAACTTAGAAAATATACAGGGGGCCACAAATTCACTAACTCACAAGAATTTTTTTTGCAAAAATCTTAATATCATATAAGTACCTTATGTACATATATGATATTAAAATTTTTACAAAAAATGAAAAAGAACTGGAAATCTTTATACAGACCATAAGAATATACAGCCAGGATATAGGAATGGAATTCAACATTGAAAAATGCACCATGCAATTGATGAAAAGGGGGACAAGAGAAACAATGCATGGAATACAATAACTAAATCAGGACACTATAAAAAAACATTTGGAGAGGAGAATTATAAATACTTAGGAATTTTAGAAGCGGACATCATGAAACAAACAGAGATGAAAGAAAAAGTTTTAAAAGAATACCTCAGAAGAACAAAAAAACTTCTAGAAACCAAGCACAGCAGCAGAAATCCCATACCTGGGTCGTTCCCATTATATGATACTTTGGACCATTCTTAAAATGGACAAGAGAGGGACTCCGACTGATAGACCAAAAGACAAGAAAATTAATGACATTGCACAAGGCATTACACCCGAGAAATGATAGAGACAGGCTATATGTATCAAGAAAGGAAGGTTGAAGAGGTCTTACCAAAGTTGAGGATTGCGTAGATGTCACAATCCAAAGACTCAAAGAATACACAAAAAAGAGCACGGAAATATTTATTGCGGTAGCCACAAACAACAGCTGCAACATATGAATAAAGAGAAAACAACAACGGAAATTTGAATTCACACTTTCCTTTCTCGTAGACTGGTTACCTAGCAAAGATTCAATTACCCATAGCTGGAGGGAGAGTTGTCGGATGCATACCTTTCCCAAAGCATTAACGCTAAGTGAAATGCAAAGAGCTTCATTCAGCATTTGAACTCAGGTTGACGAGTCCATTTCTTACAACTCTAACCATTACACTACGCGCCTCCACTTATAAATGCACACACACACACGTCGGTCCGGTGTATCAAGTGGTAATCCACACCCAGATAGGAAAAGTAACCCCCTCCTCCTTTAACGCATATTTCAAAAGTCTCGTCTGCAGAGTGGCTTATTGTCGGTGTCAGCCTAAAAATAAAAGAGTCTATCCCTTTTAGATTTATTTTTACTGAGGTGGTGCACCACATCTACCGTTAGCTCCGAAATTTTACCGAACAGATCAAATTACCCACGTGGTCTTCTGGATTTGATTTTTCTATAAACACAAAAATTAACGACTGGAAAATGTTTATTCAAATGACGAAAGGTTGACCCCCCCCACCCACACCCACAATCTTATTTAAGAAAAAAACTTTTTTTCACCATTTTTTAAATAAAATGAGCAATTCATTATAAAATTAAGTCCTTGATGAATGAAGTGATGAAAATTTTATTAAAATTGGATAATTCCCTGATTTTTTGTGTAATTCGTTTTAATTTTTTTTAAATTAAAAAAAACCCTTCAATTAACCCCTTATTAAAATTGAGCATAGATTATATATATATATATATATATATATATATATATATACACACAAACCCTTCCGCGCAAGCAGGATATGACACAAGGTCAATTTCTTAAGCGGAGTTTAACGGGTTTGAATTCAGAGTTTTCCTTCTCCTAGACTGGTAACATAACCATGGTTAAAGAGCCCAATACGCCCTACTATTTGCCCATAGCTGGAGGGAGAGTAGTTGGATTCATACATTTCCCAGGTGTATTGGTGTTATGTGAAATGCAAACGGTTTCGTCCATGATTTTAGCTCGGGTCGATAAGTCCATTTCCTATGACTCTAACAATTACACACACATATATATATGCGCACGCGCGCGTGTGTGTGTTGGAGGTGCGTGGTGTAATGGATAAACCATCGCTTCGACGGATGTCCACATTAGCTGGGCTGAAAACAAGAAAACACTACAACACAAAACAACGCTAACAATAGCCTCCTAGAATGTCTGGACACCTCCCGATCTTGAGAGATTGGGAAACCACAAACTACATACTAGTATTGTGACAGGGGAGCATTTCGATATGGGGCCGACATCGATGCCCTTGCAGAAATCAGTTTCAGCTATAAGGACCAATTGACAGAAGCTGGATACACATCCTCATGGAAAGACAGGCTGATGATAGCTGTAAGAAGTATGAGGTAAGTTGACTAGAGCCCTCCATTCTGAAGCAACACATGACGGACACCATGGAAACATTTCCTACATTGAACTCTGACCTGTGTGGCAGGGCCTGTATGTCGAGGGTCTCACATGTGTGACAGGGTACATAAAAAAAAACAAGCTGGACCCGTGGGCCATCTGCGCACTCACAACTGCTCTCAACTGAACTACTTGTAGAAATGGCCTTATTCTGTCAAGAAGCGGCAATCACCATCACCATATATATATATATATATATATATATATATATATATATATATAAGGACCTATATGAGTCAGACACTATCTACCTAGGTTTCACTCGAATGATTCTTCAGGATAATTCTGACTGAAGGAGGTCGTCACAAAAGTTTTTTCATTACTGTATTGGTGTATCTGATTGGGTGAAAATTAGCATAAAAGGGTAAAAGATTCAAAATTCGTAAGAATGTTGTGTTATAATTATTTTTTTGTTTTTATTTTTATTTTTATTGGCTAAGGAGTCGTGCTTTTCATGTTTACATGCGTTTAAAATTTCTGTTCTTTGTTTTAGTATTCGCTTGTTTTTGGGTTTTTTTTTTTTTTGTTTTGTTTTTTTGTAATTAACTATTGCGAATTTTTCCTCCATGCAAAGTTGGTAAAATTTGTCTCTTGCTTTGTATTTATTGCATTTCTTTATTATTTCCCATTTTAAGTGGGGTCTATTCCTAGTTTTCATTTTATTTTCCACACATAATTAGATAAGCTCGTATTATGTTTATACTTTTTATTTACGAAACCACTTTTGTGGTTTTAGTATTTAATTTTAAAGGCAACCTGTGTGGATCCTAAGTGTACTTTTTTGTTACTATTATTCTTATTTTTATCGTTTGGTTTATTGGTATATACTTCCACTTTATATATTACGCACTCATGTTGACATTTCCCTTTCAAGGGACATTCTGCCTTATTGATACAGTTACAACTAGGCTTTTTTTTGTTTTAGATTTTTTTACAGTTGATTTTATTATTTAAGTTCCCTATGTTGGGCATGCAGCTATAGCTAAGTTTGACTATTTTTATTAAAGATTTTATGTAATATGTTAGAGGGGAAGTGTTTCTTTATTAGTTTAAAGAAATTCCTGTCTAGTTTATTATCTATGGCCATATTGAATGGTGGTGTAAACCAGATGATTTTTCTCTGTCTATTTTCCTCTTATTATTTGTATTGGGTATTTCATTTGGGTCTTTATATATTAGTTTAGTTTTATAGCCGCTACCTTTAAGCACTTTTTCATTTTTGTTTTATTTTTTATTGCTATTGGGCGAAATAGTGGATAATCTGAGCATTATTACATTGGGTATATTTTCGAATACTTTTTTTTTGGGGGGGGGGCGGGTCCTATGTTAATGTATCTACGGTTTTGTTTATCTTTTCTAAATGGTGATACTTTTCAACTTGTATATTTTGACCATATGACCTTTAAACACCCCATTTTGCTTTGCTGATTCATAAGCACATTTTTTCATTTACACCATCAACATCCGGTTGTTTGTTAACAGACGATTTTAGAGGGGTTTTTTTTAATCATAACCCTAACCCCTAACAAACAACCGGATGCTGACGGTGTAAATAAAAAAATGTACTCATGAATCAGCAAAGCAAAAGGGGTGCCTAAAGGTCATATGGTCCGTATATTTAGTGTTACGTCTAAATAATCCGCTATTTTTAAATGGGTGTGTATGTCTAATTTAAATCCGAATTTGCCAAATAACCGATTTTTGTTTTTTAATCATTGTTCATCCCCGTTGCTACCATTAATTTCCATTATCATTCAACACCTTGACTTTTATCTGGGTTTTCATGCCACCTACCGATAAATTTGGGAAATATAAAACTTCATTTAAATTTGGAATCACTAAAAAGTTTGGAATCACTAAAAAGTTTGAAATTACAAAAAAGTTAAAGGGCTCGGGGGAGGGGGGTTAATTATTTCAAGTAAAGATAGAAATGAAAAAAAGATTTTCTCATATTTTGGCATCTTATCTTTGGTTGGAATTCATTTGTTGAATTTATTAAGAAAAAAAAGCATTTCGGTAACAAAAATAAATAAATAAATAAAGTTGCCAATTATATGAACGAACGTCAGTCCTAAAATATCTCAAGTATCATTTTAAAGGGAGATTACTTAATTGTAAATAAGAAGAGTTGCTTCCCTTGCATTACCAGTGAATTTTTATCAAGTATTTCTTCAGGCAAGGTAACTTCTTAAACTAAAGGGAGATTACTTGTTTCTAAATAAGAGTTGCTTCCCTTATATTACAAGTGATTTTCATTTTTTACTAAGTATTCGATAAATATTGGTATTCAGGTACAATAACCATTAAAACTTTCTATACTTTATAAATTGATTTATTAATATATTTTGATGGAAGTCGTGAACTTTAAAATTAATGAACATGATAAAAAAAAATGTTAACTCCAATTCCATTGGAAATTCAACCGAAAAAAACATCCACTTCTATTATCTTCACAATTATTAATGTAGCTCGTTAGGTACCACCAAAATACGTCACATGATTAGTTTAGGCCATATTAAAGGATGAAACGTAAATATTTTTGAACTTTTTCTTTTAAATCTTTAAAAAAAGAAATAACGAATATAAAGAGTTGGTACAAAGAAAAACAGTTAATTCAAAGATCAAATTATCCGATTGGGGTAAAATTACTCACAGTTATCTTGAAAAATAAGTAAAACAGTCCGTTTTTTCCAAGAGGATCAATTTCTTTATTGACATTTTTAGCAGAATTCTGTATTCATGGTTCTTTTACTTTTCGTGAAAATCGGACCATTAATTGATTTTTCATAGAATTTTTTTAAAAGCCTCTAGCCATAACTGGTTTTTGGCTACGTTAAATTTCAATTGATTTAACAGCGCAAAAATATTTTCATTATTTTCCGTAAATTTTCATATTTCGTCTTTTGAATGAACAAAAACTTTTCAAGATAATATTAAACTTTATGCAAGTTTTAATGTGTTAAATATAGGGGGGGGGGGTAAATTTCCGAGGAAAAATTGGTGGTACTTACAGCTCGTCTATTGAAAAAATGTATCTTTAATAATTGAATCTGATTGGAATTTGTTTATTGAATTTAGGAAAAAAAAAAGCATTTTAGTAATAAAAATAGATAAATAAAATAAATAAATAAAAATGATTGCTAATTATATGAATGCACGTCAGTCCTAAAATATCTATTCAATCATATAGCATTCCAAAGGGAGGTTACTTGTTTCTAAATAACAAGAGTTGCTTCCCTTGCATTACAATTGATTCTGATTTTATAAGTATTCAGGTAAAATAACCATTAAAAATCTCTACACTTTGTAAATCGAATATTGGTGAACCTTGAAATTCATGAATATGATACAAAAGAATCAGGTACAATTCCAGTGGAAATTCTTCAATCAAAAAATATCCACCCCTATTATGTTCACAATCATTAATGTAGCTCGTCTATAAAAAAAGAATATATCTTTAGTTTGTTTTTGTTTTGTTTTTGTGTTTTGTTTTGTTTTCGTATATCGGTTACTTCTGTTACGATGTGGATCTAGTATCTGTGCGTTCTGTCAATGATCCATACGAAACATCTCGATCTCGTGGAAACCTAATTAAATATATTACAAAACAAAATTACTAAAGGTATTTCATAACTATTTAAATTTTATTTTTTAGACATCATTAAAATATTAAAATTCTAATATACGAATTTGTCTTACTCGAATGGTTTGTGAGAAAAGAAAAGAAAAGAAATAATTTGGAAAAGTAAATATTTTTAGGGTGGAATGTTGGTTATTTCCTATAAGTCTAACATAAACAAAGGAGAACCACTCTTGACTGATAAATTATTTATTTATTTTCCCATTAAACTAACCCTAAACCCTAACCCTAACCCCATCTTCTTTTTTCCTAGTAGATCAATAAATAAATAAATAATTTATCAGTCAAGAGTGATTCCCCTTTGATCCTGTTAGACTTATAGGAAATAACCGCAATATTTATTTTTGAAGTCCTTGTTTTTATGTTTTTTTGTTGTTTTTGTTTTCGTTCAGATTTTTTACTCGTTTTTAACTAGGTATGTTCAAAAAAATTAAAGGGAAATAATAATAAAAAAAAATTTTAATTCTTTAATTTAAAAATCAGAAAATTGCTCAATTTCAATGAAATTTCCAGCAGTTTATTCATTAAGCACTTAATTTTATAATGAATAGATTATTTTATTTTTAAAAATTTTTGAATTAAGAGTAAGTTGAAAAATGTAAATATTGTTTTTCTTTCATAATTTTCATTATTTCCGTAAGCTGAAATTTATAATTCTTTATTAAAACAATAAGAGTAAATCCTTAGGAAAAATCAAAATGGGTTTTGTAGGAATCGAAAGGTTTCAGGGGTTCCTTTCCTTGGAGATTGGGAAGATGCAGCCTATTGCTCATTACTCTATAATATTTTTTGTTTATACAGCATTTACATAATTGAAGTTGTATGTCATCAAATTTCCTTATCTTCCATATTTCAGGGATTATTTCATTGAGGTCTGTGGCTTTACTACTTTTGATAGTTTTTTGGGCTTCAAAGAGTTCATGTTAGTAGTAGTGAAATAGATCACTAATTAGGACTGAGCCTATTCTAGCAGTGACTACCCCAAGCAGTTTAACAGGTTTGAATTCAGAATTTGTCTTCTCCTAGACTGGTTGCCTAACCAAGGTTAAAGAACCCAGTCTGCCCTACTATTTAGTCATAGCTGGAGGGAGAGTAGTTGGATTCATACCTTTCCTAAGAATATTAACACTATGTGAACTGTAGCTTCGTCTAGGATTTGAACTCTGGTCGTTGAGTCCATTTCCTTTGATTCTAACCATTACATCACATGCCACCAAATGGCATCCATTGTAATGTGTCCTAGCTTGATGTCTAGTTGGCTATTAATGATTTTTTTGGTATTATTATCTGTGGTTGGTTGGTTGGTTGGTTGGTTGGATTTTACAGACCTTTGGGCTATTTTATTGTTGGGTATTCAAATTTTTTTCAAAAATCCAAATTTCAAAAACACGTTTTTATTTATTTAACCTAGGCATACAGGTTACCACACATGACCAAAATATGGCCTCATTTAGTAGAGAGGTATTACTCTTCTGCAGAGGTGCAGTCGGTGTATTCTACAGTCACAGCCAACAGGGTGTATTATTATCTGTGATTTTAAATTGACACAAATGGACTAGATTTCTTTTTATGTCTAAATAAGTAAAAATCTATGGTAGCCCATACGGTTAAATTACATTGTGTATTTCATCAGTCCGGGTCATTAGGGGAAACAACTTTTTAAATATGTTAGATGATCTGTAAACAAAAACACAATCATTACTAATAATTTTTTTAAAATATATAAAGATCTTGGAAAATATGTAATGCAAAATTGGGCATTTTTAAATTTATATTTTTTGACAGATTGAATAAAGCTTTATCTATAGGGAAATATTGTGTGCAACATGGATGCTTCCAGACGTTTAGAATTCACTACTAAATTTTTTAAGTGAAAGAAAATGAGCCAACTGAATCAGAGAAAAAGCTTCTTTTTTTTTTTTTGGCATCAATTCAAAGAAAAAAAAATACTATTTTTAAAACTATGAAAAAAAGAAATACGCTACAAAAATTATTTTTTACAGTTTTAAGAAAATAAATTTTAAATTTTCAAATAACTTTTTGGTGATTTTGGTGCTTCTTTTTTTTATTTTCTTTATTTCATTTTCTTCCTTTTTTTCTTTGTTTTTTTTATGTTGTCTCCATTATTTAATCTTTCTAAAAATATAAAAATTAGGGACTGGAAATTTTTTTATTCAAATGACCAAAATCTGAATTTATAAAAAAAAATTGGGGTCATTTAATGCTGAATTCAGTCTTTTCTTTTTGCACAAAATTATATGGTTTCCAGTAATTCTTCCTATTTAATAATTGTTTGTCTGCACACAGTTTAGCTAGTTTCTGATTGGCCAATCGAATTCACTCATTTTTTTTTTTATTCAGGATTTGACCTATCTAGAAATATAAAAATTAGGGATTGGAATCTTTTTTCATTTAAATGACCAAATCTACAATCTAAATTGATAAAAAAAAAAACTTCTTTTTTTTTTCAAGTTTTTTTTAATAAAAAGAAGCTATTCATTATAAAATTAAATCACTAATGAATAAAGTAGTAAAAATTTCATTAAAATCAGACAATTTCCTGATTTTCTGTAATTTTTTGAAAATCTTAAGATTTATTTTAATTTTATTATCTCCCTTGATGATCTTTAATCATACTTATATGAATTTTATAAATAGTATGTAACTTGAAATGGAGCAGACAACATGGAAGTCAACGTTTAAGTGAGTATAAAAACAGAAATCTTTTAATAAATATCATTTGTCAGTTTTAGATATCTCTCATTTTACTCACCATTTCAATGGTTTCTGGCCATCATCCAGCAGATAGAAATGATTAAAGATTATAGATTATCATTAAATCACTATCATTGGCATCTGCGAGATGGTAGATTAATGATGTTGCTAAATCCCTGGTTGCTTAGATCAAGCAACATCTCTAATCCGATAGCTAATCTCTTAATCCCACCTCTAAATAAGAATAAATTGAATCGGTTCATTCATCGCCTTCGCCAACATTCTGATACAGAAAAGTGCTCTTCACCACAAAGTGAATGAAATTTAGATGAATGTAGAGGCACTTGTGGTGTAATGGTTATAGGCATATAAAATGAAGATGGTGAGATGAGTTCAAATCCGGACTATATGACATTAAGGCACCCCTTCCGCAATCTCAACTCGTGGGGACACTTTTCTCATTTACACCGTAAAAATCCGGTTGTTTGTTAGGGGTTAGCGTTAGGGGTTAGGGGTTAGTTTTATCATTTTTTTTTTAAACTCTAAAGATCGTCTGTAAACAATTATTTTGACGGTGTAAATGGAAAAAATGTCCCCACAAATCGAAATCACAAAAGGGGTGCCTTAAGGTCATATGGTCCTCAAATCCTTTTGAATGAGGCTTTTTACCACAAATTGAATTAGAAGAATGTGGAGGTGCTTGTGGTGTAATGATTATTGTCATAGAAATTTTAAGAAATGAGTCAAAATATTCAATATTCATGGCTGTATGAATAATTTCGCCTTTGACTGTATGTTCAAAAGGTATTTAAGTTAAGTAAAGTTGTTGGAGTGGCCTATTGTCGGTATCAGCTAGACGGTGAGAGAGTCTATCCCCTTTTCGCTAGCTCTTGACCAGGAAGATAGTTTTTGGGTGAAGTGGAGCGCCACACCTGCCGTCAGCTCCCTACTTTACCGCACAGATCAGATTACCCAATTTGTGCTACTTATGAGCTGAGTTGGTGGGAACCGGTATCGAATGTGGAGACGCTTATGGTTTCATGGTTATCACCATTAAAATTCTAAGAAATGGGTTAAAATATTCAATATTCATGGTTGTTTGACCTGGGAGTATTAATTTCAAATCTGGGTATTATTTTAATTATTCGCCCGACCTAAAATAAAACGACAAAAATATTATAAAGTATACAGTGTCGGATGATAGTCCTCCGTATACTAGGAACAGGTGGAAATTGTAACATGTTACCTCGGGGAAACATGGGGTGTGCAGTTAAGAAACCCCCATCAGAAGAACTTACCATAGTTGGTATTGCTGCTCAATGCCAATGGGCCTATTTTGAAGAAGATTAACATTTCATTCATCATTCATTTCTGTAGAAATGAACGATGACTATACTTTATATATAAGATGCTGATATACATTTAATATATATATATATATATATATATATATATACATATACATATATATATATATATATATAATAAAATAAATATATAAAGGTTTTACATATCTATTTATTTGGTGACAAGGGAACATTCACGATCATATTGGTTTCATGCAAGGCAATCGTCAGTGAAGATGTTACAAATGCAAGGAAAATCGAAAAAATTTCAGAAAATTCAATAGACATAGGATGTGTATGATTGGATAAAGTGATGTGCATATGTATATGGTGGTAACTTGAATGTATGTGAGTGTTTATGGGCAGCATAAAGGTTATGTATGCAGGGTAACTGGTCACATATTGATATATATATATATATATATATAAGTCATCCACAGACACATGTTTCGGCGTTTCACACCTCTTCAGTGTGGCTAGACACAATAACTATCCTTGGCTAGGGTCGAACTCCGACTGACTGTTTGCCAGCCTGATATCTTATCCCCTCGGCCACTGATAGCTGCTATAGCGGGGCTGGTGTTTAAACTATTAAATACATAGATTTGTTTATATATTTTATGGTCACAGAGAGATCTAGTTTGCGGCAAACAATCATTGCATTGTTAGCTTTAGTATAATATATATATATATATATATATATATATATTATTAACTAAAACTAACACTCTAAAGATGTCTGTGGGAGAGACATGAGGATATGCCACATTGACACAAACACGAGGGAGATAGATGCAGAAAATCAAGCGGCCTGGCGCCTTAACGTCACGCAAGGTACAAAGAGGGGTGAGGTGAAGAGGAGAGTAGTCTTAACAGCAAAGAGAGCCAGAAAGGGGGAGAAAAGACATCAGCCCCAAAAAAACAGTTTGGGTGCTGTCAGTGCACCAAAGACTGTCACTCAGGAATTGGCCTGCACAGTCACTTGCGCAGATGCAGATAATTTATTTATTTATTTATTTTTTGTACACTACACCATCGTCCTTAGTGGATAGAAAGGTGTCAGTAACAACAACAACAACAAAGCTATGTAAATTAATGATTATTTGATAAAGGCTTTTTTTCCTATTTTGTTTAATGGCACAAAATACATCCAAAAATATTCCTTAGTTTTGGGATTAAGTTAAGTTTGAAAAAAATTCCATTTTATTCCATTCTAAGTAAAAGTAAAGTCGTTGGGGCAGCCTAATGTCGGTATCAGCCAGTCAGCGAGGGAGTCTATCTCCTTTTCAATAGCGATAGACCAAGGAGATTGTTTTAGGATCTGAGGTGGAACGCTACACCTACCATCAGCTCCTTACTTTACCGCACAGATCCCTGTGCTACTCATACGCTGAGTTGGCGGGGACCGGTATCGAACTAGGAACCTTGTGGTTTCTAGCCAAATGCTCTACCGACTGAGCTAACCCGGCCCCTACTAATTAGTCGTAATTTGAAAGTAAGTCAAAAATTCACCTGTTTCTTACTTCACATTCTGCCTGTCACTTTCCCCCTCTTTATATATAGGTTGATTAACTACTCTTTATATATGTTAGTTTTTTTTCTGTGAGGTAAAGAGAGAGATTGGTGAGTGTGAGTGGTAGATGAACTTATTTATATGATAATTTTCAGCAGTTAACTGTTGGCTTATATATAAGAAGGGTCAGTCTTTGACTTAATTGCAAATTTTAGCAAAATGATTTTGATATGTAAATATATATATGCATATAAATATGTACATTTATATGCACTTTATATAAGTGCATATAAATTATAATTATATATATAAAGTTAAACCTAATGAGTCAGATATACCTACTAACAGTTTCGTTTAGTAGCTCATCAGGGCAGGAATCAGGGTCAGATTCTTGCCCTGATGAGCTACTAAGCGAAACTGTTAGTAGGTATATCTGACTCATTAGGTTTAACTTTATTATTTGCTCTACTTAGGTATTGAGCACGTTTTACTTTTCAACTTTAGATAATCCTAGGGGTTTATATATATATTTTTCATATATATATATATATATTATAATGTATTAATTTGAAAGCAATTACAATGCAAGTAAAAATAAAAACAAAAGATGTTATTTTTTGTCTTTTTCATATATATATATATATTATAATGTATTAATTTGAAAGCAATTACAATGCAAGTAAAAAATAAAAACAAAAAGATGTTATTTTTTGTCTTATCGATTTCAAAGTAAAACTTTATTTGATAAAGTTTTACTTTGAAATCGATAAGACAAAAAATAACATCTTTTTGTTTTTATTTTTTACTTGCATTGTAATTGCTTTCAAATTAATACATTATAACATACTTAACAATGCTTCAAGCAAATTACCAATTACTTTTATATATACATATATATATATATATATATATATATATATTTAATTTTTTTCTTTTGGTCAAGTGTTATAGTATTAACCAATTATTTTCGGTTGGTACGACCCTCTTAGTCTTTTCTTTTTTCATTTATTTCCCCAAGTGAAGTTTAGTAGTATATTTTTACTAACAAACTATTTGTCAAGTTTTTTCTTACTGCAAGGGTTTACCAATAAGTTTGGTATATTAATTATATATATATATATATATATATATATATATTATATATATATATATTAGCGTGTTGGCAGATAGTTGATAAATAACCGCATTGTCAGATACTTAGAGTGCAATGCCTGTTATGCCAGTCCCTCAACAAGAGGAATGGGGGGGTGAGGGTGATGAATGTAGGAAGCAATTGTTGCAATGGCTGGGGTGTTTGACATATGTTGACAATAAAAAATGGTGGAGGAGGAGAAAAATTAGGAGCGTGGGGGAGGAGGAGGAGGAGAGGAGGAAGAGGGAGAGGAGGAGGAGGAAGAGGGAGAGGAGGGAGGGAGGGGGAGGAATTAAGTTAAAAGAACAACAGAAGAGCAATAAGATAACAATGTCTAAAAACGTTACAAGAAAGGCGCTGGAAATGACAAAGACAACCTTCAAGATCTGAAAATAACTGAAACTTCAGTCTCATACTCTACCCATTTTATGTTAAGTGACGTTTAAGTGAAAAAATAAATAAAGAAATAATTTTTAGAATTACAGACAAATGTCATCAGTATGAAAATCTTTAACTGCTTTTTTCTTTTTTTTTGGGGGGGGGGTATTTTTTTTTGGGGGTAGCGTTTTTCTTCTTTTGTTTTTTTTTCTTTTTGGTTAGCTTTCCCTGTTTAGGGTTAATATTATTCTACTGACAAATAACATTTAGCAGGACGTAATATATCATTTATATCAGAAGCAGTCTGTCAGTGAGTTTGATTCTCTCTGGGTGCTCTATACTTTTGGCCCTGTGCCAAACTAAGCTAAGTTTACTAAAGGACTTCATTCTGGTTGTGGTAATTTAATTAAAAAATTGTCAAGAAGGCCGAGGGTGTCCTGGCGTCACTCAGCAAGACCTTTGTCAGCTGCTCACCGGCTATCTATTTAAAGCTGTACAAAGCTATGGTGCGGCCACACTTGAAATTTGCATCACCAGTCTGCAACCCCTATCTCGCTGAGAACATTAACCTCCTAGAAACTGTACAGAGACGTGCAACCAAGCGAATACCTTCCATCAGGCATCTGCCATATTCTGAACATCTTGCTGCCCTGGGAATGGATTCATTGAAACTCCGACGTCTGGCAACTGACCTGGTAAATGCTCATAAGGTCATTAATCATTTTAACAATAGCAACCTTGAGCACCTTTTTGATCTCCATGTTTCTAAAACACGTGGGCATGCCTACAAAGTCAGAAAACACCATAGCTCACATGACTTTCGGAAACATTTTTTTACGCTCAGAGTTGCTGAGGCATGGAATAAACTGCCTGCATCCGTTGTAGGCTGCCAAAATACTGTATCTTTCAAAACCTCCATGCTTCCTATAATCCGCCAACACTATACCTGATACCCCCCCACACACACACACATATGCATGCATGCGCAATCATACATGTATATTATTACTGTATGCTATTCATGTTCCTGACACTAGTACATCATTCTATGTACTAGACATGAGATTTTTATGAGTTGTGGTGCACCTGAGCACTGTATGCAATAAATTTCATTATTTATTTTAACTAATGTGTATATATAAGTTCCATAGACAGGGTCATAGAAATGTCTGAGTTTATTAGGCAATTATTAGGTTTATGAAGACATTTGCTATTTCTCATAGATGACAAGGGGACATTTTTTTATCACAGGCCACAAGGGAAAGAGAAAAGACTGCACTGCAAAGCTTTTCAACAAACTCAAACATCCTCTCCAACTGAACATGTTTTGCTTTTTCTCAGATAAAAAAAAAAAAATTTATTCCAGAATCAGATAGTGAAGTCGCAGAAAAAATGCTGGCTTGCTCTATCCTCACAAGATGTATCGATAGCGAGTCCTCATCATGGTGTTTGGTATGGTCACTAGTGATGGTGACATTGTGCCTTCATTCATCTTCACACATGACTTCAAACTCAACTCAGAAGCCTGAAGGGGGTAGTGCTGTCATGGATCAAGAATATGGTAGCTGGAAGACCCTATGTCTGGTAACAGGTCCCATCATTAGATAGAAATACATAATACCATATAACTAAATTATTTGTATTAAAAATAGTTACTTGAAGCTATAATTGTTTACTAATTAGTCCAATTGTGGAGTTGCAGATGCGGTCACACACATTGCAAGGGAAATTTCCATCTGCATTTGGTGGTGCATGACAACAAAGACGTCGCCGCTCATGCAGCTCTATTGATCTCAATATTGAGCCACTCAGCTCCTGTGTGGCACATACCGCAGCCAACCTTGTCTGTTGGAGGCCAAATCTTCCAGACTTGAAGTTGTAATGGTGCATTTCTTCAGAGCCGTCTTCATATGGTCTTTGAACCGCTTTTGACCCTTCGAGTGCCTTCTGCGAGTTCACCATAAAGTACTTTACAGGGGAGTATGTCTACAGGCATGCAGATGGTGTGACCCAATATGTAGGGAGTGATTATACTTTCAGACCACACTGTACAATGAATGTGATTTCCTAACCTCTAGGCATGAAATAACCCTAGATGGGTTGATATGCCATTAAAATCAATCTGTAGGCCATTTTGATAGAGGTATATATTTCCCATAAACTGATATTGTTTTGGATGGTATGTTCGTTTGAGGATGTCCATTGAGTATATTTATTTTCAAACAGTCTGCAATGGTTTGTACTACAATTGTAGCATACATGGTTTAACAGTTATCATCATAGGAAATGGGCATGATGAGATGAGTTCAAATCCTGGCCAAGGCTGTTTGCAGTTCACATAGGTTGGCACAAGTTTTTTTTTTTATGATCTATTGATTGATTTTAATGGCATGTCAACCCATGTAGGGGTATTCTATGCTTACTTATTCAACCTACTTTTTCTATATCACAATTTTTTTTAAAAACAATAAATCCATAAAAAAATTATTAATGAAAACCAAAAAGTCATTATTGTACTTTGATATTTATTGATTTCACTTAATAAAAAATAATGATAATAAAGAATTAAAAGATTTAGAAAATGTCTAATCACAGTCAACTTACAATTAAAAAACATGATACAAAATGATGTTAGCACAGGACAAGAAAACAAAACAGGGGTGATACAATTGAAAAAAAAAAATTCCCCACCCACCCCCAAAAATAACAAACAAACAAAAAAACATTTATATTGTATCCCCCTGTCAGAATAAAATTATCTGCTAGCTGATTCAATTTATTAAATTTTTCTTTTTTTTCTTTTTTCTTTTTTTTTTTTTTTTTAGCAATTTCTTCCAAACTCAAGAAGCAGTCCATTTTTATTTCAAATATACAGTGAAGCACAAAAGTGTCATTAATTAAAATCGACCCTTCTTCATTTTTAAAGATTTTTAAAATACCTGAAAGAACAAGTTGTCATTTTTAAGAACATCTCCCTGTGTTGATTCACAAACTGCAATAAACGATAATAAAAGTTTACACAAGTACCCAAACATAAACTAGGTCAGTCTAGAGAGAAATAAAACTGATCTTTATCTTTTTTTTTTAAATTTTTTTAATAATTATATGCTATAGAAAGTAATGAGACTGATTTTTTTTTTCAGGTAGGCAACCTTGATTGAAAAATCAACTGATTAATGTTGACCTTGAACACATGAGAAAGCATTCAGTTCATGTTTACCTCTCCAGAGATGCTGATAGGAACACAGGATGCGTACCTGACGCTTAAAAATCTAAAAGGACGCAGTAAAATCCTATCAATGCATCACAGTGTTTTTCTTTTTTCTTCCCTCATCATTTCAAGTTAACGGTAAATACATTTCAATAGTCTCTTAAAAACGAATTACACAGGATAGATTACAAAGTAGGAGTTAGACGGCTTTAGTTGTTTCCCTAGATCATAAATAAAAACCCTACAATCTATTAAGAAACTTCAGTTGGGACCCATCAAATTTTCCGGGGACTCATTCAAAGCAAATATGTGTGTCCCAGGATGCACTAAATCAAAAAGCTATCAGCATCACTGCCTCTCAGAAATTCACCTCCAAATGATTAATATTGGATTATTCCAAGTGAATTTGGTTAAGCGTTTCCTGAAAATGGAAAACAAGAATATTCGGCCCAAAAATGGCCAAAGAGAATATTCTCATGTTATCACAGGTCTCTTACTCTACCCCCTCCTGATAAGAGTCCTAGCAAATATTTCCTTTTCATAAAAATCAAAACTTAGGTTGTCATGTAGGAACTGCCGAGAATATACAACAGGTCATGATGAACCAACTGAAGGCAGTGCCAGTTGAAGACTAGTTTTCTGGAATGTCGTTATTGGGGGGGGGGCTTTCCAATGGCACTGTTTCGATAGAGATAAAATTGTGTCAGTAAGTAATTAAGTTTTTCATAAAATAATTTTTTTACAAAGTCAGTCTTGTTTCTTTCTTGGCAGACCCCCATCTATGTTCAAAGGATTGACGATGAGTAATTTGAAAGTACCAATTTAAGTGGCCTTACTTAGAAAGCCGAGGTCTTTCCTCTTAACAAACATATTGGAAGGATTACAAAAGAATGAATTAAAGGAAAATGACAATCAAATTATCAACCAAAGCAAGACGTGAGAATTGCTTTTAACAAAATCAACAATTATTGAATTAATGATAGACCTGTTATATATATATATATATAACCTCAACAAAAAATATCACATAAGATACAGCACTCAGTGTTCTGTATCATAAAAGTGTTTATAGACATACTCCACCTTAGTACATTTAATATATATATATGCATGTGTGTGTAAGACTATATATATATATATATATATATATATATAGCAATATATGGTTATCACTAGCTCACATGGTGAGTTTGTGGTGGACCAATGTTTTTTTGTGGTATTATTAGTAGAGTGCTCAATATCAATGGTAGAGCTGTTTTATATATATATATGATAGACTCTCCCGTCGATTTCGACGTATGAGTGTCTAAAAGCAAAATCAGCTCAAATGTTTATGGCGATTGTGAGATTTCAGTCCAGCCAGCGACTTGCAGATGAGGCCACAAGTGGAGCAAGAGTGAGGGGTGCGGAAAGAATTGGTGGTTGGGCCGAACGCCCCTTTGTCCTTGATATATATATATATATATATATATATATATATATATATGTGTGTGTGTGTGTATATTCCTGAATTGGGATGTATATATGAGAAAGAAGATAATTTTGAAAATCAGACTGACATGTTTTGCTAGTTGTCCAGCATCCTCAAATAAAATTTATAGAGTTTAACAGGTTTAAATTCAGAGTTTTCCTTCTCCTAGACTGGTTGCCTAACCAAGGCTAAAGAGCCCAGTCTGCCCTACTATTAACCCATAGTTGGAAGGAGACGAGTTGGATGCCTACCTTTCCATAAGGTATAAGCACTATGTGGTAATGCAAACAGCCTCATGCAGGATTTGAATACGCCTTGCCAAGTCCATTGCTTCCACAAATACAGTTATAGATTAAAAATACTTTTTTTTTAAATTAAACTAAGTATACATCTGCACTATGTAAACTATCATACAGCTCTTTTCAATGATAAATTCATTTGCATTCTTATGATGCTACACCACTAGTGAAACATGTTGTAATTTTCAAAACTGTCTTCTTCTTTCTTATAGTGTCAGGTTTCATTCAAAAACTTTACTGTTGTGTATAACTCATAAGAAAAAAAACAATACTAACTCTGTCTCATATCAATTGTTACATTTAGTGAAGGAAGTTTATATGCAAATGTACAAACTATTACGGGACAAAAGTAGTGTATATAAGATGAGACTTTTGAACTACACTGTACATCTTTGCCTGCTTTTGCCCAGTTTCTCATGCTTCTCTGCTGTTTAAATTCTTGTTATATACATGGACACCCACTTGCAGGGGCTTTTTGGTCTGAGGGGAATTATGGGACAGGGACCTTTGTACACCCACTTGGATCAGGCCTTCTTAAGAGGGATCATCCAATGAGTCATACTCTCTTATATTACAAAGGGATTTGGTAACTTCTTTACAGGTGAAATGCCTATTGTATAACAGGATTACCAAATTCTGAATATATCCTCTTGTTCCCCTTCACCTGCCTCCCCCAAAAAGTGGCAGCTAATGCCCATATATATATATATATATATATATATATATATATATACACACTCTTGTGCAAATTAATTGAAACAACCACTTTAGTTTCCTTTCTTTCACCATACGGTCAGTTTTAGACTCACTGGAGTAACAGGGGGTAATCAATTTCTATTTTTTCCTCAGATTAGGTCATTTGCACTGGTGTGCAGTAATATGAATCTATTTTCAGAGTGTATGATGAAATTTGTTTCGCCTTGAAAAATATTGCATCATCCGTGTGATTGCATCAGATTTTTATCACACCCAGACACTATTGTTCCAACTGTCAATTAGTTGTCCTACAGTCATTGTCTGTGATGGACATTACTCCAAGGAAGCATACAAAAATTGTCATGCTGGACAAACACACTGGTAAGCCTTAGAGAGAGATCGTGGATATTATAACAATAACAGAATTATTCATTTTGTTTCAATTAATTTGCACAAGGGTAGGTGTATATATATATATATATATATATATATATGTATATTTGAAAAAAAAAATTTTTTCAGTGCTAACAAACTTGATTAACACAGATATCAAATTTGTTTGAAAATTTTTTCCCATTGACAAAAATGATTTTGGAGTTCATTCCAAAAAATGCCAAGTCAAAAAAAAAAAAAGAAAAAAATGAAAAAAGAAAAAAAATGAAAAAAGAAAAAAAAATCCATTGGGTTATTAACTCTTTGCCTACCAAATTTCCCCCACGGCTCTACCATATTTTCTTGGTATTTTTTTCCTGGTCCCCTATTGTAAAAAGGATTGAGTACTAGTCATAGGGTTCATTCACAGACAAAATAAAAGATGGCAGGTGTGTTCACATAGTGATTTTTCAGTGTGAACAAGTAATACATGCGAGAGACGCTGCCAGCAGCTTGCAGTGGTGGAAGAGCCACTGTGAGCGATTTAAAGTAGGCAAAGAGTTAATAATTATTAAAAAAGAATATATATATATATATATATATATATATATATATATAAACAGATAAAAGACAAAGGCCAGACAAACATTTTAACTTTTTTTGTCTTTTTGGTCATTTATATACAGGCAGTTAATCAAATACCATATAAACTTGTATTTAGGTCAATCCTTGATTTATAGTCACAAAATAATGAATATATAGAATCAATTTTTGAAGCCATGGGTCACTCCTAGTCCTTTCCTTTATATCTGAACTTTAACCTCACAAAATTATTACTTATATATGGGTCAATACCAATTCTTTGCCTAAAATTTAGTTATCCAAAATTCAGCACATACATATCAAGTCCGAAAAGTGTCCCTAACCATTACGTCAGTGATATAATCCCAGAATCATTAGGTGTCCCCTTTCAGACCAATCCCCTTGGGAAAGATATGAACCAATTCATCCCTCCAGCTGTGGGTTAAATAGCACCACTACTATTCTTCTACAAGGATGTATTTGGCATTAGATAACCAACAAAGATTGATATGCCATTAAATTAAGAAACTAAACCAAATCAAACCTAGTCCTTTGCCTTACATTTGAGTTTAACCATGTATAATTATTAATCCGATAAATATATATATATAAATACTAAAACCATAATATGGTTTGCTATATATATATATATATATATATATGTATATATATATATATATATTAATATTGATAATATAGTTAGCTATATTTATAAAATAAAGAGTGCTCAATATCAGTGATAGAGCATATACTAATATACCAATACCCTTTAAAACCCTTTTGCCTAAAATCAGTGTCTTCAAAAATTGGACTATACACAAGTATATATGGTATTTTTGTAAAATCACTGACCCAAGAAGAAACATAATTAAAAAAGAGAGAGATAGAAAGAAAAGGGAAGACAAGGAGAAATTGACAACAAATATGGAGATGTATTACAAATTGTATAAAAAACAGGTTTGTTGGGGCAAATATAACATCAAATATGATAATAAAATGGTAATTTATTGTCTGGATAATATGTTGTTTTGTTTTGTTTTTTTTTAAGTAATCATCTGAAAGTGTAATGACCGTGAATAGAAAAAGGAATAAAAAAATTATATAATCAAAATCACCAGCAGAAACGCCCCCCACCCAAAAAAAAAAAAAAATGAAACATAGAAATCTGGAAAGAAATAAGTGGAATCTCATCATTTTTTTTTTCATTTTTTTTTAAGTATATGGGAAAATCAAGCTTACTTTAAAAACAAAAAACAAACTTGTACCCAAAATTCAGCAGTAAAAATTGTATCACTTGTGTTATTATACTTTGTTATTTAATTCTTCTCATATAAGAAGACATGAGACTTTTGAACTGCACTGTACATTTTTGCTTGCTTTTACCACGTTTCTCACACTACTCTCTTTTTAGATATTAAAGTTTTATGTTTTTTCTTCTCGGGTATGGAAATGCCATTCACTGGAAAAACAAAGGTGTTTAGACATTAAATATATAATTTTGAACTGTCTCTACTGTTAAAATTTGAGATCATTTGAATATGAATTGTTTAAATTATTAAATTACGAAATGATATCAATTTTTTTTCTTAAACACCCTTTACATCTTATAATATTAAAAATGATATTAAAATTTTTAGAAAACTCTGTATAATAGTTACATTTGTAAATAATTCTCACACATTAAATGCAACATTATTAGGCAGAGATAGTATTATATATATTGTTATCTATCATTTTTAGCCATCTTTATTTTGAGGTCCAATTTTGACATCATCAATTCTTGTATAATTTTTCCCCCCATCATGTTGCCATCTGATGAAACTGTTCCTTGTCATACCCCCTTCATTTTGGAAATGTGGTCTCATTTTTGGAGTAGAGTTGTTCCCCATCTTCTGATTCTTGTGTGTGTTTTTTTTAATTAAATGAATAATAATTAATGAAGTTAATTATTATTATTAAAATACGTTTATTTATTTATTTGCTGTTTGTATATTAGCAACTTTATTATATGCACTGCATAGGGACTGCCATGAAAGGGAAGAAAGATACAAAATCTCAAGTTATTTTCTTTAAGGCATAACAATGGGAGCCATAACAGCTTTTAACAAACTTTGAAAAAGAAAAAAAGAAGGCGTTGAGACAGTTTCCTCAGGTGGCAGCAAAGAAAGAAGATGAAGGAAGACCACACAAAAAATCAATGATGTCATAATGGGTCCACAACATTACTATTGTACGCATATTTAAAAAAAAAAAAGATTTGCATATTTTTGATAGTTTTACTTTTCCTGGTGGTTAGTTTAAACTGATAGTTTAGTTAGTATATGTCTATTTTATATACAGAATCAAATAATTACTATTTAATTACTATTCAATTACTATTTTCTAATTTGTTGTAGTAGTAGTAGTAGTAGTAGTAATTATCATTACTGTTCTTGTTGTCATTATTACTGTTATTATTGTTATTGTTATTATTGTTTTTGTTATTGTTATTAATATTATTATTATTGTTATCATTGTTGTTATCGTTATTGTTGTTATTATTATCTTATTGTTACTGTTATTATTGTTATAGTTGTTATGAGTTTTTTCACTGGCAGGTCTATATCATTATTATTATTATCATCATTATTATTATTACTGTCATGGTTGTTATCCACTAATAACCTTTTTTATTAATAATAATTATTTATTTTTAATTATCCCTTATTCCAATCAATCATTGTTATCCTCTAACAAAGAGGTCTCAAACTTGAGGTCACTAAACGGTTACTGTGAGGTAAACTGGGCTAAAACTCAAGTGGTGGGGTGGGGTGGCTTGGCAAGTGAGGTCTGCAATTCCCACCAGTTATATTATTAAACTGCTATACAGCTGATAGGGAGACCCTTTATTTATCAAAATGAATGTTTATATGACAATACATACTTGGGAGTATGGGAGTATTACAAAAAAGTCCAATGTGAATCAATTTTAGGAAAACATTGGTTATGAAAATGGCTCTGTCACAAGCCACAGATAAGTCACTTGCAGGCCGTACGTTTGAAACCCCTTCACTAATTTTTCATCCTTAATCATTAGTAATTAATAATAATTGATTAATAACCATTATTATATTAATATGATAAAATGATTATTATTAATATTTATTACTTATTGGGATAAATGTACAGAGATGCTGAGAGGTACGCATAAAAATCTAAAAGAACGCAGTAAAATTGTATCCATGAATCCCAGTGTTTTTCTTTTTCTTCCCCCACCATTTCCAGCTAACTGTAAATATATTTCAATATTTTCTTGGAAACGAATTACACTGTATGGGGTACAAAGTAGGGGTTAGATGGCTTTAGTTGTTCATAAATAAAAACTCTATGATTTAAGAAACTTTAGTTGGGACCCATCAAATTTCCCTGGGACTCATTCAAATCAAATACATGTGTCCCAGGATGCACTAAATTAAAAAGAATCACTGAATGTAATATTAAGAAATATAGTGTAATTTTTACATTTTAATTAATATAATTATATATAAAATATAAAGAATTACAAAGAATTAATGGCTTATAATTCATATAAGTCTCTCTCTCTCTCTCTCTCTCTCTCTCTATCTCTCTCTATATATATATATATATATATATATATATAATATATATATATTAATGGGTTATATAATCTTTACAATATAAACCTTTGGCATATCAACTCTTGTTGGGCTACTTAATACTGAAGTCAGTTTTTTTTTTGGGGGGTGGGGGGGGGGCTTCTTACAATTAATTATATGGTTTCAAGTAACTATTCCTATTTAATAATAATTTGCTCCCAATTATATTTTTTAATTCATTATTCCTTATCTAATACTAATAATTTACAATAATTTAAACAGGTGGTAATTTTAAATCCCAGAGATCATTCTACCAAACTTGTATATCTTCAATTAATCGTTTCTATATAACACATAACTTACAAGCTTTTATATAGCTTTGGGTAATTATTCCTATCTAATACAAATAATTTATTCACAATTATATGGTTTTGAGTATTCTTAATAATTTCCAAGCACTTAAATGTAGTTCACAATCATTTTAAACAGGTAAATATTTCATACTTAATTACAATATCAATGTTTTAAGAGTTGATGTATTAGTTAAAAATCCTGTTGAATATTCTCTCAAACAGATCTATTTGGCCTATAGATGGGACTCCTCCAGGTCAGAGTGGACCTGGGAGTAATGGTAATGAAGAGGTGACTCCACACAGAATTGGATGCAGTTTAGTGTCATACTGTTGTAACCTAATAAAGGTTATTAGATGAGAAATAACCAAACAAGTTGGAAAGGAAATGGGACTTTTATAACATTAACAAATACAATATTGGCCAGTGGCATGAAAAAAGTTAAACCACTGCTAGTGGTATAAGACTACTCAGTAAGCATAATGCTCCCACATTTATGAGGATTGAGACATACCCATTAATGTTCATAGGTAGAATGTATAACACATACTGAGGACATATAAAGAACCTTACTGAAACTATATAAAAATTTATATGTAAACAAATTTCATGGATTTTTATATGCCTTTCACGCAATCTAATTTTCTTTTCCATTGTCTAAAGGTTTATGGGAGGGTTCACATGACATAGTGGCTCATGTGCTGGACTGCAACATTGTAATTAATGAGTTCAAACTCCAGTACCATTATTATGTTCACTTTCAGACTAAATAACCCTGGGAAAGGCATGAACCCCCTAATTCCCTCAGCTATGGATTAAATAATACCACTACTGTTCTTTTATAAGGATGGTTTTGGCATTAAATAGCCAACGAATATTGATATGCCATTAAACAAAGAAACAAAAGGACTGTTTTAATATCAATTAATACAGAAATGTCATACACACTAGATGAATGGATGGACCTAGTTCTAATTGTATCATAGAAACAATTATATCATTATTTTTACAACTGCGGTTTGGAATAGGGTGTGAAAAACTTGTCCGTGATTCAGATATGTTATTCCACAGAAATCAATAACCAGTGAAAATAATTTGGCAGTAAAATGTGATTGAATGATTATAGACATTTACTTATCTTTGTAAGATTTTTGGTACTAATGAAGAATAGCGCGCAAGAGATGATATCATTAGGTTACATATAAAAAGCATCACATTTCATGGAAATACCCGAAACCTTTGAGATGTTAGGATTAGGATTAGTGTTCGGATCAGGGTTAGGCTAATTCGGGAGTTTCCGTAATATAATACTATTTATACGTAAAATGCGATTCTAATGATATTATCTCTTGCGTGCTATTCTGCATTTGTACCAGATTTTTTAAAATTTATTTAAAATCTTTTTTTTTTTCTTCTTTCTTTAAATTTTTTATATATATGAACAGAACTTCAATGTAGTATTTGATAATGGAGAGAAAAAAAAGTCCCTCAAAAAAAAAAATCCTAAACTCCCCAAACTAAGTTTTTTCTTATTTTCTTTTTTTTTTTAATGTTAGAAGCAAAGTACTTAGTGATCGCTTTTGTTTTGTCTCATAAGTTTGTATTTGCTTGAAACCAGAGTGTGAACATAAAGGCAACTACTTTTATCTAGTAGGCTTTGAAAATCTTTTAAAACAACAAGCAACTTTAAAAGCAATAAAACTAGGAATAATTATCATCCATGCACACAAGAATACAGTCTTCATTTTCTTTTTCTCTGTGTGTGTGTGTGTGTGTGTGTGTGTGCATTTGTGTGTGTGTGGGTGTGTAAGACAGGTTATTTCTTTAGACTTTTATAGCAATTTCATTTAAAATGGGTTGATTTCTTTTTGTTCTTCATATACGTGTATGTGTGTGCATGTGATGAAAAGTTGAGGAACAAAAGTGGATATATATATATGTGTGTGTGTGTGTGTGTGATTAAGTTAAGGAACAAAAGTATATATATGTATATATATATATATGATATCTCTGTTCCATAATAGTTACTACACTTAGTGCGTGTGAAATTTATATGCAAATATAGCAACTATTTTGGGACAGAGGTAGTAATATATTACAATCTTGTGATGTAAATTCAGTTTTATTTTTAGAAATTTCATAAGATTTTTTTTTTTTTTTTGTTAGAGAAAGGGGCCTGTTTTGTGTGAGAATCGTAAAAGTGTAAGGCAGTTGATATTTCATATTGAACTTTTGGTTTCTATTTTCACTGAACGGATCCAAGACGTACGCTGCACCTTCACTTAGGCACAGGCCACTTGGATTTGGCAGGATATAAGGCAGAAAGATGGGATCACACAGAAGAGTGATTTTTTTTAATTCTGAATTTCTTACATCTGGTCGGGATGGAGGATTATTCAATGTGTGCAAAACTGTCTTTTTTTTTTAAAGAAAAAAAAAAGGGATTCAGAAAAAACAAAAGAAAAAAGAAAAAATCAGTGGCTGAGGCTGTGAACATTAGATCAGCCGTTTTATTGGTAGGTTCAAATAAAAGCAAGAACAAAAGCCCCCCCACCCCTGTTCCATATTTTCTGATCCCCCTTCTTACTTTGTCCCTTGAAAAGAGATGCTATCAAGTCTTCTTTACCCTTTTGGTGCTGAGAGCAACTCAAATCGACCAAATATACTCAATTTAAACTTAACCAAAATCTATGCAAGATTCCATGTTGCATATTCATGCAAAGAAATATTAACTCTGTCCCATAATAGTTGGTACATTTAGTGTATATGATTTATATACAAAATGTAACACCAGTTATGGAACAGTTATGAACAAGATGCAATTTTAGTCCACATTACTTAAAGATTCCATGTTGTTTTGTTTTATGGCATATCAACCTCGGTGGGTCATTTAATGCCAACAAAGTTTTGAAATAAATTCATTCTTAATAGATACTCAATTTCTTTTTATAAACACATTTTTCTATTTAACCCATAGATGGGACCATAACAGATACTATCACTCCTGGTCAGAGTAGACCTAGGAGCAATGGTGATGAAGGGGTGGTCCACATTCCCCAGACCTCCAGAACTGGACCATGTTGCATACTGAAGTAAAGAAATACTAACTCTGTCCCATAATAGTTGGTACATTTAGTGTATATGATTTATATACAAAATGTAACAACAGTTATGGAACAATTATGGGCAAGATACAACTTTAGTCCACATTACTTAAAAATGTTGAATCTGGTGTGATATAAACCCTCCCCCGAAAGTGCCTCATTTGATATACCTCAGTCCTAAATAAAAAAAATACCTTATTATTTCTAAAACAGTTGTTTTTAGAAGTGTCAGTGAATGAAAAAATTATTTTATAAATACACTTGTACAATATACCCCTGATACCAATTGTGTATTGCAGTATTGTAATTGTGAACCTCCAACGAATTTTTTTTATCTGCAAACCATTTTATTTTATGGTCAATAATGCATTCCAGCCATTAAATTTGTTGCCAAATGCACTACATCAAAAGGGTTAAAAAAAAAAAAAAGAAAGTCAGCAAGGAACTTGATAACTCGTACTACCTCTATAATTTGACAACACTATACCTGATATCCCCCCCTCCATACTCACACATACACACATATATATATCATGACTCATACACTGTTCATTTTCTTGACGTTTGTACATTATTTTATGTACTATACATGAACCTTTGATGAGTTGTAGCGCACCTAATCACTGTATGCAATAATTTCATTATTATGAATTTCACACATTAAATGTAACTATTATGATGAAATAGAGGGTAGAATCATTTAAAGAAATCTTGATTTATTTATGTTGATCTTTAAAGGTAAAAGTTTCAGAAAAAAATAAAAAATAAATACAGCAACTGGTTTCATAAAATTTGACACGTGATAACTTTTGAGAAAACAATGAAACTGGATTTACAAGTTATCTAAGCCAAAAAATTTAAACTTAACCAAAATCTATGCAAGATTCCATATTGCATACTCAAGCAAAGAAATACTAACTCTGTCCCATAATAGTTGGTACATTTAGTGTATATGATTTATATACAAAATGTAACAGTTATGGGACAGAATTAGTATAAAATAAGGAGTGATATAATAATAATAATCCAGACAATTGCATGGCTGAAATCAGCTAGAATACTCAGAAGAGTTCTGGAAACTTGAGGAGGTTTGTTGTCACTCAAACTCCAGTGAAAGACCATCAGCTAAAGTTGGTGTGAAAAACTCACAATAATGATAAAATAAATAATAACAAATGAATAAAATGAAATAGATAATAGAATAATAAAACAAAAAATAATTCTTAAAAATTTATTCACTGCAATGCAAATTTTAAAATCTCTCTCTATAAATGCTATTTAGTTTCTTTTCTTGAAAAAAATAATTCTAAAAGCAATTTAGATAGATCTGTGACCTTTTTCACAAGTAATAATAACTAATTAATCTCTAAATAGTAAATTTAATTTCTGTACATTCAGTGTTTAGAAGGTTATCAACTGCCATAATTTTTTTAGTTTTAATTTTAACATTAACTATATTAATTATTTTGCTATATCAAAAGTAAATCTAATAAAAACAGGTAACAAAGATTAAGTTTGATCTTATAAGATCAAACTTAATCTGTTTTTATTAGATGTACTTTTGATATAGCTACAATCCAATTTCTGAGGTTCCATTAAAAATGCAGCTTCTCGGCCTTTTTGTTAAGATCAAAGTGTAGTATCTGTTCTTCATAACAGTTTGTATCTTATATGGGAGACTTCAATGTTACCAAAACTCTGTTTTAGGCATTAAATCACTAAGAACAGGTACTACACTATGATCTTAAAACAAAAAAAAGGCAGAGAAAGGATTTGGCCCATCCATCTCAAGGATGGAATGTGATACTAGATTGAGTTTAACATGGGGACCCTTATGTATACACATGACTATATATTTACCAACCCCTCCACACTAGCAGAATGTGGCAAGATCAATTTCTTAAACATAGTTTAAGAGGTTTGAATTCAGAGTTTTCCTTCTCTTAGACTGGTTGCTTAACCAAGGTTAGAGAGCCCAGTATGCCCTACTATTTACCCATATCTGAAGAGAGAATAGGATGTATACCTCTCATAAGAGTATAAGTGCTATGGGAAATGCAAATAGCCTCAACCAAGATTTGAACTCTGTCCATTTCCTATGACAATAATCATTACACCACACACCTTCTGTATATGGGACTAACAATAAAAAAATTAGTTCTCTCAGCAATTCCGTTAAGGGATGCCTCAGACATTAGGAATTGAGTCTGACCAGTAAGGTGCAATGAAGAAGTTCTGCCTGCAGAGGGATAGTCTTCTAAAAATGGACATCGGCCTGGATTTCTTCCTTGGTTAAAAAGACTGAAAATGGCATTTCAAGCAGGAAATTAGATTGTGCCACAAGTTGTAGGTGAAGGAACTATCAATTAATCTTGCTAACATTCTCTAGAATCAGAATTCTTAGTTTAAATGTTCACATATCAAGAAAGACAGTTTAATGTCTATGTCAAAGGTGATGCACAGTAGGTATAACATTGTTATCCTGAATTTAAATGAATAGGTTGGGGGAGATAACTCTTCCCTAAAGAACAATATCACTCTTCAGTAAAAGGGCAGTACAAGGCAACATCAGCAGAGAGAATATCAGTTGGTTGGTTGGTTGGTTGGTTGGTTATTTTGTTTTACGGCATATCAACCACTTTCAGTTATTTAATGCCGAATCAACTCATTTTGATATTTGGTTTTACTTACAGTACCTGCTGGTCACCCATCTAAGTAGTGAACAGGCTCATCACTGCTTAACTTTGGTGATCTAACAGGAACCATTGCTTTCAACCTGACTTAACCATAAGCAGCAAAGAAGATGATCATCAAGCAAGAAAACAAGATGTGTGGAGTTAATGTCTAACCCATATCAATCCTCCTGTACCATGAGAAATAAAAACAAATATTGTTGAGTTAAAAATATATCTAAACTAGAAGCGGCTACCCGGCGTCGCTTGGGTAGAGGGGGATTTTTTTTTTAAGTTAGTCTCATAGGTCCATGGGGCATCCTGCGGGGATCCAACTCATAATTCAGTAATAATTTATAACTGAGTTGGACCCTCGCAGGATGCCCCATTAAAATCCCTACGTAAAAAAAAAAAAGATCTTGCGTTGATTAAACTACTCTAAAAGAAAAATTAATGTCTACTATTTACAATATTAAATGCAAAAAAATGATATGCTGTTAGCATTTAAATCTTATTTTTTAATTATCTTCACGAATATAAATAAAATATTTATTATTTTTACTTAAAAACCAAGCCCTGGTAATATTTCATGTGTATATATATATATATATATATATACTTTGTCATTAATTGTTTTATTTTCGAAGTTTCCTCTGGACATACATATATACACAACTGCCCTTTATATATGTATAGATGTTTTGTATTATTATTTGTTATTCCTAACATTTTGGGTTATAACAGAATATCTATGAATAAAATATATCGTTGTCGGTTAGAGAAACAAGTCCCACTGTATTGTTACGATACTAATTGGCTTAGTGACTAATGTAGGTTAAAACTTCAATATTCAGCGCTGCTCAAAACAATCTTTCGCATTTTACGACCAGAGAGTCAACATGACGTTTCCTCCATGCACAATATTTTCACTTTCCATTTTGCCAAGACAACATCACAAGTGCACAGTAAATTGATGCATATATCCTACAGACACATTTTTTCTTTTTGTCTGTCAGGATATGAAGGAATATCCCTATCAGTTGTGATATCAATGCCAGAATTTTATATATAGTAAAACATTAGGACTTCACCAGCTGAGGTTTAACTTATCCAAACTTTTTTAAAACTAAAACTACTTTGCAAAATATACTCAAGTGAATAATATGAGAACGATATCCTTTGATGCAAAAACTCAATCCACTGTCCTGAAGAAGGTCTAACAGACAGAAACTTTATAACGTCGACATCACTACCCATAATAAACATCCATCCTGTACAACATCCCCTGTTTGTCAACCTTTCTCCACACACACACACACACATATATATATATATATATATATATATATGTGTGTGTGTGTGTGTATGACATAAGCCTTTAATACTTATGATATTTTGAAAATATCAAAAAAATTAATTAATTCAAATGTCATCTGAGTCATCAGATCCTGAGGGGATAAAGTTCAAATTAATTTTAAAAAAATGTTTTTGTCTGATTGATTTGATTTTTGTTTTCTGTGTGAGTTATTTTGGTTTGACACTTCAATTCTGTGTTCCAATTGTTAAAAATTTGTTGGGTTATTTCTTTTTTTTTTGGGGGGGGGGGGATTAATACAAAAATGTTGAACTCTTTCTAACATAAACAAGAAAAACTAAAACTAAAAAACAAATTTAAATAGATATTTCCTAATTGCTTTCAAAATAATGAGACTATTTACCAGTGACAATTTTTGGATATACCTTGATGGTTATATGAAGAGGATGGGGGCAAACTTTTTTTTTCAACAGAAAAATTTTGGATTTTTTTTTTCTATCAAAAAGAAGAAAAACTTATGAAAGATTTAAAACTTTTTAAAAATTAGGGTCCCTATTTCCCAGTGAAATTTTTTTAGCATACCTTGATGGTTATATATATATATATATATATATATATATATATGAGGGCATTTCTTGGAAACTATCTATCATAAGTAAGGAAGCCTTACTGTATTCCATGACAATCGTTCATATACATCTTCCTCTCTTTTCCCTAATAAAGATTTTTTTGCTTACAGATTTCTGTATTAGCATTATTTTTTCAAAAAATAATAAATGAAATAAGTCTCACCATTTTAAAACTATTTTGAGAACCAATGCCATTTCCTGGTGATTCGTGTGCAACTGGGAGCTACAAAGGCAAAATTTGTCATTGAAACTAATGCTAGCAAATCCATTTTACCATCTTTTTTTGTTGTTGTGGTTGATGTTTCTTTGTTGTTATACTTCTGTAATGATTTCTGCTTAACAGTTTGAGTTTGTCTTACAGTATTCATACTCACAGTACAGCCATAATTCCAATGGGGCTCAGACGAGGCCGGCAGTGGCTCAGGCCACAAACTTAGTCAAGTGGTATAATGGTAAAGCTTTGTTGAATTCCCACAAGTATGACACACTTCCAGAAATACCATTACAAATATGTTTTTAAAATGGCAAGGCTTCTTTTTTTTTTTTTGCAAGAAAAATTTTTTTTTCTTCATAGCATGTAAAGAAAAAAACATTTTTTTTCTTCATAGCTTGTAAAGAAAAAAACATTTTTTTCTTCATAGCTTGTAAAGAAAAAAACTTTTTTTTTCTTCATAGCTTGTAAAAAAAACAACATTTTTTTCTTCATAGCTTGTAAAGAAAAATTTTTTTTTTTCTTCTAGCATAACTTTAAAAAGTTATTTAATTATTATTAATCAAAAAAAAAAATCATTGTGTTATTTTGATCAAGTTACCTGAAGAAGGTGGATTTTTTTTTCTTCTCTTTTATAAATGAATGAGTTGATGGTGAATAAGAAAAAAAAAAATTATTCATTGGGGAAATTTTGGCTTATTTCGCCTGCCTTGCGTTCTCTCTTTATAAATATGATTGTTTGAATGAAATAATCTTCACAAAATTAATCAACTGTTTCTATCTTATTTTTTTTTTTTTTTTTGTAACATAGAAACAATTTAAAATTGTGTCAATTTCTATGAATTCATGTAAAAGTATATAATCTCAATAGAATTTTTTAGATTTTTTTAAACCATTAATAAGGCGCTTAGGCCTGATGTATATGAATTTCTTTTGCTCTAAATGAGTTTTCAATATATAATAAACACACATACACACCCACACACATACACATAGTTTGCCTATCATGTGACATCAAAAGATTAATATGTCCATAATATTTAATATTTTTGAGCATTGGGAGAGTAACATGGCAGTATCAAAATGTGCTAGCAAGGAGCCATTAAATATGTCTATACAAACCAATGATGTCACATGAGAAAAGAAATAAAACCAACAGCCATCTTAACAAGCCTTTCTTATCTTCACAAAAGAATAATAATAATAAGATAAAATAATAATAATAATAATAATAAGAAGAAGAAGAAGAAGAAGAAGAAGGTTCTCAAATTATGTTAGTCATATTAAAGAAATAATTTTTAAAAATATAAAGAATTTCAACACAAATTTTTTTTTAATATGTTGAAATCTGATAAATACAAGAAAAAATAAGTTTTTTTTTAAATAAGGGAAATATTTCTTAAATGTAAAAAAATGTTGACGGTATCAGCCAGACAGCGAAGAAGTCTATCCCCTCTTCACTAGCACTTGACCAGGGAGACTGTTTTTGCTTAGGTGGAGTGCCACAACTGCCGTCAGCTCCTCACTTTACTGCACAGTTCAGATTACTAAATCTGTGCTACATATGAGCTGAGTTGGCAAGGACCAGTATTGAACCGAAAATTTAGCAATTCCTAGTCAGGTTCTCTACTCTCCAGGCAAAACTGACTCCTTAGGAATCTTAAATGTAAGAGGTGTTTTTTTGTTTTTGTTTTTGTTTTGATTGGAGAGGAACATTAGTTAACAATTATTTCTGTTTTTATTCATCTACTTATAAGTAAAAAATAAAGTTGGCAGTGTGGCCTTTTGTCAGTATCAGCTAGACAACGAGGGAGTTTATCCCCTTTTCACTAGCACTAAACCAGGGAGATTGTTTTTTTTTTGGGGGGGGTGCCAATTTGAAGTGCCACAACTACCATCAGTTCCCCACTTTACCGCACAGATTAGATTACCAAATCTATGCTACTCATGCGCTAAGTTGGCAGAAACTGATATCGAACACAGAACATTGTGATTCCAAAGCGGGGGCTCTACTGACTGAGCTAAAGATCCATCTAAATGGATAAAGGAGTTGTTAGTATTCATATTATCTACCCATTTGGATTGTAAAAAGGGTTTGGTTCAAAATTCCCTGAAGATTACCGACTACGAGAAAAGAACCTGAAGAAGGCCAGGGGCCAATCAGCGGAAACATTGGGAGTATAACAATCTATATATATATATATTGTGAGGACAATAATCTGAATCATGTAAATAATGTAAATGCCTATTTATTCTCTAATGTTTATTTCATATTGAAATCAGTTAATTGCTATCTGTACCAATAGATAAAGTTTTACCAACCAACAAACTGAAAAACCACCCACAGGATTTTAATGTAAACTGACCATACATTTTTCTGTCCCACATTTTTTCGCAGCACATATATATTTTTGTAAGGACTTATAGAATGATAAACATTGTTGAGAGGTTAATATTTCATCATCCCCTGGTGTCCATTGTTTGTACTACAAATGTAAATATAACAAGATTTTTTAAGTCTTGATTTTCTAGTAATTAAAAAATGTCATGCCTTTGACTTCTTGGTAAGACATTTTCAGTGAGATGCCTACTTTATATGGTTAAACAAATAGAAAAAGATTTTGTTTAGCTAATCTGACATCCACAAAGTAAGGGTCAAGTTTAGCGTTATTCTTACATTGTAAATGAAGCTCTTCATTAAAAACTTTAAAAGTTTGGCAATTTCCAAAAACTAATACGCTAAGAATGTGTTCCAAAGTCCCATTTCTTTTTTGTGTGGACACCCTATAATATTACATGGACCCTGGGAGTCCATATTGACTCCTGCTAAGAACCACTGGTTTAGTTGCTGAACTAAAAAAAAAAATTGATAAGTTTTTCAGATCTCTCAGCACTTGGTTATAACCAAGTGTATATATTTGAAATGTTTAGTTTGTATTTGCTTATTTTTGTAGATTATACCAATAAAATTGATTGAAAAATGGAGGCACATCGTAGGAAATGAACACGGCGAGGCGAGTTCAAATCCTGGACAAGGCTGTTTACATAGTGCTAATACCCTTGGTAAAGGTATGAATCTAACTATTCTCTCTCTAGCTATAGGTAAACATTAGGGCAGACTGAACTCTTTAATCTTGGTTAGTCAACCAGTCCAGGTGAAAGAAAACTATGAATTCACACCTGTTAAACTCCCCTTAAGAAATTGACCTTGTTTCACATCCTGTTCATGCAGAGAGGTTGGTAAATATATATGTATATATATACACAAGAGTGACAATTAAAATCCAGAAAAAGTATATAAATATAAAAACTTAAATACTTCTATATATATATACTTAAATACACTAAAATTGTGTAAAAGTACTCAATAAAAAGAGCTAAACATATAATTAAAAACGAATGATTTAAAACAAACTGACACGAGTTTCAGGCAGATTTAAAATCTTCAGGGTATTATTTGGTCCTCTATCGTTCTACAATATAGAGGTGGGCTGTTCCCATTTTCAGTGTGACAGGTGTATTACTCACCAGTCTTTATCCCCAAGGTAATACCTGAATTTACTAGGCAGAGGTTGTGCTTATTTTTATGTATGCACTTATTTGTTAACTCTGACCAAGTATATATATCAATAAAATTTTATTTTGCTACTTTTGCTCTTATTCTTAACTAGCTGAAAGACTTCTGTAAACCAACCTTAAATTTTTTGTCCTACTTTTTATTGTAGCAATAAACACTGGTAAAACATGAAACTATGTAATTGTGGAGATTTTAATGTTTCTAGCACATTGGGTAGTGTGAGGGGGGTGCAATACTCACTTTACAAATATAAACAAATTTTCTTTTAGGTCATGATTTTGCTATGACCTAAAAAGAAGTCATTGTTGAGGTGAGGCTTAGAGAAAGATTATAACATTGCTTTCTGACTAAGACATTTTCAACTATGTGTCTACTTTATATGGTCAAACAAAAAGATAGATTTGGTTTGGCTAATGAAAGTAAAGTTGGTGTAGTGGCCTATTCTAGGTATCACCGGGATAGTAAGGAAGTCTAGCGCTAGACCTGGGAGATTGTTTTTGCTGAGGTGGAGTGCCACACCTACCATCAGCTCACCACTTTATCAAAATACCCAATCTGTGATATTTATGCACTGAGTTGGGGGGGGGGCGGTATCAAACCAGGAAGTTTGCGATTCCTAAGCGGGCGCTCTACCAACTGAGCTAAACCGATACACAAATTAAGTATGATATTTAACATAATAAATCAAAACTCTCTTGTTATAATATTCATATATTTATAGATTGATTGAGAGATCTGAAAAACTTATAAATTTTTTGTTTTAGTTCAGTAACTAAACCAGTAGGTTCTCAACCGGGGTCCACATGGACTCCCAGGATCCATGTAATATTACTGGGGGTCCACACAAAAAAAATACCGAATTAAGGTCTTCGTTGACATTTTAGTGGTCCATAGAGTAATTCAACTTCAGAACAATTGTTATTACAGAGAATTAAATTTCTACAGTAATCTACACCATAAAAAGTGAAAATACTCATCTACCTATGAATTTTTTTTAATGGCTATCAAGTAGAAGAAAAACTTTTGACAGTGCTGTAATTTTAAAGTTACATAGAACAAACGAAGGGGAAAATCACCATATACTTAGTAAGGAGGTTTTTTTTCTTCTGTGGAATGGCAATGGGGGTCCACAAAAAACAAATTAAGAGGAAAAGGGGTCCATTGGTTTAAAAAAAAGTTGAGAACCACTCATCTAAATCCAATCTCAAACCAACTGGTCAAACAAAAAAAATTTTTTTATAACCCTAACAACTAAAACAATTACCTCAATATATCACTGATTGAAAATTGTGTACATTAGGCTCAAACCCAAACCAATTTGTTAAAGAAACAATGCGTTAAACAGCATACTAACAAAACCAAGAGTTCGAGAAGGCTCCCAAGTCCAACAAGAAATACCTGAAGAAGGCTAGAGGGCACATTGGCCGAAATGTTGTACAGATAACAATAAAGATGAGGATAATAGTCTGAATAATCCAAATAATGCTAAAACCAAAAGTGTATTAATTAATATTCAAGATCATTTTAAAATTAACATCAAACTCTAGAGTCAAATCTCAGTATGATTCATAAACTCTTTATTGCAGTCAAAAACTAGAGCAGTCTGTAGTCTGTAGGCTGTTCAAGGTCCCTATCTGACTGGTGGATGTAGCAGTGAGCAATCACATGATAAAAAATTCAACCTTTTTTGACCAATCGGAAGGCACCAAACACTGAAGCTGTAGATGCTTTCAAATTGATCCCATCAAAAACATGACTAATACCCCACATTTCACAATGGGTAGTTCTCATTCTTGCAGTCCCCACACATCATCTTCAATCAGTAGTTCCCTTGCTGACCTGAATGGAGCAAGGGAACGGATAATACTCAAAACATATCCTGGTGGGACCAAGTCACCTTACCTCATACAAATATGATTAAAGCTATAATAATGGCTATTTTCTACACTTTTACAATATAAGCAATTAAGAAATAATACATACTATCCAGGAAAAATAATTGGTGTTATATAGTGTTATCCAGGACACAAAAGCAAAATTTGAAGAGAATAAAGGCCATTTTCTATACTTTCACAAAATAAGCAATTCAATTACTAAAATTCTCATTATGTTTGTATGTAACTGTAAACTGGTAAACATGGCACATGATAGTAAGATTTTATTAAGTAAGTAAAGTAAAGTTGACAGGGTAGCCTAATGTCGGTATCAGCTGGACAGCGAGAGAGTCTATCCCCCTTTTCACTAGTGCTAGACCAAGGAGATTGTTTTTGTGTGAGATGGAGCACCACACCAACCATCAGCTCCCCACTTTATCACACAGATCTCTGTGCTACTTACAATACTCTTAGAGAATAAAATAATTTCCAGTACAATTTTCAACTAATATATAATTTTACAGGGAGGGGGAGCTCCATTTTTGATGAACGTTATTTTTAATTACCCAAATTCTTGATATAATAAAGGTAACTATAAAATGCTAATTAGAATCCTTCATTCCTTTTTAAATAGAAGCACCAATATCACCATGGACCATTGTTATAATGAGAATCCTATGGGTACTTTGATTATCAAGTAATAATTTTTTGGGACCATATGACCTTTAGGCACCCCTTTTGCTTTGCTGATTCATAAGTACATTTTTTCATTTGCACTGTCAACATCCAGTTGTTTGTTAACAGACGATTTTTAGAGGGTTTTTTTTAATCATAAAACCTCTAACCCCTAACAAACAACCGGATGTTGACGGTGTAAATGAAAAAAATGTACTTATGAATCAGAAAAGCAAAAGGGGTGCCTAAAGGTCATATGGTCCTTTTTTTTAAATTTAAATCTTGATACTATCTCTATAATAATTGTTGCATCCTAAATATAATATTATATCTCTAAATAGAAGCATCAGTATTGTGGACCATTGATACTAGGAGAAAAAAAAACAGTAAAACTCTTGATAGTATTTCTGTAATAATTGCTGCATCCTAAATAGTATATACACCTCTAAATATAAGCATCAATATCATGTTTCCATTAGACAGAAAAACAAAAAGCAGAAAAACTCTTGATACTATCACTGTAATATTTGTTACATCTGTAAATAAAATATTACATTTCTAAATAGAAGCATCAATATCATCATGGACCACTGTCAGTATGGGAAAAACATTGTTACTACTAGAAAAACAAAAAGCAGTAAAACTCTTTATACTATCTCTATATATACTATGTTTGTTACATCTGTAAATAAAATATTACATTTCTAAATAGAAGCATCAATATCATCATGGACCACTGTTAGTATGGGAAAAAAACAGTTAAACTCTTGCTACTATCTCTCTTTAATAGTTGTTACATTTGTTGCATATAAATTTCTAACAATTGTTTTGAGACTGGGGTATTATTTTTTCACACGTTTTTTTTTTTTGGATAATCATCAAATAGTAAAGTCCATAAGTAGAAAGTATTCAAAAAATATAAGTCAAATGTCACATGCACATTTGTAAATATCAAAACAATGAGCAGGTGTAAAGTGCGGGATTAAGTGCCTCATCGCATAGATAGTTCAAGTTTCATTGTGAAAGAATTGCAAGCATTCAACTAAGTGATGTACTGCAAATGCATTTCAAGTGGCATTTATTGAGATAAGTAATTGTCTATTTAGCTTAAGAGTCTTAACCTCTGTTTAGTTTACCATGAAAACTGTTGCATATACATATATATATATAAGGTGTGTCAAAAAAGTATTGAGATTTTTTGTACTTTTTGACACACCTTGTATTCTGAAAAAAAATTAACATTCCATTCATTACTTATTTTTATCTTGGTAAATACAGCTTCAATCTCAATACTTTTATGACACCTTGTATATATTATATATATATATATATATATATATCACAGTTAATTGCCAATCCACGAAGCAAACAAATATATTTACTTCTGGATTTATTAAAATCGATCTAAGAGTGCTCAATAAAAAGAGCTAAATATACGTCTTAAAAACAAATGGTTTAAAATACTCCGACTATAGTTTCACGCAGTAGCGAATCTTCAGTCACTGAAGATTCGCTACTGAGTTAAACTATAGTCGGAGTATTTTAAACCATTCATTTTTAAAATATATATATATATATATATATATACTACTGCAGAGTGATGTGTAGTATAGTAACTGGAGCTTTTGTAGGGCTTTTGTTTTACACTAGAAACTCCAGAAAATTGGCCTTGTAGTTTAGTCTAGCAAATCTTATAGAATACAATTGAATAAATATATAACTCGAACTATGTAGAACATTGTCTTAACTTTCCATTAGATTTTAAACTGTCATCTTGTCATGTGTCAGGGTGGCCTAAATTCAGTATCAGCCAGACAATGAGGGAGTCTATCCCCTTTTCTCTAGCGCTAGACCAAGGAAATTGTTTTTGTTTTTTTAGCATCTGAGGTGGACTGCCACACCTATCATCAGCTCCTCACTTTACTGCACAGATCCCTGTGCTACTCATACACTGAGTTGGTGAGGGCCGGTATCAAACGAGGAACCTTGTGGGTCCCAGGCGGACGCTCTATCGACTGAGCTAAACCGGCCCTTATCATATAATCTAGATTAGCATCATTGAATTAATGATTCACTACATTATATCACACATTTTTTAAGTTTTTCTACTTCCTGGGCGGAAAACATTATTTCCCAATTGTTTATGCCTAAAATTCTAAGACATTATTTGTCCATCACATTCTATGAGACTTATTTGCATATATGCCATTTTTTGTTTGAATTTCATATAGTTCTAATACCCTTGGGAAAGGTATGAATCCTACTCTCCCTCCAGCTCCTGTTAAACTCCGCTTAAGAAATTGACCTTGTGTCACATCCTGCTCGTGTGGAGGGGTTGGTAAAATATATATACCATTTTTTGTGTATAAAAAGTAAAGTGGCCTATTGTCAATATCAGCCGGACAGCAAGGGTCACAAGTATGGGGCATCCAGCAAGGATCTAGGGCACACTGAAGCAAAAAACTGATGGTTAGTTTATTATAATTGAGCAGAAGGACTCATATCAATCCTGTCTTGGTGAAAAGTCGAGGAAAATACATAAAAATAATACCTGTCCCATAATAGTTGATACATTAAGTGTATGACATTTATAAGCAAATGTAAAAACTATTTTGAAACAGGTGTAGTACTATTTTCTTATGTTATGAATTATGTTACTACATTCAGTAGTAATGGATCTGCGAGACTGGCTTGCTAACCATTACACCATGATGAGACACCTTATCATATACTATCATAGACTTATTTGCATATATAATGCACTTACCATAATTATTTGTGTATAAGAAGTAAAGTGACCTATTGTCGGTATCAGCCAGACAGCAAGGATCACAAGTATGGGGCATCCAGTAATGATCAAACTCACTATTCAGTAGTAATGAATCTGTACTATTCAGTAGTAATGGATCTGTGAGACTGGCTTGCTAACCATTAAACCATGACGAGACACCTTATCATGAGTGAAAAAGAAATCTAAGTAGATTGTAAAACCGAGCAACTCGATCGATTACTCCAATCTGATAAATTGACGACGACGTAACCTTTGAAAAGCAATGTCACAAACAGATGGTTTGAATGAAAAGGAGAGAAAAAAAAAGTTGTTGACATTGAAGATGAATAATTAATAAAGCCGATGAAAAGGACTACAACAAAAACCATTCAGTGATAAAACACCAACAAGTCAAATGCACTCAAAGGTCAAAACAATAAATCTCTTTCTAATCTCTGTCAATTAGTAATTAATTGAGTCTTATCAATGAAATTTGATTTACAATTATGGAAAGAAAAAAACAAATACATTGATATTATCTATTTATTACAATGCTAAATATTTAACATTTTTCTAGGGAACTTTTTTTAAGGGTAGAATTTTATGAAGATTCCAGTGGTGGTATTTATATTTATCCTTGAATTAATTTGGGGGTCACTAAAAGAAAGAAAATAAAATTTGTTATGATCTATTTATTACAATAGTAAATATTTAAAATTTTTCTAGGGAACTTTTTAAGGGTAAAATTTTACAAAGAATCCATTGGTGGTATTTATATTTACCCCTGAATTAATTTGGGGCTCACTAAAGACCAAATTACTAGCTGTAATATTAGAAAACTGGTAACGAAACAAGTGTCATTTCATTCCAGAATATTTTTAAAATACACATTCTTTCATCATTCTACAACAAGTTCAAAAATAAAATAACATTTCAGATTTGAAAACAATTTCATGAGAACATTTTTACAATAAGTACATCAAGTGACAGGTACTGCTATCCAATGGTGATTAACATGAAAATAAAAATGTGTATACTTTTAGCCGGTTACTATATAACCCAAGCAAGGCTTGGAACATACAACTTGTTTATTATATATGTATGGCTGCATATTGCCTGTCTGGTCTGACTCCTGTTATAAACTAGAAGTAATAATAGCTTGGTCCATGTAAAATGTATTAACAGAGCTAAAAAAAAAAATGTTTTTAAAGGGTGAATAGCAATCAAGAATACACTAAAATTAGATTGTAGATATACTTGAAAAGTGAGTGAAAGAAACAGTCATTGTGGGATTTAGTGAGTGGTTTTCAAGTTATATGAAATAAAACAAATAGATACATTAAAAAGATACAATAAAGTTACACATGGGGGTGGGGGAAGGTTTAAAAAGAAATCATAAAAAATGGAAGAGAAGGAAAGGCTTGTTAAGTTTAGATGCTTGGAGTTTTAAGTTGAGCTTAAGAGAGAAGGAAGATGAGAAAGTGGAAGAAGTAAATTTTTCACTGGATTATAAAAGAGTTGAAAATGATTAGAATTTTAAAAATTAAAAATAAATCTATCTATATAATGTTATTTAGTTTTATTTTCTAAAAGAATCATCTCAAGGAAATTCAAATATATTCATGAATTTCTTTTACAGGTAATAACAAGTATAAATATATTCTGTTTATGTGAAATTAAATCTTCAGGAAAACATCAGAAAATGGAAATAAATAAAATAACTATAAACAATTCAAAGTGGACAGCTGATTAAAAAAAAACATGGCAGTTGTAATTCCAGAATAGAAAATCAAAATTGAAAATGGAAGACTAATAATCTGAAACAAACCAACAATGACTACCTCTGTCCCATAATAGTGTTACATTTAGTGTATTAAATTTATATGCATATATAACAATCATTATGGGACAGAGGAAGTACTGTTTCCTTATGTTAGCCTCACATACCAGATACTACTACTACTGTCCCATAATAGTTGATACACTAAGTGTATGACATTTATAAGCAAATGTAAAAACTATTTTGAGACAGAGGTGGTACTATTTTCTTATGTTAGAATACATGTTATTAATGGTTACAAATTGGTTTTGAAACATCAAAGAAATAATAGCAATAGGCTTTTGTGAACAAAAGACATTTAAAAGGAACTTTTTTGTTTTATTAAATCTCCCCACTTTATATATATATATATATATATATATATATATATGAATGAATGATTACTTTAATGTCTCCTACTTTTATTTCTGAACCAAGATGATATTTTTTCAGCATATGCATGGATGCAAGTTTGATGTTTCATACACTTTAGAAGATCAGTTTTTATTGTTTTCTTGTTTTTATTTTTTCTACAAGGAAGAAAAAGAAAAAGAAAATAAACCCCCCAAAAAACTGTTTGATAAAATATGTGCAGTTCTAATATTAAAATACTAAAAAGGAAAGTAACTTCTATATGTTCACATTTTGTTTCAGCAAATGGATAGTCATTCATTTTTTTTTGGGGGGGGGGGGCAGGGGGGATAGCTCGATAAGAAAATTAAAAGATTCAATTTTTTTTTTTTTTTTGAGTAAAAGTTATATGTATGAAAACCACTTATAAGAAATTGAAACAGTTAAATAACAAATTGAAAAAAACAAATGCACAACTAGAGTTGGACAAGAAGAATAGAGAAGAAAAAAAAAGAAAAGAGATGGTTTGTTGAGTATTGTGGTCATTTTAAGGGTCAAATCATTCCAGATGGTCACTTTCATGGCTTCCATGACAATATTTGTCATTGATAACTGCATAAATGGACAGAGTGGCAAATTTTGTAATTTAAAAAGAATTTTTTTTTTTTTAATTTCATTTTTTTTTTAAAACATTTCACCCAGTTTATAATGTTGTTGTTATTTAGATATTTCAGAAAATCACAATTTTCAATTTAAAAAAAAATTGTTGGTGCCATTATAAAATGCATCAAACTTTACCCATCAGTAAAAAAAAAAAAATAATAAATAAATAAATAATAATAATAATAATAATATAATATAACAAATGCACATTAGTAAATAAAAACATCTGCTTCACAAATTTGATAAAAAAGATAAATACTTTAACAAAAAAACATTTTTTAATTAAAAAAAAATAAAAATTAAAAAAAACAAAGTAGTAAAGTGAAATAAAACAGAATAGAAGAATTAACTCTTTGCCTAGCAAATTTCCCCCATGGGTGGACCAAATTTTCTTGGTATTTTTTTTTTTTTACCTGTATGAGAAGATATTTCAAAGTTCACTATTTATTCACCTCAGAATTTATTCTATTCAAATAAAGTCCTATTATTATTGTAAACTGAGTCCTTCTGCTCAATCAAATGAAATAACCATCAGTTTTTGTACTTTGCTTGGGTGTAAGATGGCAGTGGTGGGAGAACCGCTGTGAGCGGTTTAAAGTAGGCAAAGAGTTAAAAAATCAAAAAATCTGCATTCAGACATACCTGGGTCACTCAAAATACCTTTACTCACTCCAAAATCAACTTTAGCGGGCTAGTCATATTTGGCAAGTTTTATTAACCCATTGCCCCAAGAAAAAGAAAAAAATGGAATAATGACTCTCGGAACTTATGCACAAATCATTCAGATTAGGCCAAAGGTAGTTGAATTGATGGGATAATCAATTTGTGTTCTGATTGAAGAATCAATATTTCTAGTAAGTCCTTCAATTTACTTTAATTTACTTTCAAATAAAGAAAGAGACATGAAGAGATTATTGGTGGTACTAAAGTGTCAGAACATAGTTTTTTAGAAAGCTCAGAATTATTACGTGTTGATTATGTTATTATTATTGTGAGTCACTGTTTATATGTTGGGGTTTTTTTTCTGGCATTTTCATTAAATTTTATTTTTCTAATTTTTTTTTTTTTTTTTTTTTTTTTTTTTGCATAATTTTAGCAACAGCAGAAAAAAGAGAAAATAATTAAATTTATGTAAAGTTAAAAGTATTTTGTGATTTGCTTGAAGCATTGCTAAACAAAGTTATAAAGTTTTTTTTTTTTTTTTAAGGCTATTGCAATACAAAAGTAAGTGTCCAAGGTCTTATTAATTCCGAAGTATCTTCATCCTGCAGTTAGCTGTAATTAATCAATATCTTAATTCACACTGAAGATCCTTATGGTGAAACTCGAGTAGGTTATTTCTGCACACACACACACACACACATATATATATATATAGGCTTATTCTTGTCTGAAATAGTACTAAATGGGAATTGTTCCAAGATGTAGCTGTGTCAGTACTACTATATGGTTGCACCACTTGGACCTTAATGAAAAAACTTGGAGAAAAAGCTAGATAGGAACTACACAAGCATGCTGCATGCTGTTTTGAACAAATCCTGGAAGCAGTACCCTACAAAACAGCAACTGTACAGCCACCTAACTCCCATCCCACAAACCATTCAAGTAAGATGAACAAGACATGCTGGGCACTCCTGGAGAAGTAAGGACAAACTCATAAGCGATGTTCTCCAGTGTTGGCCAACCAGCAAAAACTTACATTCATCAGCTCTGTGTAGACACTGGATGCCGTCAAGGGGACTTACCAAGAGTGATGACCGATAGGGACGGATGGTGAGAGCAAGTCAAAGGAATCTGTCCTTTCAGCATGCCTTGATGATGATGAAAAGAGATGTGAAATATTGAATAAAAAAATAAACTTGATGATGGAAATTTTTCTAGGTCTGTGTGTGTGTATATATATATGCTGGAAACCTTGCCAGCTTTATATTATATATATATATATATATATAATATACAAAAGAATAAAGAAAGCCTACAAAACCTTGAGGTAATTGGCATCAAAATTTTAAAAACCTTGCATAAATAAAATAGCATTTAACACCGACAACAATATACTAAGCATCTTTAATAACTAACACACTAACCATAGTAACCCTCCTACAAAAGACTCTAACTGAATAAACCACCAAAATAAAAAATAAACTTCCAAATGAATAAAACTCGCACCAAACAATCACTACAACCAGCAATCCCCCTGAGGACAACCAGCAAAATGGCTGAAAGCGCTTGGGTAAAAAATATGGGATATTTTCTTTACCATCTAGAACCTGATGTATGAAAAACTAAAAGACTTAAACGTCTATGCCTGAAAATCATGAAGAAGAAATATTCTGAGGTCTTTAACAATACCTGCTTAAATTATATATATATATATATATATATATATAGTTGTAGAAAAAAATTTTTTCTCTCTACCAAGGTTTCGGTGTTCAAGATACACCTTCAGAAGAACTAAAAAAATTATAGTTAGCTATATTCTATATATACTTGTCAGCATAAGAATTAGTCTGGTTTGGTTTGTTTTACGGCATATCAACCTCAGTGGGTCATTTAATAAAGTTTTGAAATAAAGTCATTCTTAATGGATACTCAATTTTTTTTTATAAATACATTTTTCTATTTAACGCATAGATGGAACCCTAACAGGTACTACCACTCCAGGTCAGAGTGGACCAGGATGCAATGGTGATGAACGGGTGCTCCACATTCCCCAAATCTCCAGAACTGGAACCTCACCATCAGATAGAGTTTAATGTCATTCCCAGGACATGTAAACCCTCAGCAACCGCCTTCTAGTGCCCATATGATAAAAAGGATTTGGGCTTGCCATAAGGGCAATAGGGTTGGGGCAATTATATAGGTGCTAGGGCTTGACGTGACCAGCCGATTGATCGGAGGGGGCCCTCTCCGACCAACCGTAAGGGTCTAAGTGGAGTCTGGTTTGAAATTATTTTTATTGCTCTTTCTGTCTTTTAATTAGTTTGTATAAACTTAATTTTTTAAGTCTAAACATTCTTTTCTTTGAAGTCAAAAAATTGTTTTCTCTGAATTTACATGTCTCCTCCATTCAGGTAAAAATCATTTGTATCATATTCTATCTCCAACAATCTCAATTTGACCCAACTAAAAACAAACAGGTGTTGTTTTTATGTATTTTCCTTGACTTCCCACCAAGACAGGATTGATATGAAGTCCCATCAACATTCCATTTTATAGGGGTGCTTCAGGTACTGGGCAATTAACCCACGCCATGCCCCTTTTAGATGAAGTGGCAGGCTCCCCTGGAATATTTCATAATATAATATATTCAGAAAACAGAAAAAAAAAGGTGTAAATCTTTAGTTCAGATGGTTAGTAAAGAAACAATTCCTGTGGATACAACTGTGGAGGTGCAGCTAGGAAATGGACTTGACAAGCTGAGTTCAAATCCTGGATGAAGCAATCTGCATTTCACTTTGCACTAACATCCTCCCCAAAACTATGGGTAGATAGTAGGGCAGACTGGGTTCTTTAGCCTTGGTAGAGTAACCAGTCTAGGAAAAAGACTATTCTGAATTCAAATCAGCTGGTACCATGTAACCTAGTACAACCTGACACATGTTACTGGGAGAGGAGATGGACACTGCTGACAATCTTAAAATATGGGATATAAAATGACAATAATGGGATATAAAATGACAACTAATATATATATATATATTTATTATTAGTCCTCCCTAGTAAATAAATTTCTAAATTGCTTTCTAATCAAAATCCATTTTTAAAAAAAGTCAAAATTAACTACCATACTTTCTAAACCAGAAGCCAACAACTTTTAGTATATAAATCTCCTTAGACTAGTATCATTTACACAATTAATACAAATGAAACAGGTAAGCCAGCTGTGTTTCTTAAATTTTAGCCCATTTGAATCCTTAGTTTCACTATTCTTTCATGCTTCAAAAAAAAAAAAAAAAAAAAAAGTACCTTTATTTTTATAACCTTTTCATCTATGTATATATCAATATAATAATAATAATATAATATATATATATATATATATATATATATATATATATTAATTAATAATAACCCTGTTTATGGTTTAAATAAAACCAAAACACTATAGCATTTGCTTCAATAATGTCAATGTTCAACATATTTTCTTGCTTTTTCACAAACTTTATATATATATATATATATATATATATATATATATATATAGGAAAGATAGTCCAAAATCACTGTTTATAAGCCAATAGTACTTCATCAAAATTTACAATAAAAAGATTGCACAAGTAAAATGATCTAAATGAATCCCTAAGTGATGATTAAGCTCAATTTTAATGGCTTATAAAACTGTATTGTATCCATTTATGGCCATGAAATCATTAATTTCCAATAATATTTGAATTTAACCTTACAGAGCAATGCTAATTTTTGCCTAAGAATTAGGACTTGAAAATTCAAATTATACACAGTTATTATTTTTCCACGAGGCCCAAGATAATGAGATACATATGCCACCAAGAAAGATAGGATTTATTTTACCTTGTTCAACTTATCATTTAGATCAACTTTCTAAATTTTATATTCTTTTGTACAATTTAACATCATTGCTTTTTATTTATTTCTTAGTAAATAAATGCCTTCAAATACTTGCATATAAGTTGATCTCTTAATCCTTAATTCATGGAATTAATACAGCTAATATATATATATATATATATATATATATTGGGAAAAGAGTTCATAATCACTTTGTTTATAAGGTAATACGACTTCATCAAAATTTACAAAAAGATTGTGTGAGTTTATTTTCCTAAGCTCCCACTAGGCTGGATTAACACAAGGACTTTTTAACATGGAGGCCATACACAAACAGAGTCTTATGCAGTGGCTAGTGCAAATAGTGTGTGATCCCTTTCGCATTTCCCTTTTGGGGTGCCTCGGCCACTGGGCAATAAACCAAAGTAAAAGATTGTGTGAGTAAAATAATCTGAATGAATTCCCAAGTTTCAATTTTTTGAATTTCAAAATTATGAGCACTAAAAGGTTAAATAAATGTATAATAATAAATAAATGAAAAACAAGGAAAAATAAAGATAAACATTGATTATCAACCCATTGTACCCAAGTTTAGCCTTAAAGCAAAAATTATTGAGAATAATTAATGCTAAGTGCATGGGTTCAAGTACTGATCCTTAAATTTACTTTCCTTGGACTTTTATGTAAAAATTATTTTGTATAGGGTTTTATTTTATTTTCATGAAACTTTAGAAGTTTTTGGGTAAAAATGAGTCACGGTTAATGAGTGCAAATTAAAAAGGCACCCAATTTTTTTTTTTTTTTTTTTTAATTTGTTTCTTTATTTTTTTTTATCATCCTTCAGATTTTAGAAGCCATTACAAGAATATAGCTTTATTTTTTTATTATTATTTGTTTCTCCCTCAATTTCGATTTTATCCTGTTTAGCATTCATGTAATTTGAAATATAAAAAAAAAATGCACCTCTGATTTAAGTGTTTTCTTTTACAAAGCAGAAAAAAAGAAAAGAAAAAAAAGAGGTACATCCATTTGCACACAACACACACACACACACACACACACACCAACAAATACACAATATATTTTGATTTTTTTTTTTTTAAAGTTGCCCCAACAAAGATCATTAAGAAGGAAATGTAGAAAAACAGATGAATATACATATCAATATACCAATCACAAATTTGTTATCACAATTTTTTTTTTTTAATGTATGTATATTATTCAAATTTTTTTTAAATTTTTTTATCTTCTTCAAAAAAGAGAGCATTTCAACAATAGAAATAGAGATTTTAAAGGAACAAAACAGACCATGATCCTTTTGACGAGACTCAATATCTTTTTTGCTTCTTTGTATGTAAAATATTTTCTATATAGTCAAGAGAATATATAAGTTACACAGGCAAAATATGTTACTGACTAAAAAAAAAAAATGTTTCCAGTTTTTTTTTTTTTGTTTGTTTTGTTTTCTCAAATACCAAAGAGGCAGTAGTAACAATGACAACAGCAGAAAAAAAAAGCAAGAAAAAAAAAAAAGGAATAAAACAACACTGATGAAGCCGTTGCTCTATTTTATAAAATAGATTAGTATTATTAGTAGTAGTATTATTAGTAGTAGTATTACTGATAATAATGGTGTCATTATTATTAATATAATCATTATTTTTGCTCTTAAGATCCAGGAAGATTTTTTTTCTTTTTTTTTAATTTTTTTAAAAAATTTATTAATCTGCTCACATTTTCCCAATATTATTATTCGTTTCTCCCTCGCTTTTTGAATATTATGTAAAAATCATTGTTAATATTAAAAATAAACAAAATGCACCTCTGAATTCTTTTACAAAGCAAAAAAAAAAAAAAGAAGAGGTACATCCATTAAGTGGTGTTTAAATTGTCTGGAACGGATGTAAACACCATGAAAAAAATTAATTTGTATTGAAATAATTTTGTTTCTTTGTCTTCTGAACTTTTATTTTTTTGGTTGTTTAAAAGAAAAAGGTATTAATAAAATAACCATCAGGACTGTACATTCATTCTGGAAATTGAAAATTGAAACTGACATCTATTAATTATTTTGTATCTGTTAACTTCTTAGTATATGAGAGGAAACAAACAAAACCAAATAAAATTTATAATGACGCAAAGACAATATGTGAACTGGGATGTTCCGTCGCAGAGAATTTCATCATTTCACTTGCTGGAATGTATGAACACTAAACCTGAAGAAACACAAGCTCTTACGATGCGCTCCCTTCATCAGTATGGCATCAATGTTGCCTGCCTCTCAGAGGTGCGGCTACCACACCATCAAGATTCCACAGGTTGACCTATCATCTCTATCATAGCAGCCCTACTGACAACTCTGGATGTCATGGAGTAGCATTTGCATTCAAGATATAGTGAATTCGTTGGGTGAAGCCGGTTCAACCGACCCAGGGTGAATGCCGTAACAGTAACATGTGAACATTTACTGCCTCTACATAACTCTTCATGACCCCACCCCCTGGGGGGGGTATAACCTCATTAGGAATACTGGAGTAAATAATGACCTCTTATAATTCCATTAATGAAAGACTGAATAGTTATTTTATTAAGCTTTTTATCATTAACTTTATCCTATAAACTTATCCCTCAAAACAATTCCCAATCCATTTAGCAACAAACAACTTGCAGACAACTCATTGTCAAAATTAAGAAAAATCCATAGAAAAAAAAACATAATAAATCTGACCATCCCTCACAATTTACTGCTTGGCATAAAATAACCCTGGATGGGCTGACATGCCATTAAAATCAATCAAATCTATTTTATTAGTAGTATCTGACATTATTCTCCTGAGCCTAAAGTTGTGTTTTCTTTAAATATTGATTTTTTTTCTTCAATATCTTATCTTCTGCTGCAATAATTACATAGGTTTTTAAGTGTTTTTGTCCAATGAGTGCAAGTATTGATGTTTGAAAAAAAGGACACTTCATATAAATGTACTTATTATTATTATTATTATTATTATCATATTAATCTGAAGTTATGTGAAGAAGGTTCTAGATTCCATGATCATAGATTTAAAATCAAGTATAAAGAGTTACCTATTCAATTTGGTTTGGTTTGGTTTGGTTTAATGGCACATCAACCCTGTGGGTTATTTAATGCCAACTCTTTATAATACATATAGAATATACAATATGATATTCAGATTTTTACTAGAGAATATCTTTCAATGAGTAAAAAGAAAAAATAATTCCCCCTGCCCTCAACTATTTTGATTGTTTTTCACTTCATGGCCGATTTAGGTCAGGCGGTAGAGCCTGCGCCTAGGAACCACAAGGTTTTGGATTCAATACCGGCTTTTGCCAACACAGTACATGAGTAGCTCAGCTTGGATCTGTGCGGTAAAGTGGGAAGCTGATGATTGGGGTGGACCACCACACCTGACACAAAAACAATCTCCTGGGCCTAGCACTAGTGAAAAGGTGATAGACTCTTTACTTATATTCAACTCTTTACTTACATTCAATAAAAGGAAGAAAAAAAAGAGACTTGTGCATTAAAGAGGAAATTGAATTTTTTTTGTCTTATGTATTAAATTGTTGGTTTTATGACATGTCAGCTCTTGGGTTATTTTTAAACTTATATTTTTTAGATAGATTGAATAAAGCTTTATCTATGGGGAAAATATTGAGTGCAACATGCCACCTTCCATACATTTAGAATTCACTATTAAATTTCTAAGAGAATGAAAATAGGCCAATTGAATCAGAGAAAATCCTTTTTTTTTGCATCAATTCAAAGAAAAATACTGTTTTTAAAACTACGAAAAAAAGAAACACACTACAAAAATTATTTTTTCAGTTTTAAGAAAATAACTTTTAAATTTTCAAATAACTTTTTTCGGGTGGTGATTTTTTAAATTTTATTTTTTGATACGGTCTTCAGGATTTGATCTTTCTAGAAATATAAAAATTAGGAACTGAAAATTTATTTTTATTCAAATGACCAAATCTGAATTGATAACAAATTTTGGGGGGTTATTTAATGCTGAAGTGAGTCTTTTCTTTTTGCACAAAATTATATGGTTTCCAGTAATTATTCCTATTTAATAATTGCTTGTTTGCACACAGTTTAGCTAGTTTCTGATTGGCCAATCAAATTCATGAGAACAGGAAGTAAAGTTGGAGATTTCAGTTTTTAGCTCAGTGAGCAGAGCAGTGAGACGTCTTGCCAAGAAGGCTAACTCTCATTCCATACATGTTGTTTAACTTGGGTTGAATTAAAGATATCCCAAGTCTTATGTTCATTAATAAAAACAGAACAGACATAAAGATTAAAAAAAATGTCCCAAGAAGAAAAATCAAGAGACAGAGAGATTTGGTTTAATTGATCGGTTTGATTTTACGGCACGTCAACCCTTATTGGGTTATTTCATGCTGAAGACCTTGTTTTATTCATTCTTGATTTGTATTGAATTTTTTTTTTTTAAACACATTTTTTTCTATTTAACCCATAGATGGGACCATAATAAGTACTACCACTCATGGTCAGAGTGGACCTGGGAGTGATGGCGATAAAGGGGTACTCCATATTACCCAGAGCTCCAGAATTGGAACTTCACCACTAGATGTAGTTTAATGTCATATCCAGGATACTAAGCACCTCAGCCACCACTTTCTAGCATATATATGATAAATCGGTTGGAGGGTTGCCATAAAGGTAATAGGGTTGGGACAATCATATAGGTGCTAGAGCTTGATGTGACCAGCCAATTGATTGGAGAGACAGAAAGAGTCAGCCCAGATGGCAACAGTCCAGCCAGATAAAATAGATAAGTATAAGATGATAAGAAAAGAAAAAAAAAGCCACACAGGAATAAACGTATTTTACTGAACCAACAACGCTATGCAATACTAGTGACTGGGAAGGAGGCGGAGTTTACCTGCGTAACTTTTAGATTTATTTTAAAGTGAATGAAATCTATACTCTTAAAAAGAATGTATTACTCTGTAATGAAAGGTGTTTTATCGTAGTAAACTAGTCTCACAGATCCATTACTAATGAATAGTAAGTTTGATCCAAGGTCACCCATACTGGTGACCTTGTGTCACATCCTACCTGTGGCAAAAAAGTCTCATTGTGTTTTATATAGAATTTACTGATACATAGATGGTTAGTTGGTTGATGGATCTTAACGGCATATCAACCCATCTGGGGTTATTTTAGGCCAAATTAGGAAATAATATATGTTGCATGTCTATATTTACACATAGGTCTTCAATCCATAATTTAAATTTAAAATGAGTGTACAGTTCCAAATTTTTTTTTTTTGTATTTGTTAAATACTGAATTCATGAGGAGAAAAAAAATTACCAAAAAACAAGCATATGATAGAAAAAAAAAAAATCCTCCCTGGATCTCAATGATACTTCCCCACCCCGCAATACAAGCACATTGTAGTTGTAATTATATCAGTATTGTATATCAAAAACAACTCAAAACGCAAAAAAGAGTGCACAGATATACATAGAGTCTACATTTTATGAGTCCTGCCATAAGTAAAAATTGTATAACAGTTTTTTTTTGGTTTTGTTTTTTTTCTTCTTTACAATAATAATCAGAATCCTAGATCAAAAAAGTTGTTCTTACCGATTCAGGAAAATAAAAACAAAAAAAACACTAAGACAGAACAGGACTCGTACAATTTAAGGGTAGAAAAAGATATCAAGTATTTAGAACAAACTGTAATTGGTAATGATTTATCAATTATTATGAACCTCACATAAAATGGGTTGAAAAGAAGAAACCCTTTCTTTTTAATTAGGAAATCCCAATGTGTTACAAATTTAAAAATAAAAATTGTTTTGATAAATATGTCTGTGTGTTTAGCTACATCAATATGTGTGCATGTATTTTTTCTGCGTATATATAATAATATATACTTTATGTATATATAAAATAATATATATATATTTACATGAGTATATATATTTTTTGAGTGTATGTGCATGTGTTTTTGTAAGTATATATAATATATATATATATATATATATATATATATATAATATAACCTTTTAAATATGAATAATTCTTTTTAGTTTTTGGTGCAAGATGATGTTTTGCTGGACATTAGTTAGTACTTATTTATTTTTTTATAAGAACAATGATGGTAGAAATATAACAATAAATATTAAAATAGCTTCTTCCAAGCTATTTTTTCTGAACTAAATTCTCATTGGTCAGTTCCTTCAGCTTTATAAGTTTTAATTCTATTGACTACACCTCAGTTTAGATTTGCTTTTATAGCCTAAACATATTTATAACAAAGAATATAAAAGGAAGACAAAAATAAAAATACAAAAACATTAAAACTAGCTTTTTAACTAATGTGATTAATGAACCTAATGAAAGTTAAAAATATCAAATTATACATTATTCTCCATTCTATGAAAATAAAATTATGAAGAAAAAAAAGACATATATATATATATATATATTATACTCCACTTAGATAGGCTATGCCATGGATTTGACTGGTTGTTAGCACCAGCCCATCAGAGGCTCGGTAGAGAGTTTTACACTCATCTAAAAAACAATAAAAGCCAAAAGTCTGTTAGCGTCTAAGGTGAGTGGATGGATCAGAGTTTGATCATCACTTATAGGGTCAGCCTGGCAAGGAGAGTATGATGTTGAAAGACCTGAAACTTCCCAGTGACCCATGCATATTACATCACTGACATCACCTACTAGCACCCCAAATGTAGGAGTATATATATATATATATATATATATATATATATATATATATATATAGAGAGAGAGAGAGAGAGAGAGAGAGAGAGAGAGAGAGAGAGAAGAGAGAGAGGAGAATCATGTAAACAGAATATTTACTCAGACTTAATATTATCTCTATTTAGTCTCTATATTTCTCTCCATTTTTATTTTTTCACCCTTTATATATATTCCTTAATTGTAAATATTTTTCCTCAATCTTAGCTCTGTTGAGCGAGAGATGAAACCAGTTAGCTAGCTTTTCCCTCTTAGTTTTTCATTTTGATTATGAAAAATAGAATATACAGTCTGATACTGAGTACTATTTACTTATAGATATAGCACTCATATTATCTATATTAATTATACATATCCCCTTTTCACTAGCGCTAGACCAAGAAGATTGTTTTCGCGTCTGAGGTGGAGCACCCCACCTACCATCAGCTCCCCTTTTTACCACACAGATCTAAGATGCACTATTCATGGCTCGAGCATAAAAGGGGTAAGGGCCAGGTTTATTGTCTGGTGTCTGAGGTACACCTCAAGAGGAATGCCAATGGGGACATGCATATTTTGCACTGGCCTTCAGTTTATACCTGACTCCCCACATAAAACAAGACTATGTTAATCCAGTCTGGTGGGAGGTCAGGAAAACAAATACCTTACCCAAGGGTATTGGCGCTACATGAAAGCAAACACCCTCACCCAGAATTTAAACCTGGGTCGATTTCTTACGATTATAACCTTTATGCCATCATGAGTGCCTCCTGGGTTAGTAAATGTTTGTAGCTTACTTTTCGGATATCCCTTGTTATTTTATGTAACAGAGCAGTGTAAGCATTTTTGCTGTTGAGGAAAATCTTGACTGGGCACATCAGCGTAAGTTGGAAAAATATGAAGATCTCCAAGAACAATGTGTCAGAAATGAATGGATAACAGATGTATTTCCTATCAAAGTCGGATGCCGAGGATTGATTACCAACTCAACCGTTGCATTTTTTACTAAAATTAGACTTTCTCCACCAGACAAGAGGAAATACATCAAAAAGATCCAGGATAAAGCTCTAACCACATCAGTGTGGATATGGCAATCCCACAGTGTGACAACAAACCAACAAAGTCCGGTGGTATCCTGAGATACTGCTGGGTTAGTGGCAATGATACTTCACCCCCGAAACCATGCCTGAACCCAAAGTCTTCATCTGATGAAAGGCTTTGTTGGATGCAATACTACTGTTTAAAAAACAGTCACTGTGTGACGTTATAGCAGAATGTTGTCACTTTTCTATCCGCACATGTACACACATTCTCTTGAGGATTATGTGAAAATAATCCTCGAGACTCTTGAAGAAGGAGAAGATTATTCTTGAGAGGAACATCTTTATGTAAATACAGTGTAGGATCTCTACAGCTAAAATCTAGATTTGTATCAAACAAAGAAGTTTATTTATCTATTGGGCACAATAATACAAATACTAATTATAAAGGTATTAGTACTACAGCATTAAAGTTTTACATCCTCTTAGTCAATGCATTTATTTTTAAGTGTTACAGCTACTCATTTTAATGCTTTATTTATTTGACAAAAGAACAATGGGTTGCTTAAATACTTATTTGGAACTAACATGACGATTACTTCTGGTGGCCTTTAAAATGATATACAGGGTGGTCCGAAAGTCTTGTCATCTCTGCATATTGTTTTAACTTATTTTTTGTTTTAATAATATAAAACTATGTAACTATGAAATGCTAAATAGAATCCTACACTCCTTCGTAAATGTATTTGTGTACTGCTGTTACAACAGGAACTGAACAGGTTGTCTAGTAAGATATAATAAACCCTAGCTGCTTATTGTTTCTATATATCTTGAGTTAGGAGACTTAGAATCTCTGATGAAAATTCTATTCCAGAATGCGTCTAACACATTCATTAGTGCATAACACTAAGTATCTTAGAATTAAGAACAAACAAATATTCTAAAAATTTTGTAAGACTTAAATAAATTAACAAATAAAGATAGAACAATTGTTAGGTAGGTCGGAAAGTTTTTCCCCTGGGCTATGAATGGATTAGAATGAATGAAATTGCGTTTTTTTGTTTTGTTTTGTTTTGTTTTTAAACTGAACATTCTTGTTTTTTAAATTTGTGGTTGTCGGTGACAAAACAACATCTTGTACCAAAGACAGAGAAAAGAATTTTTTTTTGCAACTTTAAATTCAAGCAGATTATTCGGTCATATATTTATATCAAGGGTCTCCATTTTTTTTTCTTTTGAACTGCAGACCCCAAAAATTTAAAAAAGAAAAAAAAAATTGAAAAAGTGGGTTAAATTCTTAATATCATTTCTGCTCCAAAACATCTAGATATTTATAAATTGAATATTAAACAGTCAAATGAAATAAAAACAAACACTATAGCCAGCAAAAGGGGATCCAAATTCCCAAAATTGCTTTTCCATCAGAACCATATAAATGAACACCATTTTTAAGCTGCATTTTGTGTGTGCTTTGTTAGTTTACACAGAAAAAAAAAAGATAGCATTTATCTATATGATCTGTGATAGCTAAGATGAAAAAGGCAGCCCATGCATAAAGAGTTGGTCAGATAAATGGGTTAAGTTTTACCATTGGCTATATTACCACTATTCAATTATTCACATTTTAGACAAATTCACACTGTTATAACCAATGTTAAAGTAAAATAATTTTCAATGGTTATTATAACACATTAAAAAAAAGTTCAAATTATGTGGTAAGCCAGAAATATAAGAGCAGCTGGCTAGTTTTGATTTACAGGCCATAGATTTGAAGCCATCAATATATATCTACATAATAATAATAATAATAATAGGTGTATATCTCCATCATATATATATATATTCGTCATTCATAAACCAAAATGGTTTTATAATCAATTATGAAAGCTTAAAAAAAATAAAAAATATCATACACTATTATACAATTAGAGATAAAACTTGCGTGAAAACCTGTTTAATAATGGAAAAATGGTTGAAATATCAATGGAAAATTTGTAAATGTTTGTTAAAAAAAAAATGCTGACCAAATATATCTCATAACATTGTATCTTCATTAGAACACAACATTGGATAATGAAATAAGAGTTAAAGTGAAGCATTGAAATATACTTTTTTTGTACCAATATTGGGGTAGAAAGAGCATTTCAATTTAATTCTGAGGGTAGAGAAAAAAAGAGGAAAAAAAGAGAGAGAAGAAAAGACAAAAAAAAAAGATAGAAAGAAAAGAGAGAATAACAATGTGTCTGGCTAAGTGGTGAGGATTGAAAACATTTGACTTCTAAAAATAAGAGATGCCACGTCATGATGTAATGGTTAGCAAGCTAATCTTGCAAATCTATTATGACTGAATAGTAAGTTCAATCCTTGTTGAATGCCCCATAAAAAAAATTTCAAATTATACCAGTTCTAAGTTGCTAATTTTACATATAATTCTGTTCATTTCAGTGAGACATTAAAGTGAACAGACAAACAAATTTTGTGACAATAGTTTTTATATACATATAGATTTTTCCAATAGTGGACAGATGAAAAGTAATACTTATATAACTGGACTATTTGACAATTAGTATATTCTCTCTCTCATTATGCATACTTCTTTTTTTAATGTATCATAAAGTTTTTTAATAATTAACATTACAAACTAAGAAGAAAAAAATTATTAGTATAGATTTTTTTTTATTGCAATTCCACAATATGGAATGATTAAAATATTCAACTAAAATTTTTTTTTAAATTAAAAATTTACAAAATGACAACCATTATTATATATATATATATATATATATATATATATATTCACATATACGGAGTAGAATGTAAATGAATAAATGGAAAGTTTTGTTCAACAGATATCATTTTTCTTTAGCTCTTTTTGCCTTCTTCAAATCTGATTTCAGATTTCCATTCTGAAATCAGATTTGAAGAAGTCCAAAAGGGCTGAAATAAATTTATATCTGATAAACTAAGGTTTTCATTCATTCATATTATTTTGAATAATAGTAAGGGAAACCATGTTTTTTTTTCTTTAAAATAAAGGGAATGCCAATTAAAAATGCTTAAAATTACTCAATTCAATTAAAAGTAGAGCTGATTTTAAAATTATTAAACTTACAAGTCTCATTTCCTTGACAAACACATATTACTCAGAATTTCATCTTGTTTTTCAACAATTTCTATCAAAGCACTTAATCTAGTGTTCTTCTATTAATCATATAAAACAATAGGCAGTGGAAATTCCAAATCAAAATTCAAATAACTGTCACACTTCATAATCCAACCTTGTATATCAATGTCTAGCCAGACACCATTCTTAGCAAAATTTTTATCTAAAATATTCCTGCATAATATTCAGACTATAATTAGGCTTCAGACTTTATATATGAATATGGATATAGATTAGATAGTATAAAATTTATTGTTTTTAAAATGATAACAGCATTTGTTGATATAAATTGTCATGGATGTAAACAAACAGATGCCAGTGCTGTCTGGTTGCTTATATAAGTTAGGATAGGATAGCATGGACATGAAGTCAACAGTGCTTGATTACTGATAGTTTTTCGCCTATGCGATTTTCAAACTAAGTCATGGTTTGAAAATTGCATAGGTGAGAAACTGTCAGTAACCAAGTTTCCGTTTACTTCATGTCTACACTACTCTAATATATATATATATATATATATATGCTCTATCAATGATATTGAGCACAATTTACTTATAAATATAGCACTATATTATCAATATTCTAATATATATTATATATATATATATATATATATATATATATTTGTCTGTCGTTTTCTTTGAAACCGGTTTAAAATTGATTCATGTTAAACTTGAAAAGTAAAACTCAATTCAATTCAATGATAAATGCAGAAATAGAATTTTCTGTTATTTCAAACTTGAAAAAGAAAACAAGTTATTTATATCTTAAAAGATTTTCAGGAGATTGCAAAATATTTTCTTTAAATTGAATATTGCCATCATTTTTTGGAGGTAAACTAACCAAAGATTAAATGAGGATCTCTTATTTTAATCAACTCTTTAAGTATTTTCCTGACTTCCCACCAGGCTGGATTGGCACAAGAATTTTTTTAGCATGGGGAGCCATGTACAGACCAAACCTCATGCAGGGAGCCAATCCAAAAAGCATAGGATCCTTTTGACATTCCCTTTTTGGGGTGCCTCAGGCACCGGGCAATGAACTAACTCTTATGTCATTAACTAATGTAATTAGATATAAACCTAAATGAATAGTATGTACTTACCCAATTGAATGTGACACAAGGTCATAAGTATGGGGCATCCAGTGAGAATCAAACTCACTATTCAGTAATAATGGGTACGCAAGATTTGCTTGCAAACCATTACACCGTGATGGGACGCCTAAATGAATAGTATATATGCTTAGATACAAAGAAATTGTAAGGTATCTTGAGAAGTGGCTAATGTTCAAGCTTTAGAGTATTGTTTAATAAGAAAAGAACTAGATAATTGGCAACCTCAACTCCTAGAAGAGAGCACAATTTGGGGAGAAACTTAGCTGATTAAGCTAATTGGTTATTCTAATAGTGAACACAGGACAAGAGAAAGAAAGCACTGCTTTGAGTTTTTGACCTCACCGCATTGCATGTGTATTCTTTAGATAAATAAAAAGACAAATTTCAGAAAAAAAATATAATGCTTACAAATAAATCATTTTAAAAAGTTGAGTCTGAATGTGTTTAGTTTCAAAGCCTTCACCATTTTAGCCAAGGTTTATATTGGGGTTTTCAAGAGGGCGGGGGGGGGGTTGAATTTTCACTGCATATACCTAATCTTTTAAAATTAAAAAAAAAAAAAATTTAAAATTTAAAAAAAAAAAAATGTAATGAAAATAATGTAGATTTTAGATAATACATAGGGATTTTAAAAAAGAATATTATTATTTTTTTTTTTTTTTTTTTTTTTAAGTGAAAGTGATCAATTTCTTTTAGATTGATTTTTTTTTTTCATTCTTAAGGGAAATTGTTAACTGCAGCTAGACTGTACATCAACAGTTCAGCAAAAGTCAGGAAAATTTTTTTTTAAATAAACAACCAAATTTCCAGTAAAAACTCATTAAAATTTAAATCACATCATATAATGAAGGATATGTATTTTTAATTTTTTTTTTTTTTTTTTTGGTAGCATTAATAGCATTTCTGAGAGATTAAAAACAAACATAATTTAAATCAACAATCAAGCTAAAATTATTTTTCCCCTTTTTCTCAAAATCTTATACAGGCTTTTACAATTGTCTATATTTCAATTTGGGATTCTTCAACTAGATTAATTTGTGGTACTGTGGATTTATCATAGTGCCACTTTTTAGTGTTACACTATAAAAGAAAGTTTCTGTTATTGTCATTCTATCAATACAGTATTTGATACTTGTTCTCTACAAATTTAAACAAAAATTTATTAGTATAAATTTTTATTGCAATTCCACAATATGGAATAATTCAAATATTAAACTAGAATTTTTTTTTAAATTTAAAAAATGCCAAGCATTAATTTTCTCTTTTGTAATTTGAATTTTTTTTTCCACAATGAATTAAATAAATAAAAAAAAAGCCATGTACATTTTTCTCTTGTCAGAAATAGTTAAATAGAAATGCTACTAATTTGAAAAAAACACTCACAACCAACAAAAGTTATCAAATATTAAGATTACAAGGGACAAAAATTGTATTCATTCAAATGTTATTGTTTACTACTTAGCCTGAAAAGGCCACAAAATCCTTACATACCATTGATATGCTTGCTAGCAAATTTCCAGGATATTTCACCAACACAAAAACAGCACAAACTATTTAAAATGGATGGGAAAGCACCAAACTGATGTGGGCTTTTTTCTTTCTTTTTTTTAATAATGGGCTTCCATTTCTGTACACAACAAAGTGTCAGTTCTGGCAAATATCATATTTTATTAAGTAGACATTCCCAAGTATATGTCCTATCACACCTTATGTAAGTCAAAAACTTATAACAGACAGATTTTCTTTCAAATCAAACTGCATATGTATTTTTAAATAAATAAAAAATAATTCCAATTATTGGAATAAATCTGTGAACCTTTGTTTATGTCTTGTCTTTATTAATACCAAGGCTTATATTGGGGTTGTTCAAGGGATGCAGAGCCCAATTTTCAAGTTCCCATTGACCAAAATTCCTTCATCCCCCTTGAATAGTGGTACATCATGAAAGTGACATAAAAATAATGCAACCTGATTGGCTAGTTTGCTATGGTAAAAAAGATACAAACTTATTGGTTGAATGTGTTTTGATTTTTATGAATTAAAATTATGAATGGGTTTTAGTCAATAAGGAATGGAAAAAATTGAGATTTAAGTCCCCGAGTTGTTATAATTAACCTCAGAATTAATAGAAACAGTCTAGAAATAATAAATGATTTTTTTTTAAATCTTCCAAAGTTATAGAAATAAGGAAGAGAAAAGGGTTAATATTCAGAGTATGTTGCAGTTAACACTTAAAAAGTTAAGATATTAAAATGAATAAACTTTATGTTTAGTAAATGATAGTATTCATCACAAGAAATTTTAAAAAAAAGGAATCTTTGGTGAAATCACCCATTAAAAAAGTGGATATCTAGAGATCTTTCTTCTAAGTGATTTCCAAAGGATTTTTAAAATCAGTCCTCAAAACTTTATATAAAAATTAACTATACCATTTTTCTTTTCTTTTTTTTTTCTTTTTCATAGAGCTAAAAACATTAAAGCTGACAAATTTTCAAAGCCCCCCCCCCCCCCACTGCACCCCAATAGAATATTAGCCATGGAAAATGAAAATTTAAACTTTTAAGGTAAAATTTATGATATGCAAACTATTTTAGAATTAGATAAAAAAAAGAATTAAATTAAATTAAAGAGTTTTATAGTGTAACATGTTTCATTGTTTACTTTCTTTGTTTAATGGCATATAAACCATCATGGGTTATATAATGCTAAAGTAGTGGTACTATTTAACTCATAGCTGGGGGACATTTTTATATAGCCATAATCTGGAGAGGTTTGTATTTTATGTCCTAGTAAATCTCACCACATATTTTTTTTTGTACTAAAGATAAAAAAAATCAAATTGTAAAATACAATGACTATGTCAGCCCAAGTAATAAACCAAAGCAAATTACAAAATTCTTAGAGAAGTCTGAAAATTTTACCAACCTATATGAGATTATGATTGTAATTTTAAATTTGTGAAGAACCATAAGAGATAAAAAGATAGTAATTAAATGAAAAAAAAGGGAATATTTTAAATAGAGGTAAATGTTGTCACAAATTCAATAAGAATAATCAGACTAGCACTCAAACAAATTAAACAATAAGGTGGAATAGAAAGTCATGTTGAATTTAGGTAACATTTCTTTTAAGACAAACCCATTTTAGGTGAAATAGAGAAATATTGATTTTAAAAATGGTGGGCAAGCAGATAACACCAAATAAAATAGTTCATTATTTTTATTTTTTTTTTGTTATTATAGATTAATTTAAGACATGAGGATGGACATAAAAATGAAAAATCTGCATACAGGATAATGTAATCCACCAATTTGCTACACTCTTTTCCTTAAAGTTAAAGAAAAAAAAACCTTACAAAATGTTTGAGGAACTCATAGTTTGTTTTTTTTTCTTTTTTAGGTATGAAATAAATTTAAAAAATACTTAAATAACTAAAGCCATATAAATAATCTTTTTATCAAAAGTTACCTTGTTAGGTAAAAATCATAAAAAGGAAAAAAAAACAAACAAAAAAACAACAAATAACTAAAGCCATATAAAAATCTTTATATCAAAATTTACCTTGTTAGATAAAAATTCTAAAGAGAAAAAATATAAAAATCAGCACTAATCTAAAACCCCATTTTCATGGGAATACTTAATATTGACATATAAAAAATTGAATTAACAGAATCAAACAATTCTTCCTGAAATTGAGATTTGGAGTGATATGTGGGCAGTTTTATAACATCTGTCAACATTTAGGGATATATGAGTTTTGTTTTATTTGGCATAATGTTTCAAATAAATTAAAATCCTAAATTCATTGTTTCGTTTGTTTTCTTTTCTCCAAATTTCAGTCAATACATTAGTATTCCCATTTTAACAAAGAAAATGTGTTACAGAACATTGCTGTTTTTATATTTGATTTCAGCAAAGAAAATTAGATGATGGTTAGCATTACTATGAAGAGGATTTCAGAATATATTAGTTATAAACATCAAGAAACCTACACATACTAAACTCAAACTGATATGTAAATTAGAATCTTATATCTATTTAAAATCTATTAAGAAAAAATGTATAAAATCAAAATAAAAATTGTCCCATAATAGCTGTTACATATATATACATATATATATATATATATATATATATATATATATATATACATATATATACATATATATACATATATACTATATATATATATACATATATACATATATACATATATATATATATATAATATATATATATATATATATATATATATATATAACCAGTGACCACTATAGCCAGCCAATCTAAAAAGATCCTTGTAAAAGAAGGGTCATTCCTTCAAAATATTGGATGAAATAAAATGGAACTTAGTTTCTCATGCTTCACACTAAATCCAAAATATATATTATATATATATATATATATATATATACACACACACACACACACACAGATATAATATATAGACTGAAAATTAGACTTATCAGATATACCAACAAAGAAGCATACATGGATTCCACAACATTATGTATTTATATATATATATAACAACTATTATTGGACAGAGATGATATTTAAGAAAAAATGATTTTTAGATTAAGCATTTATAACCATTAATTTTTATTAGTATTTTCTTTTATCTTAATTTTTAGTTACTTTTAAATGTTTAAACCAAAACTCAGACCAATCTACAATTTCAAGGAAACAGCTTAAATCAAAAATAAATGATAGGCTCTCCTTTATTATTTATTATTTGTGCTGGTTCCTTGCTGTCATAGACAAATGAACTGGGCAAGGTATAAAAAAAATAAATAAAAGATAAAAAATTAAAATTAAAAGATGAAAGGAAGTACTAGTTAAAAACTAATGGTAGTGATAGCAACAATTTTCATAATTGATTTTAGTAGCATCAAATTTATAATTACTTAGTAGAGAGTGCAACAAATCTACCTCTAAACTTTAGTCATCAAAATTGACCTTTGCCCTTTAGCAGATGAACTATATACACACACACACACACACACACACACACACACACACACACACAGCTCAATACAGATTGATATAACATTTGAATATGAAATAAAAAAATAAATTGTTGATGATGCCTACTCCTAGACTTAAAATTCAAGCAAAAAAGATGGTTATAGAAATACAAAAATATTAGTATAAATTGGATGATAATACACATTTATAAAAATAGGTAAATGAAAAAAAAAATGTCTAAATTTTAGAACGGCTACTCTGAAACAAGGGTGCCTTGTATAGTGTAATAGTTAACAAGCCAGGTTTTGAAAAGTATCCTTAAGGAAGAAAATAAATATAACTGTACAGATGTACAAGAGAAACCTAAAAATCTTAGATGGTTGCTCAAAACAATCACCCACCAATTAATACTAGTAGGAAAAAGTATCTACTTATTTGTTTAAAGTTTAAAAGTAGAATCAATCTTTAAAAACTGAAATAACTAAAATAGCTATGACACCCAGGTTTACTTTTCTTTTTTTTCTTTTTCCTCTAGGCAATATTTTTATACAAATGGGTTGAAGTTTCTGCTAAGAAAATCCTATTAATTAAGCAATTCATTTTCTTAATTAAATTTTTTCTTCTTTTTTTTTTTTTTTTTTACTCAGTTTCAATCAGAGGCATAATAATTAAGGTGGGCTCTATTAGAGAAAAAAACTCTCCTAGCTTTAATAAGTAATAGTTCACTTAACATACAATAATACTAGGTTTATAGTTTCAGTAAAAAATTTGGGCAATTTCTTTGAATACAAGAAAATAACCAAAATAGAAAATGCAAACATCACTCAGAATCTGATATATTGATATTCAAGAGAAGAAGAAGAAAAAAGGTGTTTAGTCAAAGGCCAAATTAAGAAATTTTATCAGTCATTAAATTTTAGTGTCATTCAAACACTGCAATCATTATGCTCTAAATCACATGACCTTCTGTTCCAGCTGACAAATACAAGCCTATAAAAAATGTGTTTATATAATTTACCATAAATAAAAAAAAAAGTGAAAGGAATATAACTCATTTGTTTTTTAACATAAAACTAATTCATTAAAAAAAAGAAAAAACATTTTATTCTAGTCTAGAGTTTGAAAAAAAAACAACAAAAAAACAAAACAAAAACAAAAAAAAACAAGAATTTTATAGATAAAAAATTTTTCTTTTTTTATTTCTTTTTGGGTTTTTTTTTTTCATTTATTATTTTAAAAAAATTCTGTCTGTAAAAAGCTGGTCTGCCCAAAATTAGTATTGCTTAATGTTAGTATACATTTTAGCAAGAAAAAGCATAAAAGCTGACCTATGTCCAGTCAGTTGAATATCATTAAACTCTTGAAAACAGAGAATAAGAGAGGCTGAGTAGTTAACATTAGCAACACAGGTTTGAAGTCGGTTATATTCTTTGGAATGGCCATATATTGAAATATATGATCTACATTGGATAATATAGATCACATATACATATATAATATATACACGTTTTCATTTTATTATTTTTATAAGAGCAACAAGTCCAAAACATCTACATTTTTTTCTTAAAAAAAAAAAAAAAAAAAAAAAAAAAAGGTCAAAATTATCTAAATGAGGAGTTTTTCCCTCTTTTTCAATTGGCAGGATCAGTCCATAGCAATTTGGACTGGTATTTAAAGATTTTTGGTTTGATTTTTTTTTTCTTCCCCCAAATGTTTTTTTTTTTTTTTTTTTTTTTTTTTGGAAATTGTCTACTGTACAAGAATATAGAAAACATGCTCAATACATACACATAAGATAAATACAGGTGGGTGTGAGTATGTATATGGTACATACATATGTATATAAAAAGTGTTTTGAAATGAATCTTAAAAACAATTTTTTTTTTGTTTTTGAATGGTAGATTCATTTGGGGACAGCCTGTTTAATCAATCAATATATTTATTTTTTTTTTGTCTGTGAGTCAAGGCAGGGAATGGGTTTACTGACAGTAATATAATACACACTATAAAAATTGGTAGTCAAACTAGAAAAAAAGTAAAAAGTAAAAAGGAAAAGGTGGGAGCTGAATAAGAAGGAAAGGGGGAAGCAAAGAGCGATAGTGGTAGTTATACTATACACACAAAGAAAATAAGCAATGACCCAAAATACCTGCTTGTTGATATAGGAAAATAAGACTAGAGACATTTTGTTTTGTTATCTAAAAATGGACAACAATATGATAGGCCTAAGTCAGATATCCTATTAACAATATCGTTTAGGTAGATAAGTACATAGATCATCTGTATATATATTTCTAAAATACCATCATTATCATTTAAATCACATACCTCACCCCTGGACTAATCATAGCCAATCAAAATGTTAAAAAAGGCTCAGGGTTATTAAGGGAAATACATTTATAAATAAATTCAAATAAAAAAGGATAAGCAATTATAAATTATTTTGGATATATAAGATTTTTTCCCTTTAAAAAAAAAACAATTTAAAAAAACAAACAAATCCTTCATAAAGAAGAAGAAATCACATATCATATAGAAATCACTTTGCTATATATCAGCTGCTTCACATTCAATAAAATAGTCAGCACAATTCGATAGTGTTGAAGCAATAAAACTATAGTGAAGTAATTCCTGGTTCATTGTTTCTGTAATATCACCAAAATATTTTAAAGAAATTTCATGCTTTCATATATATTTATTTTTTTCAATTTTATTTTTATCAAAATTTATAAAGTTGTTTTTTTTTTTTATCATTATGACAAAACCATTTTCAAAGTTATAATCAATTTGGAGGAAGGGGTGTCTAGTTGTTTGTTTTCTCTCTCTCTCTCTCTCTTTTTAAACTCAAGCCCTAAAAAATGAACTCAAAATGTCTAATTCCTGAGTGAGAGCATTGAGTGTTTTTTTGTTTGTTTTTTTTTTTTTTTTTTTTTCCGTTTTGTTTGTTTTTACCAAATCAAAAACCCCTTTACACTGTTAATTGTTTTTGTTTTCTTTTATAGATAGGGAGGGGAAAAAAAGAGAAGTAGCCAATTGTCCATTTTGTGTCACCCACTCAACGTATTACAAAAAGGTTTAGAAGATTTTGTACATGAACATACTGACTTTTATTATTATGAATATTGTTAATCTTAGTGAGCAGTGAGCACTGTATTTTTTTTACCTAACTTTATATTCTGAATATACCTATTTAAAAAAAAACAATGAGAAAAAGGTATATTTTATATAACAAGAGAGTTTAAAATTAAGATGAATATTATTCTTGTCGTCAATAACAATTAATATAAACATTTTTATAAAATGCAATTCCTTTCTTAAGTAGACTAACAAAGATTGATATGGCTATTAGTCCAGTTTTAAAGCGCGGTAAGGGTAACCCGATGTCGAACTTTTTTAGACCTTATTTTCCGATGCAGGTATCATTGGGGAGCGAGACTAGTTTTTTTTGTAAACAGGCCAATTAGGCCCATTTACAAAAACTAGTCTAGTTCCCTATTGATTAGATGCATCGGAAAAATAAGGTCTAAAAAGTTTGGCTTCGAGTTACCCTTTCCGAGATTTTAACCTGGACTAAAAAGTAAAGTTTTTAAAATATATTTAAAACGACTGAATGTAAACAAACAAATGTTTAAATTAAAATGACAGTAATCCTCATATGTAACAAATAAGGAACACTGAAAATAATCAAAATAAGATACGCTAAGAAGAGATCTTAGGGGGAGAGGCCTAAAAACTAAGTTCCAACATTGTTACAAATAAAGACAATTGTCCTCCAATTAAAAAAAAATGTAGGGAAACTACCAGCTTTGTAAGATTAACTTAGAAGTTAACAATTTGTGGAAAAGTTTTAGAGAAAAAAATAATCATAGAGAGAGAAAGTAAGAAAAAAAGGAAAAGCAATTCTTAAAACATTCCAGTTTCTTATTCAAATATATAAACACACCCCATCTGTAGATAGAAATATATATACATAGAAGAAAGAGACGAAGTAAATAATGTATACATTGCATATATAAATATGCACATCTGAGGAGAAGAAGATCCGGTAATCTATGTAGATTGGAAAAGATTGGCAAAGATAAATTCTTAGAATTCCAAATTATCAAAAAAATTAGAAAAATCACAAATTGTTAGGAAACAAAATGAAAACAAAATCGATTTGTTTATGATTAAATTTACAATTGCACCCCAGTCATATTCTTCATTCTTGACAAAAGTGTATCATAGAGAACCGACTAAAAAAAAAGTACACACATACCTACATATGGGTCTATATAGGTAAATAAGTATCTATATACACAAATATCATGTATCAAATCACAGTGCGTAATGTTTATTTTTTAAACATTTTTAAAAAATCATATATTAAGCCCTTGCTTAGTATATATGTAAGCCTTATTTCCCAAAAAGTGTAGAAACAAATATTTCATTGTATATGTTAAATTTAGTGAACTTGAGTTCACTATGTCTCACGTTTCCTATTATTTTTATAGGAGTATTTGTTGAAATTTTTCCATTAAAATTTACACAAAAAAGTCACTTTTAAAATCTTATTTTTTTTTGCATTTGATATTATTTATTTCCGCTGTATAATATTTATTATTTCGCCTAACAGAAAACAATTTTTAAAATATGAAAAAAATGCTTGAATTACATGTTTATAATTTTTTAACCTAAAACTATATTTAAGAAAAATAAATCTCAAATATAGAACAAAATTAACTTAGGTTAGGAGAAAAAAAAATTGTTAAATCAAATTTTTTTTTTAAATCAAAATTTAATCTGCTTCAAGATTTTCCAAAAATAGATGTAATTTTTGCATGGATCAGCAAAATCGAATCTTAATTAGAAATTTGAGAGCAGAAAAAAATTGCAATAAAAAGATAAATTTGACAATGAAGAAGAAGAAAGTAAACAAATTAACTAAAGCGAATTGTGATTATTCAAAGTAGATTTTTTTAAAATGGGATAAAAAGCTAAAGGAAAATTTAGAAAGAAATAAAGTGAAAAAAGAGATTAAAAAGAGGAAGAAAAAGGTTGTTTATAACTTCACATTGTATTCAGAGGTTGCTCCAAACTTTAGGAAATACTAGGGCTGTTCATATTTAAAGGACTTTATCTTTTTTTCCTTTTTTTTTTTTTAACAATCAAATATTGTAAGTTTCTTTATTCCTGATTTTTGTTTAAAGAATTGTGCTCTTCGGTTAGAGCCTCATTCCATTTATTTTCTTTTTAGCCATTAGTTATTTCTCATCCTCTTTTCAAGGAGATCTTCCAAGTCGATCATCACTTCTTTAAAAGGTAATTTTTGCCTGTAGAATCTCGTAGACAGTTTTCTTTTTAATTCCTTCCTTTCTTTATCTTTTTTAAATTCCGTTTCAAGAAAAGTACATTTGTTGCAAGCGAGAAAAGATCCTTTTCCATTCGTACTTCATGTTGACATATTGTATGCATCCTCGCAAGAAAAGCAGGAAGCCGCAAACCATGAGAATCCACCAGACCCAGGAATCCCCTTGCAAAAATCCTTGTGCCATTGTATTGTGTTTCATGATAACCACCCACTTGACCATGGACAAACCGAGACCGGACAATGCTCCACAGCGACCAGCCACCGTATTTGTGATACACAGTGAGATGAGGAAGCCAAGCCAGTTAAAGAGAAAAGAAATAGCAAATGTGCAGAGAAAGATCCAGTCGGTGCCTATGGACACGCCAGTCAGATGGTAAGGGTCGTAGGCCGGTACGCGGTCATCATCGGGGTAACGTGACCCCCCAGACTGAGTAGAATTGGACAGGTGGGACGATGTGGTCTGGTCACGATTACCAGACATCAAAGGGTTTTCTCTCATTTCATTTGCCTTGGCTCTTTCTGCTTCTTCATAGGTGGGAAGATCCGTAGCTACCGCATAGGACGGTAGGGTGTCCATGTGGGACAGGCCATAGTTCCCGGACTGTCGGTTGGAGTCATCTGCTTTGACCACACCTTCATAGGGCGGTGGGGGCGGCATGTCAGCCAAATCCTGAGGCTGGTCAAGCATTCCAATGCTGACCATTCCGTTGGCAGTGGTCAACATAGGATTGCCAGTCATTGGGATAATGACCACTGATCGAGGCAGCGGTGGTGGTGGGGTCGGCGGTGGCGTCAGCGGAATGGTGGGTGATGTGGGAGACTGCGGCGATGGAGGGGAGTGAACGGTCGCATCCTCTTCGTCCATTGTTAGCGTCATATTGCTGCCATTACACGGTGGACTCACGTCAGAGGGGGATGTGACGGTCACCCGGGGGAGAGGAAGAATAACGGCTGCAGCCCGCGGTGACGGTGGGGTTCTCATTATTGCTGAGGTCGGGGTAGTATTTGGGGTACCGCTGATACCTGCCTGTCGTTCCTGTTGCAGCTGCTGGAAGGTCACCTCCGGCTGCAATTCCAAAGACGGGATTGGTGTCGACCGTCTGGTCGGGGTGGACCTCGTGGTGGGTGCTTCCGCTGGCCCAGCCGAGGAAGAAGAGGAATAAGGAGGAGGAGCTGAAGAATTGTAGAATGCATCTTCGAATGCTCTTGTGGGGATGTTTTCATCCCCTGCTGCCTCTGTTGAAGAGGAAGATGCATCTGTGGTATTTGACGATGTCGACGTAGGCAAGATCTGACACGACGAAAGGTCCGTCATTCGCTGTGGTTCAGGCTTTGTCCTTTCCTCGCTTTCAACATCATCACTAGCACCACTACTATCAACAGTAGAATCGCTATTGTTATTACAGTGACTGTTGTTTGTGCAATTATTATTATTGTTGTTGTTATTATTATATTTATTAACGTGGTTTGTTTTGTCAGATTTATAAGCAACGACATTTGAAAACAAACCTTCACTGGCCATCGTCGTTTCTACTGCTGCTACTGCCGTTGTTATTGTTGTTGCATCCAAATTCGACGTTGTACTGTTTTTTGGCGTGACTGCTACTGTTGTCGACGTCGACGACTCCATATCCAAGCCCACTGTATGCACGCTTCTAGCTTCTTGTGGATGATATTGAGTCTCCGCTGCAGGCCCTTGTTGGCCAAAAGTGGCCGACACGTCTGCAATATCGTTTGCAATCACCTCATTATTGTTGGCATTGGTAGTAGCTGGAGACGAAGTGATTGTATATTGGGCAGCCATAGCAGTCGATGCTTCACTCGCCATAACTTTCTGGTCCGTTGTCCTCGTTTGTAGCTATGATTACGAGGTAAAACGTCCAGAATGGGAATTTCTTTCCTTTCTTTTCTATACTCCTCTTAAAGTTGTATAGTTCTGTTATAAAATAGCCAATAATCGTGGCTTCTGAAGATAAGATGACGACTTGAAAGATAGAGACAAAAAGAGATGGGTCGTTGCATATAAAACCGAAACAAATATGGCGTACCTTCCTTTTTTTAAATCCAGGGGCAAGTAATTCCAAGGCCGAGAGGAATGGAGTGACGTCCCTTTATAAAAGTTACTATGGAAACGAGCTTTAAATTTTGGAGAATTAGCAAATAATAAGAGAGAGAGAGAGAGAGAGAGAGAGAGAGAGAGAGATTTTAAGTCTCATAATAGGTGTTACATTTATTGTATGAAATTTATATGTATATGTAGCAACTATTATAGGACAGAGGTTTAAAAAAATAAAATAAATACTTTTTTTAACTAAAAATGTTTAAAAGAAAAAAAATAACAAAAATCTAAATTGTTGTTTTTGTTTAGCTACCATAAATGTGTGTTAATGTGACACACTTGTGTTATTTTATATGTCAGTAATTGGCCCGAGGTCAAGACAAGTGTCAAAAAACAGGATCTATCTGTTTGTGTACATAAAAAAAATATGGCTTTGAAAGTTTTGACAATGTACAAGGGAAACCGGATTTTTCAACATACGGTTATTTTAATGTATAAACCACATTCAATGTTTGAGTTACAAAACTAAATGTGTTAAAAATAACTTAATTAAAATAATGACATTAATTTCAGTTAACTTAGAAAGGCATTAATAATAATATGTATTTCCCGTGTGATTAAAAAAAAAAAGAAGAAAGAATGAAAGAAACAACTAACCAGCATGTACAATAGGGTCTCTCAACTCGCCAACCGCGGTTTCAGTTATCCGCGGTTAGCCCACTAATGTTCGAAACTTTTATTAAACTAAAACTACTTTGTAAAATATATTTCAGAAGAGTAAGTTGGCAGAGTGACCTATTGTTAGTATCAGCCGGAAAACGAGGGAGTAGCGCTAGACCAGGGATATTGTTTTGCTACCGTCTGCTCTCAGATGCTTTACCGCAGAGATCAGATTACCAAAGTTGTGCTACCCATGCGTTGAGTTGGCGAGGACTGGTATCGAACCTGGAACCTTGCGATTCTTAGGCAAATGTTCAACCGACTGAGCTAAATCGGACCATTATTCAGAGGAGTAAACTGTTAAAAAATACAAAAAAAAAAGCAAGAAAGAAGCTATAGAGTATGGATATTATAAATCATTTATGATAATTGTATTTTGAAGATACGGGGGTAATCCCAAAAGTAAGGTCTCCAAAATATTTAGAAATCACAGAAACGTTGATTGTTTATTGTCAATGTAAATAATGGGCTATACTTGCAAATTGGTCGGAAAATTAAAACGGAAAGTTTTTGGGTGGTCCCCCATGACAGTTTAACTACAGTCTATGAATGAACTTTTTGTGAATTGGGTTACGGTTTAGGGATTTGGGGATTAAGGTTGTTTTTAATTACGTATTGCTTAAAAAAATACTACACATTTAATTAACCATTGAAATTAATTATTGAACCCAAAGGTAGACACATTAGTCTCAGTTGTTTGTGTTAGTGTTGCAATGTATAATTTCAATTAAACTTGGTTTAAAAAAAATATTTTTCAACATTAAATGTATAGTAATTTGGGGTCTTTTGTTGTTGTTGTTGTTTTTTAAGTAATACGTAATTAAAAACAATTTTAATCCCCAAACCCCTAAACCGTAACCCGATTCGCAAAAAGTTCGTTCATAGACTGTAGTTAAAACTGTCATGGGGAACCACCAAAAAACTTTCCGTTTTAATTTTCCGACCAATTTGCAAGTTTAGCCGGATATTATATAAATCATTTATGATAATTGTATTTTGAAGATACGAGGGTAATCCCAAAAGTAAGGTCTCCAAAATATTTAGAAATCACAGAAACGTTGATTGTTTATTGTCAATGTCAATAATAATTTTAAAGTTCAACATGTATTCAACATTTTAAAGTTTCAATATTCATCTATTTTATCTACATAATCGCCATTTTGGTCGATGCATTTTGGAGGCGCTGTGTGCCCATGTTATACCAGCTCACCATTTCCTTGTGATCACAGCGCATTGGAGACCTTACTTTTGGGATTACTCTCATATTTAAATGAATCAATTCAAAAGTGTGGATATGGTTTTGTGTTATTACGAGGGTAGAGTGTGGAGCAAAATAGTTGATTATTTGGTTGATTTTAACGGCATATCAACCCATCTAGTGTTATTTTATGCCTAGAGATTAGGGTATCGCACTAATTTTATGTTCATTTTCATTTTTTATGTAGTTGTTTCTGAAGAGTTTTCTTATTGTATCGAATACGAAGAATTTGTAAACAGATCTATTTCACCCATAGATGGGACCATAACGGGTACTACTACTCAGAATCAGAGTGGACCTGGGAGTAATATTAATGAAGACGTACTCCACAATCTACATGTCTCCTAAATTAGAGCTTCACCATCAGATTCAGTTTAGGGTAATCTTCAACTTGTTCCTCGTAAATTCCTAGTATAAAATAAACTGAACCCTCATTTTATGTCCGTGTTTTTGCAATAAATATTTTAAATATGTTTGCAATAAATGTTTTTAAATAAAGAAAAAATATATGTTTGCAATAAATGTTTTTAAATAAAGAAAATATATTCACTAGGTACCACCAGACCGTTTATGCCATCTTGAATAAAACGGAAATAGATATTTCCGAACTTTGTTTATCAAAAATCTCGTAAAAAAAGATCGTACAGGGTTGTTACAAAGAAAAATAGTTAATTCAAAGATCAAATTATCCGATTGGGAAAAATTACATCGTTATCTTAAAAAATAAACAAACCTGCCCGTATTACATGCGAAAGGGTAATTTTCAGACCGTAATATAGACAGAGAAGTTACTAATTATTTCCCTTTTACGATAACCCGTAAAAGTATGGAATGAAAATTTGAATATTTTTTCTAAGAGAAAAACTGATAAAATAATCTATTATACTTACTTTTTATTTTAATTATTGAAAAAAGTTAAATAAAATAATTTTTTTCACGCTAACACTGTCAGCCTAACAGGAACAAACTTTGGTTACTTAGAAGTGTCTCGTCTCTTTGTAAAACAAATGTCAGCAATGCTCTTCCGTACATTCTAAGAATCACACATTACTATTCAACAACAAAAATTACAAATTCTTTTAAAAATATTAATCGAGCTCGTATCGGACCAATGTTTAGTGCACCTGAATTATAAAATTCATATTTTTAAATATCCGTGAAAAATTCGATTTTTTGACGCAGGAAAAAAAAAAATTTAATTTATTTCACGCAGAAAATAAAAATATTTAATCACACAAAAGATTGAAAATCTCTTAAAAATTAATTTCTTAAAAAAAAATTTTTTTTGTTGACATTTTAATAGAATATAGTACATACCAATTATAAAAGCAAAAAAAAGTTTTCAAATATTAATATTATGACATTTTTTTTCACTTTTTATTTCCGATTTCATTAATTATTCCTCAAAAAACTAGACGTCGTACATTCATACAATTTCATTGATATAGTTATTCAGACTCTTATCTTTATAGAAAAAAAGAAAAAAAAAATTTCTGACGCGTCATTTTTTTTTATCTCATAAAATAAAATAGGGGGGGGGGGGATAGACCTCGTAAAAAATATTTCCCCTAATATATTTTAGAAAAAAACTATTTCAGATGTATTTACATCCAATGGTAAACATTTATGGAAATTTTCGTGAAAATCAGATTATTAATTGATTTTTCATAGAATTTTTTAAAAATCCTCTTATCGTAACTTGTTTTTAGCTACGTTAAATTTCAGTTGATTTAACAGTGCAAAAATGAAAACATTGTTTTTCAATCATAATTTTCATTATTTTCGTAAGCTGATAAAAAATTTAAAAAATCATCAGGAGTTTGTTTAATGTTTTTTCTTTCGAATGGAAAAATCTTTTCAAGAAAATATTTTTTCTGCAAGTTTCATTGTGTTAAATGTAGCGGGGGGGGGGGGGGTAAATTGCACAGGGTCAAATTGGTGGTACCTTATATTCACTATTATAAAATAACGGGTGCAAGAAAAATAAAACATTTATGGCAAAAACACGGACATAAAATGAAGGTTCAGTTTATTTTATGGTAGGAATTTACGAGGAACAAGTTAAGGAACACCCAGTTTAGTGTTATACCCCGGACACCACTTTTGGGGGTGGGATCTTACCCGTCTGCAAGGGATACAGTCAGGGTATTCTAAGCCCCGTCGACGGGGCTTTAGTGTAACGAGTTACTGCCACAAAATGTAGCTTAATATTGTTGCAGATTAATCTTCTGGTTGATTGATTGATTAATGGCATGTCAATCCGTCAGGGATTATTTTATGCCGAGAGGTCAGGGAATCGCGTTCATTGCTCGTTATATTTACATTTTTTTTATGCAGTTGTTTCTTGAATACGATATCATACAACTGAGTGCAAAAAACTAAGACAAATAATCTGCACACAGCTGTATAGTTTCAAGTATTCCTATCTAATACTAATAATTTATACACAATTATATGGTTTAAAGTAATTATTTATATTTAATAATAATCATTTATTTGCGCACGGTTATATGGTCTCAAGTATTCTTATATAACATCAATAAATCGCAAGCAAGTATATTGTTTTTTTAACTAACTAATGATAATAATGCTTAGGTATACAACCATTGGGTCACATGACAGCCTGCTGAGCATTGTGCAAAATAAAATGGCGTGCTTTTTTTTGTTTGTTTGTTTTTTGTTTTTGTTTTTGTTTTGTTTTTGTTTTTGTTTTTTGTCTAAATTTCTGAGATGAGGCTAGATGATTTGTATTATGATATAGATTTTTCAGAACATTGTCCACATATTTAGAAATCACAGAAACGTTTATTGTTTATTGACACTGGTGTTTACCTGAAGAAGGGGGGGGGGCACTGTTGTAACCTCATAAATAAAGCTGACTCACTACCGGTCATCAATATACACAAATAGTTGACATGCGCACACACACACACACACACACACATATATACATACACACACACACATACATCGACAGGCGTCAAATTTCTGAAATACAAATTCACTTGTTATCCTGTAATCAGAGAGTGTTGACTTGCTTTATTCTCGCGTAAAGAACTCACAGTTACCTTTTTTATAAAGCTGGGTTATAAAAAGGCCTAACCATAAAAGGCATATTGGCCGAAACGCTGTATATATAACAATAAACATGAGGACAACAGTCCGAAAAATCTAAATAATACAGTTGTGGTATTTATTTTTCTACCCACCTACCAGCCCGGACTCATACAAGGTCTTTTTTTTTCTTTTTTTAACTTGGGGAGCTACCCTCAAACCAAAGCTCATGCGGTGGCCAGTGCAAAACGTATGTGACCTCATCAGCATTCACTTTGGGGGGGGGGCGTCTCAGGCACCGAGCAATAAAACCGACACATAAGTCATTAGGTAATTTCACGAATGTTATTTCAAAAATGCAATTAAATATAAACCTAAATGAACAGTAGGTATCTACCCCATTGAATGTGACACACGGTCATAAGTATGGGGCGTCTAGTGAGAATCGAACTCACTATTCAGTAGTAATGGGTATACGAGATTTGCTTGCAAACCATTACACCATGATGGGATGTCTTAATGAATGAAATATATGCGTAGATGCAAAGAAATTGTAAAGCATCTTGAGAAATTGGTATTTATTTTTCTAACCACCTACCAGCCGGACTAACAGAAGGTCTTTTTTAACGTAGAGAGCTTCAGACAAACAGAAGCTCATGCGGTGGCCACTATAAAAAGTGTGTGGGACCCCGTCGGTATTTCTCTGTTGGTTCACCTCAGGCACCAGGCAATGCACCCAACCCTGTCCCTTTTAGGCCAGGGAGCAGGTGTTGCCTGGAGGACGACCCTCTGGGACCACGCGATTTATTTTACTTTACTCATTGGTTCAGAAGTCGAGGCTCCTGAATGCAAAAAATGATGTGGTATAGATATGTGACAAAATCAACAAGATTGGCAAAAAAACATGCTGCAAGGCACAGTACCTGGAGGAAGACGAAGACGCAGACAGAAAAAATTGGGAAGATAACATCCGGGAATGGACAGGCCTGTATTTTGCCGAGTTGCAGTTGCAGCCCACGGCTGATACAAATGGCGGGTGATTGTCAGATAGTCATCAATGGTGGCTCTACAACCTGAGTCAGTGCGTACTACCCCCAAATGCCCGACCGGAGGGGGCACATAATTGTTATATGCATATTTACCCCACCCCTTGACGAGTAGGATGTGACACAATGTCAATTTCTTAAGCGGAATTGAATAGCGGAATGGTAAAAAGAAAGAACCTTCAGTTCAGTTTCACGTGACCCCCAGTAGGGCCGTGATTGGCCAATTTGGCAATAAGTAAAGTGGAGTTTTCCCTAGCCTATACTGGTTGCCTAACCAAGGTTAAAGATTCCAGTCTGCCCAACTATTTACCCATAGGTGGAGAGAGAATAGTAGGATTCACACCTTTCCGTAAGCTATTAGCGCTATGTGAAATGCGAAAAGCCTCGTCGAGGATTTGAACTCGCGTCACCGTGTCCATTTCCTACGTAACCATTACACCGGGTGCTCCCACAGGAGCCTGATTGGGGGCCCTGATTGGGGGCCCTGATTGGGGGCCCTGAAAGTGTGGGTTTCGTATATTTTCTACGAACAATACTTTATGAAAAAAGACATTTTGTGGAATAGAGGTTCATATATTTTCGATGAATACTTCTTTATAAGAATTGACATGTAGCATATTTGAATTTATTCGGACGCACGTGGGAACGATCAGATAAGCCGATCACGGCATTCCTCGGGGGTCGCGTGAAAATGTTTGTTTTTTTTTTTAAAAACCTGAAGAACCCAATGTTCTTCCTCTTTCGCCACTGGTAGCCCAACGTCCAACACGAGGAAAAAATGTATGTCGTAGGTATACTTTCTGCAAGTATTTGGGGATCTATTTATGTAGTTAAATGGTTATACCCAGAGTTTCAAAGGGGTATAAACCGTAATTAATTTAGAAAAAAAATGTAGGAGAGCTAAGTAAAGTCGTCGGGTGGCCTAAAGTCGGTATCAGCCAGACAACGAGGGAGTCTATCCCCTTTTCAATAGCGCTAGACCAAGGAGATTATTTTAGCGTCTAAGGTGGAGCGCCACACCTACCATCAGCTCCTTACTTTGCCGCACAGATCCCTGTACTACTCATACGCTGAGTTGGCGAGGACCGGTATCGAACTAGGAACCTTGTGGTTTCTAGCCGAACGCTCTACCGACTGAGCTAACCCGGCCCCTTGCACAAAAATGCGTATGGTTTGCAAAAGAAAAAAATGGACGAGAAGGTTTGGATTAATTTCGTTTATTTAAAATAAACAAATGCTGGAATTGTTGAGATGATAATTCCTTTTCGCTGCTTGGTGAAATGAGGGCAGGTGTGGGGTTGAAAGTCAGTTCTGGCTCTGCATGACGCGAGGTGTGATGTGGGTATAGTATGGCGGTTCCTTTATCTCGGCCTGTGTGTCGGCTCTGGCTGTCTACGGTTAACTGATTTTTTTACTTTAAGCCGTCTGTATATATAACAGTTGAGAGGCTCGAGAAGGCCTTTGAAGGGTTTTGGGGGGAAGATTTTTTATTGGTTGAAAAGAATTAAATAGAAATTATTTTTAATTGTTTATAAATTTTGTTTTTCGACCGGAAGTTTTGCTGGAGCCTATGCGTAGAACATTTGTTTTTTGTTCATTTCATTTTCGTTGTCACGGGGTTAACATCCGTTGATGTCAGTAGCTTATCTTCTTTCCGAAGTGTTTTTTTTTCTTTTTTCTTTTCTTTTTAAATTTGTTTTGTTGGCGAGTGGATGTATTGTGTTAGTAAAGATTGTGAATCATAAGATATCTATTTCTGTTATAACACAATCAAACATAGAAAACCTAATATTAGGAAAACTATAATAGTTAGAAAAGAAACAGAAAGGAATGTGGATGAAAAGAAGTTGTGGGCGGGGTAAAAAAATGACTCTGGAAAATCCAAGATCTGGGAGACAAAGGATTAAGTAAAAATGTCTTTAAAAAATGTTGCTCTAAAAAAAGGGAGAAGTGTCGACCGCTTTTAAAGAAACATCCTGCAACAGAAACAATCGTTTGTTGCCACAATCAATTTTGTTGTAGAGTAGCTAGCACTCCTTCAGCACTCCACTAGATGGTCTGTCTCATAGCCTTAAATAGCCTACGATTAAGGACTTCAAAGTTGATTAATAAGCTGATTAATATTCGGACTGATCTTACTGCTATACCGCATTTGGCCCTCCTTTATTTCTTGTAAGTTGTCTTGTTGATTGTTTTGTAAGTTATTTTATTGTGTCTTTTGTATGTATCCGTTAGCACCGGATACTGGTGCTGAATAAATATATTAAGCACTCAATTTCTCTTTATATCATTTCACCCCGACAGTACAACAAATTTACTGTACAAAATAGCAGAAAGGATGTACAAATTAGCTACAAAAGTGGAAATACTTGTTCAATATTCAATGTTGAAAGATTAGAGGTTTGGTGATAATATGCATGAGTCTTATCAGTTGATAGATTTTGCCTGATAACTCGTTCGCATATGGCCTGGTTCAAATTGTAGTAGCATTTATGGTTGTCGGCTTTTTGATAGCAACATGATGTACTGCTTTGAGACACCGTCTTGGGCAATTGTCACAAAGTGATTTCTCACTGTCTTGTATTGGACGTTGGGCTCCTAGTAGCGAAAGCAGAAGAACCTTGAGTTACCAATTTTTACCAATTTTTACCACTAGTACTAATTTTACAGGGTTTTATCTTGAGAAAATACAATAAAGAAAGAAATGCAAGAAAGAAAAAAAAGTCTTCCCCCTAAAAATATTTATCTCTGCCACGGCCATGACTATATTCTCATAGATACAACAAAGCTAATAGTGTGTAATGACCACCCTACTGTACCAAAGAATTTCCGCTAGATGGCATTGCCAAAGCAATATATAAGTAAGAAGCATGATGATTTTATCTTATTTACCCTCTGAATGCTCTAGACATAAGACCTGACTCATCCTTCGGGACATGGACTTTATCCCCTGCAAATGTTGTGTCGCATAGAACACGATGTAGAACACACAACATCCAATGACCCAATCTTACTCACAACACATTTAATTCGATACAACCAATAACAAACGCACATTTTTCAAATATGTAAGTCTCTCACGAACTTTGAGGAAATTCACATACATATACGTACAATAAGGACATTACTCCATACACACCTTTATTTACTCTTTTGTATTATTTCTATTTTATTTGTTCGGGTAATAAAATATATGCTGTTAATTGTGCGTAATAGTTCTCATATATATTTTTATTAGCTTAATTGCCGCCCAATATGGCGGCTTTTAATCTAGTTAATTAATAAATTTTGTTGCAATGATTCTAGTGATTTGATTGATAGAAATAAGTGATAATAGAGGTTCCAATACTCATGTTATGGGCTTTCAATATTTTCTCTATAGGCGGATTTAACTCCCATCAGGGTATCTTTATATAATTAAAATTAGCTGAAATTTTGTGAATAGGTATCATATCTTGCCATTTACGTATGGTTTATATTTCATTTAAATTGTAGGGAAAAAATTTCAATATATATGTATATGACCCCCGGTGATCCCTTTGATCAAAATGAAATATACTTATCCAAGTACACTGAGTAATGTAGTTTCAGAATATATATGGTTATGGGGTCTATCGCTAAAAGCCTAGGAGGAGTTCGTGAACAAACAAACAAACAGGAACTACAACTTTATGTATATATAGAAGAGGAAGCAACATTACTCTCACTAACCGTAACTACGTCACTGCTTACGTCACTATTCGTGAATTAACAAGTTTGTCAATGAGTACTTAATTTATAGTCAGTATCATTTCTACATAAAATTACATGAACAACTCATTTATATATATACTCAAGTCTAGGTACAAAAAACAATGATCCACTGAGATTTTTTTAAAGAAGTTTTAAAAATACATGCACGATATCATTGAATGATATATAGTTTTTTTCACTTTGATATATATCTAAAGTTATCTAACGAAAGATTTTACGAAAAAAATATTCACAAACCTGAAATCGTCATATATTCTTCTTTTGACGTTAAATTTGAAAAGGTTTGTGAATTTAACTGTATCTTGTTATTATAATAATATCATAATATCATTATAATATTATTTTGCAATAGTACAGATCAATCACCTTCAATCCGATATCTTTTAATTGTATCATAACTACAAGTATAGCTGTAATGTGCGGGCATTGGATATGTCATTTTATTGGCTGTCGAGGTCTAATTGTCGCTAATAAGCTGCAAATGAAAACATTCCTCTGGAAGATCATCACACACATACACACGCACGCACACACAAGCGCGCACGAGCACACGCACACACACACACACACACACACACACACACACACACATACGCACACACATGTAATGGTTGTCGTCGTAGGATATAAAATCGGTGACCCGAGTTAAAGTTATAGATAAGTTTTTTTTGTGTTTTACTTTGTACTAATGCCCTTGGGAAAGTCATGAATACATCCATTCTCCCAGCTATGAGTAAGGCAGTCTGGGTTATTTAACCTTGGAAGACAATCAATCAGTCTAGGAGAAAGAAACTTTGAATTCAAAACAGCTTTACTCCACTAAAAAAGGTGACCTTGTGTCACATCTAGATCGTGGCGGAGGAGTTGAGTAAACACACACACACACATACACAACACACACATATATATTATTATATATATATATATATATATGTGTGTGTGTTGTGTGTGTGTGTGTGTGTGTGAAGAGAAACGTGTGATAAGACAGTCGTAGAGTCAGAATGAGAAAGAGAAGAGGGGTAAGGTTGGAAACCAGTTCGAGCTGTTAGCCTTAATGGGGATAGGGTGGCGTGGCTAAATTAAGAAGACGAATTTCTACACAGTTGTAGTAAGGTGACTTCAAAAACATCGTGCTATCTCTACAGAATTGAAAAAGAAAGAAAACACAAAGTAATAAATGTTTTTTTCCCAATTTGTAAGAAAAGAAAAAAAAGGAAGAAAAAGAGGTTCATTGCGTTCATTTTTCTAACTTCACTGACGTCTGTATCTGAAATCATGCCACAACAGATGAAACAAATGACCAAGTCAAACCCTACAATTGTGTGACGTTTTACAACCTCCCCCCTCCTCAAAATCCTATACACTGAAATAGATGTCGCTATTCTGTTACAGCGAGACCTGTGGATATGTAGGGTTTTGAAATAATATACAAAACCAATTTTTTTTTTTAAATGATAAATAAAACCAAAATAAAATAAAAACACAAAATAAAATAAATAAATACAAGAAATAACAATCTCCCAAAAGGCCTCCGACTAAGCCAGAAAACAGCATAGCTCACATGACTTTCGGAAACATTTTTTCACGCTCAGAGTTGCCGAGGCATGGAATAAATAAACTGCATGCATCCGTTGTAGGCTGTCGAAACACTGCATCTTTCTATAACCCTCGGTCGCTACTGAGCTAAAGGGCTCACTGATTTTCCGAAAATGGCCGTCAAGATCGGATCTTCTGCATCAACTACGGGTTGCAGGGTTTCTATACTTTCCGAAAGTCTGGCCGAATGCCCGGGCTGTGTTCAGATTTCAAACGACCAGAAATCTGCTATAGAAACTGATTAACGGCGGTCTAGTGGTCACAAAAAGAACAACGACTTTTTTTTCAAACACAACAAACATTTATATTCAATAACAGAATACAAAGTAATTCTTTCTCAAGACTTGTGGGAGCGATAGACCTCTAATTAATAACTTCTGGTCGGAATATAATCATGGGCTCTGCAAAGATATTGCTCAAGCAGTTTGTAAATTTGGGCTAAGTTTTTCAATAGTCTTGGCTGAAGTCAGTTTGTCTGTCTCCCCTCGGAATTTGCGTCCACTGTTAATACAGTCCCAGCTTAATCTTCTCTCAGCTCAGCCGTCTGGCTTTTGCCGAGAAAAAAGCCTTGTTAAATGTTTCAGTCAGAACTTCCAGTTTCCGGCTGGTGTGAAGATCTTAGCAATTTCCTTGGACATCCACTTTGGCAAAGTACCGCCCTTCTGTAAATCCCTAATCCACCAATGGAATTCACTTCCGCTCACCTCGCCGAAGGGCCAACTCTCCGGTCTTTCTTAAGTGCTTCCAAACAAAATGTGGGGTCTTAACAACATCTGGTTTTTATTCATTTCTTTCGGCCACTTATGTGATCTTCCACAAAAGAATTTATCGAGCAAAACCTCTTGACCAATTTCTATCAAGTTCCTCTTTATAATTTTAAGTGGAAATTTTTCTTTCTAGATCCAAGACAATTCTGGCCACTACTCTGACCACTTATCCTGCGTCTACTGGTCTGTCACATCAGAAGACTATCTCCAACAACCACAGTCGGCTCCAGTGATATTGCCTCAGGGGATCTCTCAACCACTTTTTTTCGACTTCCTCAACAGACACTCTAATCATATTGGGTGGTTCTTAACAACATCTTTTGATTTTCAAGTAAATCTTTTATTTTTATTTTCTTCTTTCTTTTACCCTAGATAAGTTCAACCAAACCACTTTAAGCATTTCGTTTTTTTTCTTTTCTTTTCTTTTTTTTAAAATTCCGTTCAAACGATGATCAGGTTAAACATTTCAAAGCCCTCCATGCTTCCTGTAAATCCGCTAACGCTATACCTTTGATAACCCCTCCAACACAAATATACACGCACGCGCACACATACATGTATATCATTACTGTAAGCGCTATTCATGTCCTGACACTAATACATTATTGCTATGTAACTATCATGAGACTTTGATAATTGTGGTGGACCTGAGCATTGTATGCATAAATTTTATTATTATAAAAGAAGAACCACTGAGCATCCTCGAAAGAG